>JH598066.1:3017-40953 GCA_000173235.2 Hyaloperonospora arabidopsidis Emoy2
TGAACGTTTGATAATATATTTTAGACATATAGTCAAAAGTCGGCACGGATAAGCAGTTCTCATTACGTTTTATTTCGTTGTTTCTCCTATACATCGCGTTCTCAAATTCAAATGCTATCATCGTACTAGTCGTACGACATTAGTCATTTCGTGTATCCATCTAGCTGTTCCACCTGCCACTTCCTTTCCTTATACACACGTCTCGATTCCAAGTCACGCGTAGCAATATCGTCCTTCTAGACATTCTCGCGTAGCTGCATCATCAACAATGCAATCCTCAAAATGTAACGTAAAGAGTCTCCACAGTCAGCTCGTACTCTACTCTCAGTGTCCTGAGACTCCTGTTCTTATACAACGCTGCGCAAAAAAACAGTACCTTATCTCCTATATGAAGATACATTTGCATATACTCACCATGTCCTAGACGGGCTGTAATGCGCAGTAAAACTGCAGCACCACTATCATGATTATGTCGGTCTGTTGTACTGGTTCCAGTGCTACCCAAGCCAGTTGAGCTTCCAACATTCCCAATCGCACCTCGCGCTTATTTGACTCATGGCTTGAGTCTGAAATTACAATCTGTGCCGCGGTCACCCAGCGCTTACCGAACGTCTTCACAAAGCCACGGCATCTTCCAATGCTGCTTGGAGGTATTAAGCTGAAACCAAGCCTGAAACACTCGCGTGTAGTTGTATTGCGATAGTGGCGGCGTCCCCGTTCTTTGCAGCTCAGCGTGTCAGTTTAATTTTTGCCCTGCAGTTCCTATAATCTAGCATAAAATTTTTAATTTACACCTACTATTTAGGTCTCGCGTCGTTCTAAAGCTTAAAAAACGGTCGTGAATTTTATCAATGCGTGCTCATTTTACATTTTTAATATAAAAATGACTAGTTTCACTCCCTATTGGTTCGATTAACTCGCTTTTTCCCGTCGAGTAAACATTTATATCAGTATTTTAATTGGTCAATATTAAGTGTGAGTAATATCTGTTTTCTCTTTCGAATACCCCGCAAGCACTACCAATTCCACAGCTAAATGGCATTGCCCGTTAACTAAGGGCTTGGTCCATGGCGTGCCAATTAGGTTTAGATGGCGGTAAACCGCTGGAGTCACTAGCGTGAAGATTTAGCCCACTTTGCGAGTATCTAGTGCGAGCAACCGTCGAAAGTTACGTGATCATATATTGGTTCACCACATTCTCTACAGACCGGATTTCAGACCACAAATTGCATTTAATCGACCATTTACACCAGCACTTTAGAATCTCAAGAAGGTCACTTGCAACTATTGAATGGCATTGAACAGACAAGCATTTGGGTTTCGACAGGAATAACAAGGCAGAAACGAAATAGGAGAAATAAATGAAGATGAAGATAAGGACAGTCGTGATGGCGATGGATAAAATAATACCATATTAAAACAATTACGGAGATTTAGCAGCATCAAAATGGTGTTCACACGACGGAGAGGAGAGGATGTGGTTTTATTGAACGCAGCACGAGATTTAGCTTTGCTATTTATCTGCTTATCAACATTTTTAAGGTAGCTAGACGATGATATGATACCGATAAATAATCTCGTTTACGGGCAAACGACTCCCGCGCGCACCTCCGTCGTAAAGACTCTTTCAATCATTGTGTCAGCTTTTATCCTGTACAGAATTCGAGAATCGACGTTGCGGTCGCCCGCTCGCAACAAGTTGTAGCTGCGTCGTTTCTCGACGTGGTTTACAATATGTTTCACGGTAGACTGCGGATATGGTATAACATATTGTATTGGCTGCAGAACTCGTGCTACAATAAGAGAATGAGATGAGCACTTGGGCGGATATCGTGCCATGCACGATCTAAAGGTGGATACGCTACCGTACCGTGACTTTAAATTCCGGCGAGATAGTTGTATTTTTATTGACTGCTAAAAATGGAAAAGTTTCGCACATAGATTTGACAATCCACAATTGTCTACTTAACAAAAGAAAAGGGGAGCGAATCGAACCAAAAAGGGAGTGAATCTAACAATTCCCTTAATATGATGTTACTTTGTCTGCTTTCTAAACTTTAGCATTAATGGTGTATCACGACGCACGACGATTTCCTTGCGCAAACATCAATGATTTTTGTATTTGGGCGATGAGTGGGATCGCAGAGCACGACTCAAAAGCATCATTTATGTACAGTTGTGTACTGGAGGATACAAAAGAGGAGAAGAGGTAGTTTTCCGAAGGAGGATTTCAGATCGTTCCTTGATCTTAGCTAGTTACTCACTTCGCTATGATGCACTACCACTAAGCCCAGTATCATCGATTCTACGATATTAACTACCACCAATCGATATTCATCGGTACACACAATCTCGTCGTGTCGTCTCCGTCATATGGTGCGTGAGAGTCGAGCCACTTCAATATCACCAGCAAAAATGACACGAGCGTAGCTTAAATACAACAAAATCTCAGAACACGACTATACGACAGCAAGCACTTACCATGACGTGATGACATCCACCTGCAAGACACTGCGAACTACACGACACAATATTATCCTCGCGCTGTGATTCTTTAAGAAGCAAGCTATCAGAATGCATGCCGACGGAGTGACGAAATCTGTGAACAAAAGTACGGGCAAACACCACCGCCACTATATCAATGTCTATCATCAAGTAAGGCGGCAAGGATCGCTTACTAGTAGTTTGCTTGTGCCTAAACACAGACAAGCGTCCGTCAATCTACACTGTCATGACATTTTCTCTGTAATTCCATCGAAAACTCTGGACAAATTCACGTACTTCGTCCGAGCTATATCGCCCCCTTTTACATCATGATTAGTATTCTCGTTATTGTCACTATTGTGTTCGTCGTCCACAACAGCTGGTGCGGCTCAGTCGCCTAAACTAGGACACCACCACCCGTGTCCGAACAAAAGCCCCCTCGAGCACCATTCGCGTCACAATCCTCCTCCCTCACCCCAAAAAGAGCTCTTCCCTCGGTCATGGACGCCCACCAGCTGTGCGAGCTCGAGACGCTGTGCCGCGTGCTGTACGAGAGCGCCAATGCGTCCGAGCGCGCCCACGCCCAGCAGGCCGTGCTCGTGCTGCAGAGCTCGGCCGAGTACATTCCCCAGTGTCAGTACGTGCTGGACCACTCGGCGTCGCCCTATGCGCTGCTTGTTGCAAGCACGAGCCTCACGAAACTCATTACGTCGCACTGGAACAACTTTACCACCATACAGCGCGTGGATATCCGTACGTGCTACTTTTTGGGTTGATTTTTCGTCTTTTTTTGGGCTGGATTGTTGATTTTTGCCATAATGGTGTGTGGTGTATACTTACACTCGTGCAACATTCAACAATTTCTTTTGTTGTTGTTTTTGTGCTTTTTGGGTACGCTCTTTTTTGTGTCTCCCTCTTTTTTGTGTCATGGTAGGCAATTACGTGCTTAGCTATTTAGCTCAGAAAGGTCCGACGCTCGAGAAATTTGTGACGACGTCACTGATTCAAATGGTTTGTCGACTCACAAAGTACGGCTGGTTTGACGACGAGCAACATCGTGGCATTGTCACGGAAGTGACGAAATTCTTGCAAGCGACGGTGGATCACTGTGTTATTGGACTCCAGATCTTGAGCGAACTCGTGACGGAAATGAATTTGCCAGTTGCTGGTCGCAACATTACGTTCCACCGGAAAATCGCCGTGTCGTTTCGAGAAGAGTCGCTCTTTCGGATCTTTCAAGTGGCCCTCACGTCGATTAAACAGCTCCAGATGCACAACTTTGGCGGAGCGACACCGCAGCAGGAAGACCGGATGGGGAGTCAGGCACTGGCTTTGCTGATCAAGTGTCTCTCGTTTGACTTTATTGGCACGAACCCGGACGAGTCGTCGGACGAGACGGGGTCGCTGCAGGTCCCCACGTCCTGGCGCGCGGTGATTCAGGAACCGGACACGCTGCAAATGCTCTTTGACTTTTATAGCATGACGAACCCGCCGAATACGTCCAAGTGTCTGGAAGCGCTCATGCTGTTTGCATCAGTGCGGCGCAATCTCTTTTCGCCGGATAAAGAACGGAGCGTGTACGTGGCGCACTTGCTGAAAGGCATTTGCGCGATCTTGCGCACACAGGAAGGATTGTCAGACCAGCAGAATTACCACGAGTTTTGTCGTCTCATCGGCCGGCTCAAGTCGAATTACCAGCTCTCGGAGCTCATGAAGACAGAGTCGTTCCAAGAGTGGATGGACCTCACACCAGACTTCACAATCAAGTCGTTCCGTCAATGGCAATGGTCTGCAAACTCGACTCATTATTTGTTATCGTTGTGGGCGCGGCTTGTGGCTGCGCTACCTTATGTGCGCCCAGACTCGGTACCGGGCTCACCAAACTCGGGAACCATTAACTTTTTAGACTCGCGCGTACCTCAGGTCATTCAAGCGTACTTGCAGTCACGTCTCGATTCAGCTGAACAATGTGTTCTCGACGAGACATTGGACAACCCGCTAGACGACGAGGGTGGTCTGTACGAGCAACTGGAAAAGCTGCCGACGCTGTGTCATTTCAACTATCGGCAGACGGGAGAGTACATTGTGTCCATCCTAGACCCGATTTTGAATCAGTACGCAGATGGTTGTAGCATTCTGAACCATACTGGCGGAGCTGCGATCCCGCCACAGCAGCAGCAACGACTGGAAAGCATGGAGAATCAGGTAGCATGGCTTGTGTATACTATTGGTGCCATCATCGGTGGACAGACATACTCATCCACGTCAACGGAGGGTGACGAGCTTGTCGACGCAGATCTCTCACAGCGCGTATTTCGCGCGATGCAGCTGACGGAGCATCGAATCATTGCCTCAGGTGGACAAACGAAACCGAGCGTGCACTTTGAATTGTCGTTATTGTACTACTTCAGCAGTTTTCGCAAAAGCTACATCGGCGAGCAGCATGGCATGCCGTCAGCTCCCACGCCATCGTCGGCTTTGCAGCCGACACCGGCTGGATTGACTTCGTCGCCGATTATGGTGCCAAGCGAGAGCACGATGTCGTCTAAGCATAAAGCGTATTTGCGCATGTTCGAGCGACTAGGACTGGGCGACCACACGGTTGTTGTAAACATGATGGTAACGAAAATAGGCAACAATCTAAAGTTTTGGGGCGACACTGAGGTGATTATTAGCAAGACTCTGGCGCTGTTCTTCGAAGTTGCTTCTGGATATTCGTGTGGCAAACTGCTTCTTGGTTTGGAAACTGTGCAGTACCTTGTTGGGAACCACACAGCAGATGAGTTTCCATTTATGGCGGTTCCCGCAAACACGCGGCACCGAACGACGTTCCACTCAACTATTGCGCGACTTATTTTTACCACAGCTTTCGATGAGTCCTCTGAGCGGTTTGAGCGATTTATGGAGCCTATCGAGAATGTTTTGAATCAGCTTTTACAGACACCCAGCTATCGTGTGCCAGAGGTTCGAGAGGCTGTGATAGGTGTGTGTCGTGATTTGCGGGGAATCGTGCAGCAAACGCACAACCGACGGACATACAGCTGCATTTTCGACTTGCTGTATCCGGCGTATTTCCCAGTGTTCGTCCGAGCTGCAGACGAGCTGTATGACCACCCGGCTGTAACAACTGCTTTGCTCAAGTTCTTGCAGGAACTGGCTTACAATAAGGCACAACGTGTCACGTTCGACCAGAGCTCAGCTAACGGTATATTGCTGTTCCGTGAGTTGAGTAGCGTTGTAGTGGCGTACGGGCGTCGGATACATCCGGTGCCAGCAGGAAAGAATCCGTACGGTGATAAGTATAAGGGTGTGGCGTTGTGTCTGGGTATTCTGTATCGCGCGCTAGGTGGAAACTACGTGAACTTTGGCGTGTTCCAGCTGTACAACGACAAGTCACTGGAGAACGCGCTAGAGATTGCACTACAGCTCGTTCTCTCGATCCCTCAAGAGGACTTGATGCACTATCCGGTGGTGAGCAACGCCTACTTTTTCTTTCTGGAGATACTATTTCGCAATCAGTTGGCGTCTGTTGTGGCGTTGGATGACGGTATCTTTCACCAGCTCGTGCAATCGTTGCACGAAGGCATCAATTCGTACGACCTAGCAATGGCTGCTCAGTGTGCAACGGCAGTGGATCACTTAGCGTCATTGTACTTCCAGGAAATGAGAAAGAAGCGGGATACACCTGTGAAGCATGCTTTGCACGCACATGTACAGGTGTCGCCGAACATGTGGTCGACGCTGTTGGCGGCGTTACTGGACGTTGTGGTATATGGCGAGGTGAATGCACAATGGGCCCTATCTCGACCAATCTTGAGTCTAACACTCTGCAGCGAGGAGGCGCTGACCAATTACCAACAACAATTGAGCTCTACGCAACCACCCGAGAATCGTGCACAAATCGAGGAGGCTTTTGCCGCGCTGTTTGCGGACGTGCGGCCTAACCTGGAGGCTGCGAATCGCGACAAGTTTACTCAGAAGCTCGGTCAGTTCCGTAACACATTGCGCAGCTTCCTCACCATCAAATAATTTAGCTGGATCACGTTGGATGTGTGCTTTTCAAGCAAATCGTGCGACGGTTCTGGACTCCAACACTCTAGCTCGCGTTTGGCACTCCAAATCAAGCATGGATACAATGAAGCTAAGTGCAATGCAAGTTCAATCGGGGCTTGGATGTCCCTGAGGTGAGTAGTAATTAGATTGTCGAGAGCAAGCGGAACTTGCACGAGAGATTTGAGCGTGTAGCCGGAGTAATATTTGAAAATGGAACTGATAGACTTAAACAGCGGTGGACGGACTTGATCAATGCGATAATGGATGAACCTTCGGAGGGTGCACGGAACAGATCATCGACAAGCATTGAGGTGTACGGTAACTAACTGCTACGAGGTGTGGATGGCGCGCAAAAGTCTCTACACACGCAAAATTCATTTGCATGATGCACATGATCGAGGTACGTACCATCGTAGCTTTAACGCACAATGGAAACACGATCTGGGTCCACAGCGTCATACGATAACAATTGCTTGGTGCCATTTGCGAACTGACGCAAAACTCCCTTTCTTATCTAGAATCTGCCGTGCGTTCAGACGAGCTGCCGATGAATACCAGCTCGCCCAACAAAGCACTTGTCCCTTTTTTGGTCTTATGAGATGACTGCTTCAGTAGCAAAGCGCATCAACAGCGTTTAGAGAATCCTGATAAACTGTTCCCGATGCTACCATTATAACGTAAATTTCGAGTACAGAAAACCGGTACAGCGGAGACAGGTCAAGTATAGCTTCGACATTCATCGTGTTCACCTGGTCAGCACAACTGAGATTCGATCAAGTCGTATTGTCTCTTCAGCCAAAGCGTAAGCACAGCACCAATGCTCTACCAGATCACATCCAGGAGCGGATTGGTGCCATCATCATCGGTCATGCTTCTGCTGCAAGTTTGGTGTTGCAGCTTTTGCCGATAAAATTGTCTATTCGGAGCAGCTGGTTCCTTCTGCAGGACGCCGAAGTCGTTGTAGCCCTCAGCACGGCGTTCGCAGACGGCGTAGACTGATGGGACATAGGATGCCTCTTGGTCACCGACTCCACCATCACGGATGTGTACGATGAATATGGACTGCTGCACGAACGGTCGTACATGGCGCCTGCATATGGTGCAGCAAGAGCGAGCGCGAGCTCCTTCGTAACAACCAAACGGCAGTGATCCACTGTCCGAATTCCAACTTCTCGCTCTCGAGCGGTGTGCTGAATGTCCGTCGACTGCTGCAAGAGGGAATTAAAGTTGGACTGTTCGAAGCGAGCATTCGGATCACACACGCAGCCATCTTATGACAAAGCCCAATCGGTGGACAAGTTGCTCGAACAAGATGTAGACCTCGATTCTCTCGGGACGTGGTTGTTTTGGTGGTGTAGTAGGTCTTCTTCTCATATGCTGCTTCACGGTTGGCCTCTTACTCCAGAGGAGTCCACTACTCACTGCATTGCACACATGTGCCATCTCTCGCTTGCGTTCCTTCAGTACGTCTACAGGGGAACCAACAGTCAACGCAGTAACACGATTGACTGTCGACAGACCATTCGCTCTTTCGTTGATAGAAGATGACAGAACGTAATTACCGGAAGGTACGAACGCAACCCTTTATAAGGAGCTGGTGACGTCGTCGACCTTCGTCGCACGAAGCTCAGGTAACACACCCTTGACTTGCCGCCCCTTCACAAAGACGGAAACGATATTACGGTCGTCACCGAGGAAAAGGAACTTCTGAAACGTGTGCAAAACGTCTGCATCCTCGACGGGATCGAACGGCTTGTCAATGGGGCTATTTGCACAGTAAGGATCCACCACGAGCGCGTCAAAGTCCTTGCCAATCATAAAGTTGCCAACCGTATCGCCAAGTCCGAGTGCTTCAGCGCTGCCAACGGTTGCGAGATGAAAAGCTTCAACATACGACAGCGCTGCTGCTGTTTCCCCCTGCAAAGCCTCCAAACTGTGCTCTTCACTAGCACTGCCATTGCCAATCGAGACCATTTTGGATGCAATAACAGCCTGACGAATGGCGTCCAACATGGACGGCGAGTAGCCGCCCGACACGTCTGTGCCCAGTCCCACTTTAATTCCCTCTTGCAGCAGTCGACGGACATTCAGCACACCGCTCGAGAGCGAGAAGTTGGAATTCGGACAGTGGATCACTGCCGTTTGGTTGTTACGAAGGAGCTCGCGCTCGCTCTTGCTGCACCATATGCAGTGCGCCATGTACGACCGTTCGTGCAGCAGTCCATATTCATCGTACACATCCGTGTACGACTTGCATTCTGGATGTAATTGCTCGACCCACTTGATCTCCTGGCGGTTCTCACCCAGATGCGATTGCACAGGCAACTTGGGTGAATGTGCTCGTGAAATGTCCGCAAGGCCCTGCATCAGTCTGGTCGAACAGCTCGGAACAAATCGTGGTGTAATCGCGGGCGTCAGTAACTCGTTGTGCTTGTTTTGTACGTACGCGACAAACGCTTTCGTGTCAAAAATTGACGTGTCAGTGTCTTCCAGCAACGCGCACGGGGCGTTGCGGTCCATATTGACTTTCCCCACAAAAGCACGTTGGCCAACTTGTTCCAAGACGTCGACAAGCTCTTTGCAGGCCTCCAGGTGTACGGTCGCGAAGTACGAGCACGTGGTCGTACCATTGTTCAAATGCCGTCGTACAGCTTGGTCGTACACATTCCGTGCGTACTCGCGATTTTCAAACTTGATTTCATGGGGAAATGTAAATGTCTCGAGCCACTGAAGTAACGGCAAGTGCATCCCGACCCCAAGAAACGCGTACTGCGGTGCATGGGCGTGGCCGTCAACGAACCCTGGAAGTAACAACTGGTCGCCGAAATCCACACAGGCATCAAATGGCTCAGAGCTTCCGTACATGTCACTTCCATCTTGAACAAACACGATTTTCCCCGTTGTATTGTCAACACCAATGAGACCAGGTCGGAACACTTGGACGTGGCCGAGCGCGACGGAGTGTACGACGGTGCCTTTGTACGCAACAATGCGAGGCATGTCAAAAGTTTCGTGTATTCAGTTTCGTACTATCTTCGATCGGTTCTAGGTAAACCTATAGCGATCGTCCTTCACACAGCTTGTGCACCCGTCTCCAGCTAGTTTTTCATTTCAGCCAATCACACACAACATACAGCCGCCACCCTTATCTGACCAGCACTCTGCAGCCGACCAACACTGCAACTGACCAACACTCTGCAACATATTAAAATGATCGAAAACCAGCATGCAGTTGTCCAGGCGCTTCTCGGGACGTTCGTCACATGGGCGTTCACTGCGCTCGTACGTCGCTCACTATCTGAATCTTTCTCATGTCTTATCCTCTCTCTCTCTTTGTATAGGGTTCAGCCATGGTCTTTGTCCTGGACGTCCAGGACAAACGCACGAGTCAGAAGATCTTGGACGGGATGCTGGGCTTTGCCACGGGCGTAATGCTCGCGGCTTCTTATTGGTCGTTATTAGCCCCAGCTATTGACATTGCCACTCAGGACGACGAGCGCTACGGCCCAGATGGTCGATACGCCTTCGTGCCTGCTGCAGTGGGCTTTACACTCGGAGCACTCTCGCTCTTTGGCACAGAGAAAGTGCTGCCCGTGCTGGAAAAGTACGTGGGCGTGGACGGGCTTGTTACTGCTACGACTACTGCTACAACACCCAGAGAAGCTCTCGAGAAGAGGAAGAAGGACGATGACTATAGCTACAATGATGATGATGGAGGTGGCTTTGACTGCAATGTCGAGGCCGACACGACCAATTGCAGTCGCAACAGCAGCAGCAGCTTTCGGAGGGTCATCATGCTTGTGATTGCTATTACGCTGCACAATTTGCCGGAAGGAATGGCAGTAGGTGTGGGCTTTGGCAGTATTGGCCACAGTGCACGTGCCACTTTTGCCAATGCTCGGAATCTAGCGATTGGTATTGGGCTGCAGAACTTTCCGGAAGGACTTGCAGTGTCAATGCCGTTGAGAAGAGAGGGCGCGTCGGCGTTTCGAGCGTTCATGTGGGGACAAGCGAGTGGACTCGTGGAACCTATTGGAGGCGTGAGTATTGTGCATGGATGGTGATGATGATGAGTAGACAGCGTTTTGTAAGATGTGCTGACGTTTTATTTTTATTTTGTGTAGCTGATTGGTGCAGGTGCAGTATTGTACGTGCAGCCGATCTTGCCGTATGCGCTGTCATTTGCTGCGGGAGCGATGATTTTCGTCGTTGTGGACGACCTCGTGCCCGAGACGACGCAGAGTGGCAATCAGAAGCTGGCGACGTTGGGCACGATCGTCGGTTTTGTTGTCATGATGGTCATGGACGTTGCACTCGGATAGAGATAGACACGATAGTTTTCGACTCGCGAAATCTACACAGAAGGTGAAAGGTGTATTCCGGACTCAATTCGTTGTTGTCACCTCTGATGAATCCGGTTTGCTTGACTTTGGCGTGTTTTGTCATCCTGCAAACAAGCAGCTGGAAGGCTCTCAACGTGCCAGTAGTTGTTGGCAGCCTTTGCAGTTGATGGTCGCTTGGCAGTTTTGGGTTGTCTCCCGGAGATTTGCCCTCTGTCGCTGTCGAGACTTGTCTCGTGCGAGACCAGCCACCGTCAACAAATGATAGGGATCAGCGCTCGCCGATGAGCATGCGGATAGTCACTGCTTACCTTTATCGTGCTTGTAGGGTCCACCTTGACGTACAGCAGCAAGCCATCATTGCGTATGCAAGCCCTATGCGGCGTTGTCATCACCAAAATGACCCGCCTTCTGCTTGAGAACATCGGACCCTACTTCGGATACGGAGGCCAGTCACCGATCATTAGTGGTTGTTGTGTTGTGTACACTGGTTCGTTTGCACGCACGAAATGTATTCCACTACAAGTTGGACACAAAAATACCTGCTGGAGATGAACTGCTCATAGGTGCCATCCTGATGTCACAAGAAACAATCCAAGTATACGCCAATTTGCTTTTAGTGCAATCGGGTTCAAGCAAGCCCTGGTCTACGACGGTGCCTGCATGATGCTTGACGCTTGGTTAACCAGTCAACTACCTCGACGTATGCCTCGTCCTACTTGCACATACAACCGTCTTACAGCATTGCCACTGCTTGTGAAGAATTCGGTTACCACCTTTGGCACAGCTATTCTGCTTGTTGTGATTGGGTGTGCAGGACATCCCAGTTGCTATGCAGGACATCCCAGTTGCTATGCAGTTGCAGTCAAACGAGCTGACGGTTTTCTTTGTTGTGAGCTGTGCTGCTAGACAAGAGCGCCTCGTATTCAGCAATGAGTCGAGAGGAATATGTGTGATGACAAACTCATCCGCTTTATTCACCGATATCCTGGCACAGCCAGCAAACATGTACAAGTGAGATGGAAAGCAGTCGACGCGTTTCTCGTAATATCGCGATGGTGATAGTCGATACAGACCGTCGTTGCAGGCTGAACAGCAGTCAAGTGTCTAAATGGTCTGGTAACCGTGACCACGCTGACCATTCTGGCGGCTGCGACGTTGCACGTAGACCATAGCCACCACCATGACGACAGTGCATCCAACCAACAATAGTACAGCAGCACCCGGGACGTGTTCAATCGATGTACTTGCCTGCAAGACAGTTGCATCAGTTTGTTTTTCCAGAACTGCGCTCGTATCTTGAGCACTAGGTACCGTCAACCCATCGGGTTCAAACACACCTCCTGCCGCCTCAAGCTCAAACGAGTCGGTCGGGTAAGCAATGGCTGTGCAATTGTCGTCGCCAAAGAGGAAGCAGTCAAAAAGGTGAAGGGCGTGAAGCGGACGCACAGCGGGGACCATGTGGCCTGCACCCTTGACGGTCTTAAAAGTGAGACCAAGCTCGAACTGCTGGTGGTAACCCGCAATCTGGTCGTCCGGGCCCAACCACGGACGCCACGGCGACGCAGGCTTCAAACTGAGTCCCTCTTCCGTGATCCAGCGCAGCGTGCCCATGAAGTTCACAACTGAATCGGCGTCGCCGCTGTAGATAAGGACATTCAATCCATTGCCGAGCAGTTTCCGGTACTTTTCCAGCGACGAGAACGTGCGGACGAAGTAGCGAACGATGAAAGGGTGGCAGCCTTCCCACCGCACAGGCAGCTCACCTTCAATATGGAGTGCTTCCTGCAGCTCCAGTTTGTTCATCAGTGTCTCGGTGAAATCCTCAGCGCACGGACCAAGAACGCCACGGTGGGTCTGGATCTGTGGCTCTACCTTGTCAAATAGGTGCGAGTGCAATGCAGTCCGTTGACGGTTTTTCATCTGACACACGTCGCCATAGATGTAGTAGTGGTTGAATTCGTCCGAGCCAGCAGCTTCGTGGACTTTCAACACAGCGTCTTCACAACGAGTGGTGCAGTTCACATCCGTGAACATGCACTGAGCTATGTTATGGTCGCACTGTCCAAGCAGCATGCGATAATCCGCTGGCGATATCAGTGCGTGGGAGCAGTAATACTCCATGTAAGCGTTCCCATCAATGTCCATGTCCGACAGCGGGTTCCCCACGGCAAACCCTTTCAAGTTCCAGC
Source organism: Hyaloperonospora arabidopsidis Emoy2 (assembly GCA_000173235.2). NCBI lineage: Eukaryota > Oomycota > Peronosporomycetes > Peronosporales > Peronosporaceae > Hyaloperonospora > Hyaloperonospora arabidopsidis. Next base: position 16,087 of record JH598066.1, read on the forward strand.
CATCCAAAGGGTCCTCAACCAGTCGTTCCACCAAGAACGGGATGTACATCCCAGCATAACTCTCCCCCGTCACGTAGAAGTCACGGTGCCGAAGTTCCGGGTACTTGATCAGGAACTCGCGCAGGAATAACCGCAGCCGATCGGCAACGACGTCGTCATTGTAGTACCCCGTTGAAGCTTGCAACGGGTAGCTAAAGCCAACTCCGGACGGCGAATCAACCCAGACGACATTGGCTCGAGCGTTCCAGCCATAAGGATTGAGCCCAACGGTTCCATCGGGGGTAGCAACAAACGGTCCGTTTTCCGTGAAAAACCCTTCGGACGACGCGCAGCCCGGACCTCCATTCATCCAAAGCACAATGGGATCGCTCTCGGGTGAACGACGTGACTCTGTGTACCAGTAAAACATTTTCTCGGAAGTGTTTGTCGGCAGATGCAGTTGACCAGCATAGTGCTTGAAGGGGACGTCGGTCTGGTTGAGACCAGGGAGATCTCCAACACGATGCGCTTCGAAAGCGGCAGCTGAAAGCGACGAAAACGCAGCAAATGCAGCAAGAAAAGCTGTGCTTGTGAGCACAGAAGACGTCGTCATGGACTCGGGTCGTCCACTTGGATCGGAATTTCCACAATGACGTTTGGTGGTGGTCAGCTGAAGAGTGACAAACAAGAGCCGGAACTAGATCTTTAATGCCTGAGTGGATACTTTCGTACGCTCGATACGTCTGTCGTAAGGGAGGGGTGAACGTGACGGGTGAGCGTGCTGACCAAGAAAAATCAGTCCGACCGTACGTTTACCGCATCATTCCTTTGGAGTAGAACATGAATCAGACGAGGTGTGCCATTGGGACTTGAACGAGTGGGTGCCACCCGTCCTTGTCGCACGTGATGGACACCACGTTGGCCACGTGATTGGGCAAACGAGAGTATGCAAAGATAGTCTCGATGATGTCTTCAGAGGCAGTTGCTATTGCCAGGACGAGGCATCCGTCACCACCTTCATTTTATCAGGTACAAAATGCATGTTCACGCGTTTATTACTTGTTAAGGAGGCGCAATGACCGCTCACAAGTAGGGCCGTCGAGACTTACACGACGGTCTGGTAGCCGTTCGAGTACAGACGCTGGAAGCTGCCGCGTGTCTTGGCAGTTCGAATGGTAACAGCAACTAGTACCACGATCAATCCACAGGCACCAGGCAGTGCTAACCATTTCAGTGACGATGATCCAGACTCGTCGTTAACGCTAGTGACAGCAGTGAGAGGACCTGTCGTGTTAACGTGCTGCTGCATCACGGTCAGTCCAGCGCCGACCTCTTCGTCGTCAACGGGATACACGAACTCAGTGCAGGCGCTCTGGCCAAACACAAAACACTCGAAGAGATGGAGACCATGCAGCGGCCGAACAGCTGGCACCATGTGACCAGCACCCTTGACGGTCTTGAACGTGAGACCCTCGTAGTGCTGCTCGTAGCCAGCCAACTGCTTATCCGGTCCAAACCAAGCGTGCCACTTTGTCTTAATGCGCAACTTGAGTCCTTGACCGCCAATCCAGCGCTCCGTACCGATAAAGTTTACGACCGAATCTGCATCGCCACTGTACACGAGCGCCTTGAGATCGCGATCCAAAATGTTGCGGTACTTGGGTAGCGACGAAGGGCTGGACTGGTAGAGCTCACCAACCGGATCACTGCAGTCCTTCCACGCAACATGCTGGCCGCCTGGCTGCGTTGCATGGATGGCTTCTTGCACTTTCGGTTGGTTCAGATACGCGCGAGTAAGTGAATCTGCACAAGCTCCAATATCGCCGCGGTGGGTGGGTGACGTTTGCATAAACGGCTTGGCCCGCTTACGTAGAGCCTTTGCCTGCGTGTTATCCAGCAGACACTTGTCACCGTAGATATAGTACGGATTGAACGCATCCGCGTCAGCTCCCGCTTCAGCCTGTTTCAGGAGCTCTTCACACTTGGTTGGACACGGCGTTTCGTCAAAGAGGCAGCCGATGTACGCTCCGCAGTGTACTTTAATCTCCTCATAAGCTTCAAGCGACACGAGTGCGTGCGAGTAGCAGTAATCGACGTAGGCGTTGCCGTCGATAAGGTTGTCCGTGAACGGATTACCAATTGCAAAGCCCTTGAGGTTCACGCCTTCCAGTGGTTCCTCCACCAACAGATCCACAAGGTATGGGATGTACATACCCGCGTAGCTCTCACCCGCAATGTAGAACTCACGGTTCTCAAGCTCGTTGAACTTGCTGAAGAAGAGACTGAGGAACTCACGCGTTCTGGCCGCAATCACTGTGTCGTTGTAGTAACTTCGGTCCTCCACGTCCCCACTAAAGCCCACGCCAGCAGGAGACTCGAGCCACACCATGTTCACCTTTCGATTCCACGAGTACTGGTTCAGTTTAACGGACAGATCATACTGGACGACAAATGGTCCGTTCTCAGTGAAAAAGCCACCTAAAGACGAGCAGCCGGGACCGCCATTGAGCCACAGCACAATCGGGTCGTTCGCTGGCTCGTTCTGACTCTCGGCGTACCAGTAAAACAGTCGCTCCTTCTTACCCTGTAACTCCAAATGACCGCTGTAGTGCTTGAATGGGAGCGCTGGGGCATTCAAATCAGGTAGATGCGTCACCAGTGCATCGTCATTGCGGGCACTTGCCAGTACAATTGCTATGAAGCTTGATAGGAAGGGGGGGAGACGCTTCATCTTGACTGCTGGATGTGCAGATGAGGAAAAATTTAGAAGTGACATTGACAGTCGTAAATGAGACGAGAGGGTGTACCCATTCCAGAGACGGTGAATGACGTTTTGTACAGTCATTTCTAACAGCTGACACGCCCAATACTGAACTTGATTTCTAACAAATTGTGGCAGTCGTAGCGCATGTGTATCGGCCAATCGCAGGAGCGCGGGACGATCCAGTGCGAAGACAGGCCAAGATCCAATTCGAAAACCACTTCAATGTTGGCCATACAAATGTCAAGATCTTTAACAGTCACGAGCTGCAGCTGCCGCATGAAAGGGGAGGGGGGTAACTGCTGACGATCGATAGACGTACAGGATCGCAATGTGTTTCGGTAGCCACATGGTCTTTCTGCACCTAGACACGCTAGTTGTGGGTTGTGAGAGCGAAAATCACTTTGCACCGTTTGTTGTCTGATACGGCGGGGCCGACACTGGGCAAATAGGTTCCGTCATAACGAAGTCTGTCAGGTCTTCACTACGTTGTTTGCATGTGACCCGCTCACAGCAGCTGGCGTGTCTACAAGAAGTGAGCTGAGCGCTGTCATGGCCAAGCAGAGCTGAAGGTTGATGGACATCAGGATGAGCGACACCCATCGTGTCTATCCATTGGTAGCGCGTTGAAGCGTGACGTGTGCGACGTACGACGATACGATGAGTGAATCGTAGGTGCAGCATTACCGCGCGTCAAGAGACAGATGACCATTGTTGGACTATGGCAAAAGGGCTGCTTAATCATGCAACGCTGGAGTTGTCGGTCCCGATCAGCTAGGCTGCATGCTCGATGATTCTTCCATAGAGCAAAGTGCGCGTCAATATCACCTGAATAGTTGAAAGGTTTGTGGCCACTGGCAAAACCCCTGTGTGCGGGCTTGAACGAGACAGAATTGTCACTTACAGCCTAACCATTCAGCTTCTGCTCGTCAAACGACAAAGGCAAGGAGCACTACTACCCATTGTGAATCACAATGCACTCCCTATCCTCTGCAACTGGAATCATTGTCTTAGACGCATTGTTGCTTCCGCATCACTTTCTGACCAGAGAGCTGAACTTGTTTTAGGTTCTCCCGCTACCACCGAATTTGCGTACTCTGATGTCCACCTAGTTTGTAAACATGTTGACCAGTCATTTGCTTGTCCCCTACCTGCTTAAAGTGTGAATGTAATGGTAAAACGTGCAATGCATGTTCTGGCCTGTACACGACACTAGACCTATAGTAGAAAGCTAAGTGGATATGGCGTCGGGAGATGAAGTCATTGCAGTACCATCAAAATTCCCGATTTCATATTCGAGATCGATTACCACGTCATTCGCCAGCCCTGAAAAACGGGCCGTTGGTAACCCCAGACACTAAGTAGCACCGGTTATTCCGCGTACGGGCGCATTATGCTCGCACCAGTAGTGCACACAACAATGATCATGCACGTGACTGGTGCTATCATGTATAGCCCCATCAGTTGTACACATGGCCACCTCCATTTGACTACATCGGTCGCAACAATCCAAAGACCATTTAGAATTGCTGTTTTTTATGCTCAAACGAATGCTGGACCAGCGAGCGAAGCTTCCATTCAGTACATACCCCGCAATGGTTCCTCCGTCCATCTCCTCATAGTTCTATCTCGGATCTCTCGCGACAACTGCAAGCGCACATCTGAAGCCATGTGATACACGTGCGCTCCATCCGAGGTAGACTCATGAAGATGACAACTGAAGTTACATAGACGCTAATGATTCTCAGAAGTGGCGCCTTATGTTTTCCATACACTCGGCCAGTTCTTTTTTTTGGGTGTTACTAGCGTTTGGTCGACCCGCAACGTTGCCAGCAGCTCAACGAGCACAACCGTCCGCAGCTGAATCTCAATGTATGCTTATGTCCGTTGCCCACTTTCTGATTGAGCGTATCGCAGAAATACATTACTGTCAATACTATTTGAGGCAGTGCCGTTCCAAGATCGATGGTGTTGTCATTGGTTCAAAATACAATGCTCTTTCTACCAATAAACACAGTTTCTCTCCAACCCTAACGTACAAATACCTATTCGATTTTCTACGAATCAACGGCATGCTAGAAAACCGTCCAACATGACGAGCGTCGCTGTAAGTATCCGCCAGCGCGTCGTGGCATTCGAGGCGCCGCTACACGAGCGTAGAGCGCTTCGGGATCTGAAACATAGCGTATCTGCTCACACAGGCGCTTGTGCATCTGCCGGTACTGATTTCAAGTTCTACGGCAGCGTCGCTATCGCCCATGCAGGCGTTTTCCAGTTCCTAACATTCCTCCTATCGTCAAAAGGTTCGACGACGTATCCTGACGAGACGCAGCAGCTCTTGTCGATATTGTTTTCAGTTTTTTCTACTAAGATCAGATTTCAAGCACTGCCGAGGCAAAAGTTTGAGCCAAAGTGTCGATGGGAAGACGCTAACGCTTGCTACGTTGTGGCCGAGACAAGGGACAGACCTCGCCATTGTGTGTTTGTGCTACTCACGTACCGTCCACAGCAGCTACTGCCACTGTATATGGCATCAGCTAGACGTGCAGTCAAGTTTGTGAATGCTGTTGTTGCCCTGGTGACGGCAAACGCCTACGTCTCGACGCTAGGAGGTGGCCACTTTTTGTGTCGTCACTTAAACCACTCGACGCTGTTGGCGAAGCTGCAGATTGGCATTTCAATGGGGCTACAAGACCCGATACTTGAGAGTAAATGCAGAGTGAATCTCATGTACAACGCACTGCAGCTGGGCAAATTTAAGCGAGCAAAGAGGATCTTGAGACGCGAAGAGCTCGTGGCAGAGCAGCTGGAGAGTGACGAACTGCTCAAGGTCTGCCATGCAGCCAACGTGTACTTGGACAAAGTGGATCAACTGCATAAAGAGCAGCTGCTGGTTTACAGGAAAAGTGGGCGTCCTGCAACGCTACATGACAATTTCTACCGCCAGAGGATCGTCCGCGTGACGAAGTGAGAGAGTAGACGTCATGTGTGCTACGCGTGTGCTGCAGACCGCATTCATTTGCACCGAAGCAAATGTTGGGAAGGAGGTAAATACAGTACGTACATCCAACCTCCAGCGCTTACCGAAGCCTGTAGATGCGCATGAGGTCATGACAGCGGCCGCGCAGAAGCTTTGTCCGGTATCGACCTTCCTCGATCATACTGCATTTACAATCAATGTGCTTCCGCTCTGCAGTCAATATCAGGCTCATGGCTCGAATGAAACTGATGTTATTATGCTTCTCAACATCACAGCATTCGCAAGACATCCTTCCCAGGGACAAGTAGTGCTGATCTTTCAGTGTTCACACGGGGATGATATTCGATCTAATCTCGTCCCTAAACACTGTCACTAATCACTTCAAATGTCTAGCCTTCGCCATGCGTATAGCTCCAGCAGCGATACTTTCTGAAGGTCGACATAAACGTCAATGCCCAGATAGAGAGCGTCATCACGTTATACTTTTGCAACTTCCTACTTAGCTGAGACCTAGCCATTAGCAATCAACACTAGTACCACACCACTTACTGGTGTTCCATCTCTGTCCCGTCACACGCTGCACATAAAGTACAGTACCATATCTGTCAGCGCTCCGCACTACCAATCAACCATGCTGTCATGTGGTCGTGTCGTCAATCGCACACCTTATGGTTGTCGCAGTTTCCAGCGCTCGGTGGGTATCGTGGGGATGCCCAATGTCGGCAAATCCACGCTATTCAATGCCTTGACCAAGACCGAAGTGGCTCAAGCTGCGAATTATCCATTCTGTACCATTGATCCCAATGTGGCGCGCGTGGCTGTGCCTGATGACCGTGTTCGTCACTTGGCAGAGGTCGAAAAGTCCAAGCGAGTGATTGAGACGCAGGTAGAAGAAAAGGAGGGACGTTGCTGTGTTTTGCAAACCAAGTGAATGATGTGCATGGGTTGTCAAATCTGTGTGTGGGTGTCAATCAATAGCTCGAGTTCGTGGACATTGCTGGACTTGTGCGTGGAGCTTCGAAAGGCGAAGGACTTGGTGAGTTTTGCATGCGATGCACCTCCAGTATTTAGATAATCACAGACACGAGGTTGACGAGAGCTGTTGATGGTCAATAGGCAACAAGTTTCTGGACAACATTCGGCAGGTGGCGGTGATCGCTCACGTCGTGCGCTGCTTCGAGGACACGAATATCCTCCACGTCGATGAGTCAGTCGATCCGATCCGGGACCTGGACACCATTCGCACGGAGCTGATCCTCGCAGACTTACAGACAGTTGAGAAGCGCTTGATGAACGCTGTCAAGAAGAAAAAGTTGGTGATGTTTTATGAGGTGCTGATGGAAAAGTGCACGTCCAGGTGACTCATGGTTGACGTGCTGTGTCTTGTTTCGTGGCAGATCGACAGATCCGACGATTTTGTCACTGTTAGAAGTTCTACAGCGTCTGCAGCCTCACTTGGAAGATAGCCACCTCGCGAACAGCCTGACGTTCGAAAAGCTGGACGAACAAGTGCAGTTCGAGCGTCTTGAGCTGCTGACGGCCAAGAAGACCCTCTACCTGTGCAATGTGTCAGAAGAAGACGCTGCTGCAGGCAACGAAATGACGAAAGCTGTGCGGGATCGAGTTGAAGCAGAGGGAAGCCTGTGCTTGACAGTATCTGGATCACTAGAGGAAGCAGCAGCGTCTTTCGAGGATGATACGAGTCAACTCGAGTACCTCAACGAGAGCGGTTTGATGGAGACGGGATTGACACAGGTCATTCGAGCGAGTCAGGAGCTCCTCCAGCTGCAGACGTACTACACTGTTGGCGAGAAGGAAGCGCGTGCGTGGAATGTGCTCACCGGCTCGACAGCCGCAGTTGCAGCTGGGGTGATCCACTCGGACTTTGAAAAGCTGCTCATTCGGGCCGAGACTGTTAATTACCATGACTTTGTCAAGGCTGGCAGCATGCGCGCAGCCAAAGAGCAGGGTTTCCTGCGTGCAGAAGGCAAAGACTACATTTGTCAGGACGGCGACATCTTCAACTTCCTCGTTGGAAAGTAGATGATACCGTCAACGAAGGTCTCCGCTATTCAGCCGACCATATGTTGATCAATCTACCGGTACAGTCTTATTCGCAACAGCCGCTTCGAGAGCACGGCAGCTGTTTAAACGATTCTTCTGATCCGCTTCGTCTGACTATAACCATATGATAAGAAGGAAGATAAGAAGGAAGACAAGAGCTGAATTGCTTTCCTGCTCCCTCTCTCGATTAGAGGAGAGACGTACCAACCATTTCGTAATCTGCTACAACGTCAATACAACGAACCTTCGCGTTCCCTCATGTCCGACGTAACTTCCCGTCAAATGACGACCTCCACTGGAAATTGGGATGTCTCGCAGATATCGTCTCAAAAGGGAAGATTAGCAATTGTCACGGGGGCCAATTCGGGTATCGGGTACGAGACAGCTCTCGCACTTGCAAGCAAAGGAGCGACTGTGGTTCTAGCGTGTCGTAATGAAGAACGCGGTCGAGAAGCCGAGACGAAGTTACGGGCGGCTTTGGCTGGTACTTCCGAGGCTGGAAGCGTCGAGTTCATGAAGCTGGATGTGAGCGACTTGACCAGCGTCCAGGAGTTCTCGAACGAGTTCAAAAGCAGACACAACCGATTAGATCTGCTGATCAACAACGCCGGTATCATGGGGGGAGCGTTTCGACTGTCAGTAGATGGCTACGAGCGACAGTTTGCTACCAACCATTTGGGTCACTTTGCCTTGACGGCGCACCTGTTCCCCTTGTTGAAACAGAGCACGCCGTCACGAGTTGTCAACGTCAGCAGTTTGATGCATCGCTCGGCTTCAGCGTGGAATGAGGACGACATCATGGTGACGAGCGAAGACAAGTACCGAGAGATGGCAAACTACAGCGTGACAAAGCTGAGCAACATCTTTTTCACGAAAGAGTTGGCTCGTCGCATTGAAGCGGCAGGCGTCAAGGGAGTCACTGCCGTTGCCTGTCATCCTGGAGTCACTGCCACAAGTCTTGCTACTGCCTCTGCAGAGAGCAGCAGTAGCTGGTTCTGGTGGTTCGTGTTCAAGGTGACCGACTTGTGTCCGCGACAGAGCTGTGCAATGGGTGCACTGCCGACGCTGCTTGCAGCAACCGGCACGGGAGTTGAAGCTGGCGACTTCTTCGGACCCAAGCACCTCAGGATGTTTGGATATCCAGTGCGTGAGCTCCCATCCAGGTTGAGCGAGTCGAAGTCGGGTGCAACAAAGTTGTGGACTCTGAGTGAAAAACTCACGCGCGTGTCTTTCGATGTTAGCAAGTAAGGCAAGACACCAGCAGAGACCAACTGCTTCTGACTGTTCCCGTCATGAAAGCACTCATCCCACCCCTTCAATCGTCTTGATGCTTCCTTTTCAGTTGAGCCGTCAACGGTTGTCACTTTCCAGCTCGTTCCTCGCCACTTCCCAATGTCCCCGTCCACGTTTGACCAGCAGCACTCGAGCAGAGACTGTGCTTTTCAGTTGGTCTTTTGCTCCATTCAAGACAGTCTAGTAGCAGCCATGGGTAGTTCGTTGAGCAAGGGTCTCGTGCCACAGCCTCAAGTACCGAGCAACTGGAATGCTACGCACATTCCTTCGCAGAAGGATAAAGTCGCGATTGTCACCGGTGCCAATTCAGGCATTGGGTACTGCACAGCCTTGGAGCTGGCACGTAAAGGAGCTCATGTGGTGTTGGCCTGTCGTAATCGCGAGCGCGGTCTCAAAGCCGAAACGGACATGCGAGCTCTTCTTGAGTCTGTTAGTGAGAGCGGGACGGTCGAGTTGATGCTGGTGGATATGGCGGACTTGAGCAGTGTGCACAAGTTTTGCGAGGAGTTCAAGAAGACTCACAACCGCTTGGATGTACTGGTGAACAATGCAGGAATTGTTGGTGGAGCTTACACGAAGACAGTGGATGGCTACGAACTACAGTTTGCGACGAACTACTTGGGCCACTTTGCTTTGACGGCGCAACTGTTTGAGCTGCTGAAGAAGAGTGAAGCTGCTCGGATTGTGTCGGTGAGCAGTTTTCTTCATCGCCATGCGTCGCTGTTTTTCGACGAGGAAAAGATCATGGTCACGAAGCCGGAGGAGTATGGTCAAGTTGCCGCGTACACGGTATCGAAGCTGTGTAACCTCTTGTTCACGCTGGAGCTCGACCGTCGCTTGAAAGCGGCAAAGATTACCAATGTGGTGGCCAATGCCGCTCATCCGGGATACTGTGACACGAACATTATGAAGAAAGCGGCGCAAACGAACAGCGATAGTTGGTTGTGGTGGCTCATGTTTCGGACGGTGGCTATGGTGACGCCCCAAAGCCCGGAGAAAGGAGCATTGTCGACGCTGTATGCAGCGACGAGTGAGTCTGCTACGGGTGGTGGGTATTATGGTCCAAAGTATCTGGAGCTGTATGGTTTGCCGGCACGTGTGGACTCGTCGTCGCTGAGCAAGTCGGAGGAAGCAGCTGCCAAGCTGTGGTCATACAGCGAGAAGCTTGCGCACCTGCAATTTGACGTGGCCAAGTAGGGAAGAAGCAGAAGGGCTTAATGCGTTGGCTACGATAAGAAATGTACGGCCCGCCACGATGCACATCACTTTGATGAACTAAACTGTTGCTCGCTCTTGTCTTTTTGGTCCTGGTTTATTGGGAATAGCTTGAATGTAGAGGTTGGAAGCAACAATTTTCTTAAGCAAGTGTTCAAGACTGTGTTTGGTAAGCGCCGCTGTAATACGCATGTAGTACTTGCAGCTTACTAGTTGAGCGCGACGCATAATTGTAGTGCAAAAGCATCGAAACATTGTTACACGTGGACTAATACTAAGCCTACGATTGCCTATTGCGACAAAGTCAATAGTGCAACTAGCGACGGCAGACTCGGTATCGACAATGGTAGTTTCTAGACATAAAATGGAACTCCGCAGTTAAGCACAACGACAAATCTTGACAATGCCGTACTAGTCGTGAATGTTTTGCCCATGGTTAAAGTGTAAATCTACTAGGGTTACTGTTCATGCTGTTATGGTTGCTAGTTACAGAGTGTCCTACGCGCCAATTGATGGGACCACCATCTGCTTCGAAAACATCCAGATGGTGGCTATCAGGATCGTCTGGATACTTCAGTTCCGGCGAGCAGATCAGAAACAAATCAAAGACTACGTACGGTCTCTGTCCTCACTGCACAAAACGTCCGACTCATACAGTATACTACTGTTAGCTTAGTGCCAACAAAAGCATGACGCGACTCAACTACCATAACTACCTTTGCCTATAACAATGCAGCATAGCTCTACAACTACAGTGCCGCAGAGCTTGTCGATTACAATACTAGACAGACTTCCACGCTTACCTTGCTACCCATCATTAAGGGTATACTATAAGGTCCCTTCTAGCTCTCCTTGGCACTTGTAATGAAGTGGCAATGGCGTGGCTGAGTCCATTACGCCGTAGCTGCTACACTTTGGGAGCTCATCTTTCGAGGACTCGCGAGGCATGGCTGAAGTCACGGTTTTGCCAGCTGCAGCACGAGATGGGCGGAATACGCCACAGAGAACTATTTGAATGAATCCAATCGCTGCGCTCACGGCAGATGGGAGAATGACGAACAAGTCGGACACGATGGCTCCATACACAACCCACAGCACATTGTTGATCGTGCCAGCGAAAATCATGGCAAACGGTAGCGATTCGGACGACCGGGTCTGCAGCACAAGCTTGATCGCAGCAAGGGGCGACGCATAGAGCACAAAGCTGCAACCAGTCCCGATGATGCCCATAACCAACTCCAGCGTTTCTTGTGACTGAGGCAGCACTGCGGTCTTGCACAGGGTAACGTACATGGTCACTGTGGCGCTCCAGAGCAAAGCGATGGTGCATGCTTTCAGGGCAGCTCTGCGTTTGGTTGTCCAGCGGATGTATGCGGCGAGAAAGAGGACGCTGAGTGTGTCGCCAATGATATACGTAACGAAGATGGGAAACAGGTTGCCAATCACGTATCCATACAACATCCTGTAGAGCAACAAGAGGACATAGTAGAAGGTTGGTGACGATACAGTGCTTGCTAGCAGGTACTATGTGTCAATGATAACGATGTGCGTACCACATGTGGCTGCTGACCCAAAGCGTCACGAACGGCAGAACGGCTGCGCTCCCGACGTCGTGGCGTAGGTGGAACCGGATGACAGTCAACAAGGGACTGATGAGCATGTACAGTGTCGATACGGTCGTTACGACGCGCATGATATCCTCGACTGAAGCTGGCATTGGTGCTGACGAAAGGAGAAAGAAGAGAAGACTTGGTTTAGACTTGACTTCGTTGCACAGCTACTGCGGCTTGAGCGGAAAGCGGTTGTTTCTTAAGTGACCATCGGATGGTAAGAGAGCCCGTGAGCTGACCAAAGCGAGAGCAAGTGATGGGACGTCACGTTGTCTCGCTAGTGGTGGCTGGGAAATCTCTTCTGGTCTCGGGTCCTCTTTTGCTTCCGTATACTGCAATCGCCCGTGTCTGCTCGTCGTTCTTCAGTCTTTCGTGCTTGATGCATGGTCATTTGCTCGCACTTCTTTACCCCAAGTCAGCGCACTTCCCACTGAAATCCCAGTGTCTTGACATGGCCGGCGCAACGCAGCTCCTGTCTCAGCATTCTTTCCCGACTGAAGCTGGGATACACACAGGATCCCTACAGGACGGTCAAAGCTTAAAAACTTGGACAGGGCCTATCGGGGATACTCCAGCGGTTACAACAATCCGCCGAACGCAATTCAAGGCTTTTTGCGGCACTTCAACAGACACCTACAGCTTTGTGGAGTCACCGTGACACGTTCACCGACTACCAAGTGTGGGTCAATAATCGTATGGTACTCCACCAGCTGAGTTTATATTTTCCTGGACGGGAACTTAATCATTGCTGTCGGTAATTACCAATCTGGGGCGGCACGAAAGAGACTCTCGATCACATTTTTTGGGAGTGCCCGGCAGCGCAAGGGTGTTGGCAGGAGATCTTGACATATTGGACAGTTCAGGTCGGATCTCATGACCGTCTACAGCACTACGAGGTGTTCTGTATGGCGCGGAGACCCCCGCCACTGTCTCAGCTAATTTCTAGGCGGCTACAGAGCGCGTTCGGAGACACCATGGCGGCATATGTTGCACAGTGGAGGCGAATTTGGTGGGTCCTGTGTTCATTCAATCTGCATAACGACTCTCTGGGTCCAGCGCAACAGGGTTGTACATGAGCACAAAGCGGTGACGTTGGAGAGATGTGTTCAAGAGTTCAAACTGCAAAGTCTTCGGCAATTGCTAGCGTTGGCAGCGCGGGAGCGCCGGCAAATACACAAAGAGGTGGACGGTGTTCGTCTCATGCAATGCATGGAGCTATTAACTCTTCCACCATCAAGAGCATCGTCCACCGCGGTGAGCCACGTACAACCACCGGGTTCACTCGACACCGGCGTTGCTAACCTGGCTTCGGATATTCCAGACGTCTTGTACAACTAAAAAACTTGGAGTAAATAGCCTGTCTGATCCTTTCTCTCTCTCTCTGGGATACACACAGGAAGATCCGAATCAATGTAACACTGACAGAGATGGGGACTGCAACTGGAGAGCTATAAACGGGGATGTACCATGTCTACCAGCACTCTGACGCCACACGCACTTGGTCCGGATTTTGGAACGACCACTACATAGTACGCGAGAGCCGTTCCTTATGTTGCCCTCAACGCGTGGTTGCACCTGTACCCCCTTCCCACTTCTCATTTGACAGTCTAGTGCCCAAATGGATGAAGACAAGACCGTCCGACGAGACGGTGAACTAGCGCCTTGTGTCCTTGGGCGAGAAGTACCCGGTACTGAGGCCTAGGAGACAGGGAGCAGACCTTCTCTCTCCTGCGTGCGCTACGGCAGGCAGCACAGCGTGATTCGCAGGATACTCCGTAGTGGAGGATTTACTGACAGTATCTTGACTCATCCCGTATCGAGTGATTCCTAAGCTTCATCACCTGTTCTTCATGTTCCGCTCTGTTTACTGCGCGCGGTTCTTCATCCATCGAGAGTATCTTGATTACAAGTGCACCCACTTTCCTGTGAAGCTTGGTTTTAAATCGAGTCTTTGAACAAGGAATCGGGACAAAAAACGATGCGTCATATTTGACGACCGAGGTGTTTGCACAATCAGATACCTTGAGGTGTGATCAACAATTCGAAGGGACCGTCTGAATCTGTGCATCTATACTCACGCTGGTGGGATCAGCTACTGATGAGTCGACAGGAAAATAGTGCGTTGTCGCGAGTCCGTCGTCGATTGAGAGACGAGGAACTAATTGCTTATTTCTAAAAAGATTTATTGTAGTAAATGGAAGATATGGTACTGTCTGCTGCTACATTAAAAAGTATATTAGTGATAAATTACGATAGTAATTTTTAGGAAAATAAAAAAATGCCCCATTAATTACGAAGATTGAAAAATGCCCTAGATAATTAGAAAAGAAAAAATGCCCCATGTCCTTGTATACTCAAGTTAACGTGGTATACATATACCGACATAGTGATTTGATGAAGGACTCAACCTATTATAATCACCATTTACACGCAATGTGCTGATACGTCTGACTTTCTTTACCTCTAGAACTCTCCACGTCCAGCGTGCTGGCCATGGAGTTTAAAATCATTAACAGCACCAACTGATCCCTGCAACAGGACCGAAGTGTCGCCATCAGCACTGGTAAAGACTTCAAATTAGTAAAATGAGAGTCAAACAGATAGAATGGATTCATGATAGTCTATTTAATGGTTAAATGTGCTTGAGTTACTATAGCGTACGAGCAGGAAGCGAATTCCTATCCCACAACTAAACAACTATAACGGCAGCACCGTAGTAACAAAAACACCACAAAACAGTAGTAACATCACGAGCACTAACAGCAGTAGCAACAGCAGCAGTAGCAACAGCAGCAGTAGCAACAGCAGCAGTAGCAAAAGGAGTAGTAGCAGCATCATAAACACCAGCTACACCAGTACCGACAGCCGCAACAGCAGCAACGACAACAAAAATAACAATGACATCAGCACCACCACCACCAGCAAGAGCAGTAACAAAAGCAACAGGAACTCATAAATAACTTATAACAACAACGGCTAGAGCAGCAGCGGTAGCAGCAACAACGACATGAGCAACTAAAACAAATATAACAATGATACCAAACATAACATTAGAAAACAATAACAACACCAATAAAAACGATAAGAAAACAATTCCATCAATTATAACGACATCAGCACTGGTCGTCTCCGTTTACGGTCGCGAGCGTAAATACAAAGCTGCATGCACATCTTCCCTGTGCGCCCACATCTGGTGGCTGGGAGCGCAGCACGCCCGCGGCAGAACCCCCTCCGCGGCTCCCCTTACAGGGCGGGGTCAAGCACAGCCGAACTATGGGAATTGAGATATGACTAAAGCTATAATTTTTATGGGTACCACGTTAACTTGAGTATACAAGGACGCGGGGCTTTTATTTTATAAACTCATTATCTGGGGCATTTTTTATTTTCCAATTATCTGGGGCTTTTTTTATTTTCTAATCATCTGGGGCATTTTTTTTTCGTGATTAAATGGGGCATTTTTTTATTTCCCTAATTTTTTAGAGTTAAGTAAACAAACATGTATCTAGATTACATAAAATAATATGAGATTCACTACATTAAATTTTAAAGGACAATATTTACTGTCGAGCACACGCTTCAATAAGATTTGCGACCGTCCATTTCATGCGGTCTAAAGTTATACAGGGCTTTATCAGCAGCGCGTGTACCGGGTGCGATATAAATAAGTGTGTTATGCAGTTCGCGTTTTGTAAACATTTAGCCCTCTAATAAAATCTGCTTTGAATTTCTGTCAAGTATCCGAACCAAAGAACTGCAAAGCGAATTTTGTGCTACCCCTGTATTCGGGGCCATGGCCACGACCTGCGACCGGAAACTGACTCCAGTAATGATCGAAGTGGAGTCAAAGAAAGGAGGGATTTCTGCTACCGAGTCGACAGTGCCAACGTTCTGATAAGTGTAGATCACCGTTGCTGGTGCTCACAGAAGATTCAGAACATCGATACAAGAATCGCGAGCTGAGCGCTGTGTACATTATTCATTTATACGGCGTCAAAGAGATTATCTATTAACAAAAAACCGGTGCAGACAACATATAAAGAGGCTTAAGACCATCTAATTGTGCACTACACAACATGCAATGGTTTCTGGGAGGACCGTCGGCGGCATTCGCCGACACAACATCAGTGGAGTTGGACGTCTCCATTGAACACTTCCGTAAGAAGCATTTTGATCTGTTGGAACTACAACCTCGAAGCTTCTAACAGTATTCCTAGTCTACATTGCTTACCAAGGAATATCGTGTGACGGGTAGCATCGAAATCAGAGTTTAGATCTTGTTTTTTTTTGCGTCGTCCGACGAAAAATATGCAGCTTTACGTTTGCAGAGCAACGCCGATATTTACTACAGCTCGCAACCGACGTCGAATAACATAGCACACACTTGTTGTTCAAGCACCAGGTACAAGTAAAAGATGCGTAGTCGTATGTATCGAATACATCCTTGGTACATTTGATCACTTTTGAGGTTTCATTTTATAATTTTCTTTTATTTGGCACATGTTCCAAGTTTTTAATCTTGTGGGGTCTATCTTTTGCATTATCTCGGTGCATGGTTTTTATTCCTTATTATCATTTATGGTGCGATATCAATATATCATTACTACTATATATGAGACTAAAACATTGTTTTTGAATCAGCAATTAATTGATCTTTACTCCATTAATATATGGTCCCAGTTTCGGGTGCTCCCTTTTATGAAGCATATGTTATCGTAAAAGGCTGCACCCGAAACTGGACCTATTATTGACTTGTTACATGCAGATGCGAAGGTTTTCATCGTCGCTTACGCTTCATGATCGCACTCATCTGATCCAAACTTGTTTACGCCGTCGGCTATCTGTTTATTCTAGCCCATCTTCAGGCTCAAGTGCAGGCATCATAATGCATGGGTCTTCTGCAAGAGACAAACATCATCTGCCAGCATGTACCTCACTCCAGTTCATACAAGCATTTGCGGGTTACCCTCAACCAATAAATCCACTAACATTGCAAACGTGAGTAGGAGTACCATCAGCCGTCGATAAACATGTAGAACGGTCCTTGCGTACTGGTGATCAACCAGAACTCGGACAAAGTGTGCATGGCATGACTGTGCCCGTACTCGAGGCTTGATCCCCGTCTTTACTCCCCGCATCGTCTATGTCAGTGTTATCAATCCAGACCAAGCCGATCTGATCGGATGTCCTCTGTTGAACGTTGGGTCGTGTCGGCTCCGTCAAGATATCGGAAAAAAATTCAGTGAGAAGAGCTCCTTTGGCACACCTCCAATGATCACTTGAAATACAACCGCTTCGAGCTCAAGTCGCAATAGCTGTGCCGCGAAGTCAGCCCGACACCAACTCTCAACACCACTCCTCCTTCTCCTTTCGTAGCATCAATGTCGTATTCGTTCGAGGATGTCATGCGCATCGTTACGACCCTATCGACGCTGTACATGTTCGCCAGTCCCGTATTGACCATGTTCCGGTTCCATCAGCACCGCGATGTCGGCAATGCAGAGCTTCTGCCGTACGCAACGCTCTGGGCCAGCAGTCACGTGTGGTACGCACATCGTTACCCATTGACACATAGTACCTGCTAGCGATCGCAGTATCGTCGTTAACCTTCTTTGTGTCCTCTTGTTGCCTCCACAGGATGCTATATGGATACATGATCGACAACATGTTTCCCATCTTCGTTACGTATGTCATTGGCGACACACTCAGCGTTGCCTTCCTCGCTGTGTACCTCCGCTGTACAACAAAACGCAGAGCTGCCATGAAAACGTGCGCCTACGTATTGCTCTTGAACGCCGCAGTTACCGTGTACGCTATCCTAGCCGAGACCTCACTGCTGCCACATTCCCACGACACAGCGGTGTTGGTCATGGGCATCATCGGGACCGGTGGCAGTTTTGCGCTCTATGCGTCGCCCCTAGCTGCAATCAAGTTTGTGCTGCAGACCCGATCGTCAGAATCACAACCGTTTGCCTTGATTCTCTCTGGGATGATCAACAATATGCTGTGGGTCGTGTATGGAGCCATTGTATCTGACTTGTTCGTCATTTTCCCATCCGGCGTCAGCGCAGCGATCGGATTCATTCAAGTGGTTCTCTGTGGCGTATTCCGCCCATCCGTCGCTGGCAGCACCATGACTTCAGTCGTGCCTTGCGAGTCTCCGAAAGATGAGCTACCGATGTGTAGCAGCTACACCGAGATGGAATCAGTATCGCCTTCACCAATGCCAGCGTCAGCGTCAGATGCTGAAGGGTCTTCATAGCGATAGAGAAGTCTCGCAGCCTCACAGCCGCGTGATCAGAGCCTTGCTCGTCGGACGGTAGCCTCGGTAGTCAACCGTTAGAGTACCCTCTGAAATTATCAAATACATTTTCGTCTGTCTTGGTTACGCTTTGCCCTCATTCGAAACGGACCAAAAGCGGTGACAGGAGCACACGTTCAAGCAACAACTCGCAGATGATCGATTCACCAGCTAGCAAATAGATCATTTCGTCTGCTTCGTCGTCTACTCCCCAGCATTATAAATGGACAGGCTCAAAAGTTCCATCAAACGCTTCGTTCTTGGCAGGATGTCATCCATTGTGGTTGCCCCTAGCTCACGTCTAAGCTCCCGGATCAACACACTCATTTGTCGTACTTCTTGGATGCCTGCTAAGTTCGTCTCAGAATTTCCACCGCGCGCGCTCGACCAACACTTCTCGACGACGAAGTTCAGGCTGCAGCCATCATAGACGTGGTTCTCCTCTGTGTTGCCATCATTTGGTTCCTTTGCAAGCACACGAGTTGCATCTGCCACGCTTTCCTGCAGTCGTTCCTTGATGATATCTAAGCAGTACACCAATGACGACCCTTTCTCTACAAAGCATATTGATCATCAGAATATGTAATTCGACCTCGAGCGCACCATATTACAACACAGGTAGATATGGAGCACTGAACGGCCGACGTACTCAGGCGAAGAATGTCGCGTGTAGCGTGCACAAAATTCTTCATTTCATTCACCATCAAATACGTTTCCTGCCAAATCCATTGCAAAACATTACTGGTCACGATCATCCAATTTTTGCGAACTAGGACGTACATTCATTTTGGGAAGTATGCCATCGATATTTCTGACTTGAAAAAGGTAGGCGAAATGCCTCACAATCGGATTGACCAAATTATTTGGACGACGCTAGAAGCATACGCACGAACATACGTATTTCATGGTAAGCAATACGGATCAATCGACTCAATCAGCGTCTGACTTACCTCCACTTCTCCAGCAGCAAGTGTATACATATCTCGGTGATGTATGACACCTTTTTCAAGTTCCACCAGCTCTGAAACGACACGGACAGCGTGTGACAAGATCGTCGGGTAACTAGGAGCGCCCTCGACGCGGCTGCTATCCTTCTCATCGTTAAGAACACCTGATTCAGTGATCCGCCGGCTTAGCTCAGTGATTATCGACGTCTTGAACTTTTCCAAAGCACATAGGTTTTGTCGCTCCTCCGCCCACAATTGTAATGTTGGAAGAACTTGTTCCAACTCGGATGTGGCGCTATATTCGCCTGTTGTCTCACCATTGCCGTCCGAATGCAACAAAAAGAAGCCACAAACGTCGCGGATAAACTTTTCCATACGCGGGACTGCCGCAACGACATTGCAGAGCTTCTCGATGCTCGGTACAATGAGAGTTATGTCTGATAAATGAAGCACACGACAAACGTGCTTCACAACCTCCACTACTGTCTCACGCGAAAGTTTGTCAAGTCGATTAAGTTGCAATCGGTAATTCAAGCGGTCATGCCCCATACGCTCTTTTGACCCCGTATTCTCTCGAAGTCCATCAAGGTCACTAGTGTCGTCCAGCGCAACTTCGTCGTCTGCGACCTGCCGCTCCAAGTGGTCCGTGCGACGCTGGCTAGGGCGATTGTCACGAATACGTGACTCTGACTTTGATACCCGATTGACCTTTTCTTCTTTCAGTTCGCTAACAGTCTCGCGAGCCACAACCAATTCTCGTTCAATCATAGCAACCTTCTTCATCATCACAGCCTCGCGACGCCGCAACTTTGCTGCAGCTAACTCTTGCTCACATCGGGCAGCCTCAAGCTGCTCCAGCATCACGTCATCTGAAGCGACAGATGACGATCCATGTTGCAGATTGCGAAGTCGACACGTGACGCCAGAAAACTGGCCTGTACAGCTCTCATCGAAGCCCAGCTCCCATACTGCAGATTCGCCTCTTTTCAGGAACGCACTTGACTGTCGCGCAATACAAGTATCCTTATCACGAAGCTCGCTATTGAGTGCGGTAACCTGTAACTTCAGGTGGTCAATCTCTTCCTGCATTTGCTCACGCTGCGCTTCATACACACCTATTGTCTCAAGCGTCTGGATGTCACGCGGGTTCGCACGTCGCGGGTCACGGTCCTGCAGATCACGGAAAACGTGTCGGTCTCGCGCCTTCTTCAAAGTCTCTCTATCTGCTTGTTGTTGAAGTTTGGTCTGCATCTTCTGAACAACAATCTCCTTCGCTTTGACACGGTGTTCGCTGACCTTGAGCTGCTGCTGTAAACGAAGACACGAAGTCTTCAGTTTTCGAGACAAGAGCTCGGTGCTTTCACTTTCCTTCTTCTGCAAAGTCTGCAATGATCCCATGCAAACGGAAGTGTATATGAGAGAGAGTTACAAAATGGAGCACCGGACAAACATAAAACGGTATATGTATCGTAGCATGACCACCCCGTCTCACCTTCAGGCGCTGAATCTCCGCTTGCGCTTTTTCCAAAGCCTTTTGCGCCACCTCATTCTTTTTAACCATAGTCTGAAGCTCCCTTTCCCACCTGCTTCGAAGTCTGGAATTACGTTGGGATGATAATAATAAATCCTCAATCGTCTGCACAACAGAAGCACGCAACAGAGAAAAGTCAGACTGCGCGGTCCGCCCGATTGCTCAGCATTCCTACCTCGTTCTTGCGTGCCAGCTGCACGCCAAAGTCATGAATAACGCTGAACAGTGAATCCTGCTCTGGGACTACCTCCGACTCAGCACGACGAAACCGAAGAGCTGGCAGTCCATTCTTTCGCAGCAAATCATTTAGTCCGTTCCAAGCACCTTCATCCGTTCCAACTGCATCTCGATGCTCGCGACATTCCTCACTTTTAGCATCCCCGTACCTAACGTTCAACTCGTCATCTATTTCGCTCTTCTCTTCAACATCTCCAGAACCTGAAGATCTCCAATTCCTTCGGTATCTGCTCCTTGTATCCCCAGAATATATTGCCAAACCACCCATACGTCCACCAACATCGCTCCTCTTGACTGCGTGCTCACCGTCGTCCCCATCCTCTGTACACAAAGACCGCCCCCTTTCCAGCATCCGCGAGTACTTCAAAGACCCGTCCCTACCACCCGCTGCTGCACTCTCCCCTCCATCCTCTTCTCTCGACCTCCTTGACGACAAGCTCAGTCTCTCTGCACCAGTCACAACCTCAGCACCAGGCACTCCCAGTGCGTTGTTCAACTCATCATCCAGCACCCGATCCACTGTCGATTGCGAGTGAAAAGACAGCGGTCGTGACAACAGCAACGACGTCGACGATGCTGCCGAGACCATACCTGCTCCAGCCACGTCCTCGTTCCGCTGCGACAGCGACGAGGCCACCGACGACGGCAGTCTTGAACCCCGTGCTTGGTCCTGCTCTCTGCCGTCCACAAGATCCATCGACACGCTCGAAAGCGAGAGATGCCAGCGCTCTAGACTAATCGAATCAATCAGCGAGTCCTCTTCCCCTAAGCCCTCCCGGTCGGGCCGTACGGCTCTCGCCCCCACTGCATCCTCCGGTCGTTCACTCGTCCTGTCTCCACTCAACCGCTCGTCGTCCTGTCGCTCCTGCAGCAAACTCTCGTCTTCCAAGAGCACGAAACGCGGCGGGTCCGTGGCGCTGCTACTGCTTCTACTGCTGCTGCTATCACTGCGTCTAGACGGCGCCGGTACACTGAGCAGGAAGTCTTCATCGTCCAGGAGCTCGTCGTCACTCAGTGACGCGATCGCTAGCGCCGAGTCGGAGAGGCTGAAACCATTCTCTTCCCGCAAGAACTGGTCCACGCTCGACAAGCGCTCGTCGTCCATTACTGGCAATGGAGTGGAGAGACCTTCATTCTGCCTTGATGGTGTGGACCACGCTAGTTTGAGGTTGAAAAAGAGGATGTGTGTGGTCCACACGAGATACGGTGTATATGGATTAGTTGACCGTTCTCACCTCAATGAAGTCGGAGCAGCTGCTGCTGGTGTTGGTGCTGCTACTGCTGGCGCTGTTGGGGAATGGAGAAGACCCGTATGCAGTGCTGGACGTGAAGAAGACGGCGTCTGACTTGGATATCCGGAAAGCGTACCATTCTCTGGCGCTCAAGTGGCATCCGGACAAGAATCCGGGAAACCCGCACGCCGCGCAGCAGTTTATGCGCATTAAAGACGCGTACGACCGTCTGACGAAGGCGCCAGGAGCTGCGGAACAAGAACGAGAGCGACGGCAGCAGAGTTTCTACCGTCAGCAGCAGCAGTATCAGTACCAGAAGCGGAGTTATGGCCATCAGTATCGGTACCAGTACCAGCAGCGATGGGATCTCTCGCACTTGACGACGCCGTTTTTCTTGATGATTGGGCTTGCGGTCGTCGCGGGACTGCTGCACTTGGGATCCAACGCGAACGGAACTGGATCTGGTCAGGAAGAAGCAACACGCTCGGCGTCGGCAGAGGTGATGAAAACGTGGACGGGAGCGGTGCTGCTGCTGATGGCTGGTGTTGACGAGATGTGCTGCTGTGAGTCGATGCACTGGTAGGAGGAGATCAGGAGAGAAAGCCCGTTGAAACAACTGGCCAAGGTGTTTGCACCATCGATTTACGAGCTGAGTCCGCTGTATCTGACGGCCAGAGGACGACGGACGCTGGTGTTTTTCCCAGATGACACTCGACATGATTGCAGTGTGCGAGGTTCGTGAGGTTCGATCGTCTACGTCGTTTGGTCGAGTAGGTTGGTGGGGGTGTGGTGGACCAGTGACTTGAAATGCTTATGTGCAGACCAGTTCAGCATCATCGAGACACTCGCGACCGAGTTCCACCGCGACCCTCTTACATTTTGCTGGCTGGACCTGAAGACGCAGCCGGTTGATAAACGCGTTCTTTGGGAAGCGCAGTTTGGAAAGACACCAGCACGTACGTTCTTATCACGTCTTTTTCGTCGGTGTATCTCATCTCCTGATCGCTGTTGCTGATACTGATTTGGCTGCACAGCATTCGTCGTGGGACTCGGATACAGAGGCAAAAAGTGTTCGCTGCTGCCTCCGCGCACTAGCACCAGCAAAGGCCGTCGAGATCTTGAAGAAGTTGTCCGCAAGTGGCTTTTGCGTCTTGCAGGTGGCGAGGTGTCGCAGGAACCGTCCGTGCCCGGTCTCTTCTGACTGCATGGTACCTCATACAGCAGTCGTATCCATCATTGCACGCCCGCATGTCAAAAGTTGCCCCATTTACAGCACTGCTGCTGTGTTTGCCAGTTGCGCACGCGAACTAGACGCATTGTTGCATCGGCTTCGCAATAAATACTGTCCCATGCTTCAACATTAGACTCCATATAGTCGCTGACAGGAGCAGCAAAAGTACCTTCGGTGTCTGGTCGTACATAAATCCCATATACCTCGTTACAGTGCCTCTGTCCAATTTGAGTACAATCGTGAATATCTCGATTTTCTCCAATACTCCGACACCCCTTGACGTACACTCCAAGAGCTTTTGCTCTCTATCTGTAGCCCTCCTCAACAACATCCATCCACCGCCACGACATAAAACGGACCACCCACCCAACCACCATCCCCATCATTTGCAAAAAAGCACTGGCCATGCCACGTCGAAGTCTGCTGCAGGTCGTGAGCCCGTCGTCGTCGCTGTCGCTGCCACTCGTCCCACCTGCTGCTCGATTCTACCGCGTCTTTTCGTCCACTGACAGCTCTTTCTCTTCCTCTGTTAGCCATCAGCCGGCTGCCAACTGCAGCAGAAAAGCTCAGAATCAACTGGTGCTGGCGTTGCGCACGTTCCACGCGTTAGAAGAGCATTTTGCAGTGCCATTTAGCTTTGTCGTGCCTCGGAGTAACCAGTGGCCAAAGGAAGTGCAATCGATGCCGCTCGGTGTGAAGGTCCATCGATTCGTACAGACGCTGAACAAAAACCCGACGACGTTTTTGTCGTCGTCCGTCTCCGAGTCCAAGAACGAGTCCAACGTCAAGCAGGTGCAAGAGCTGCAGGCCTTGGGCTTTCCCTTGTACTCGTGGCAGGAGTATCAGTTTCAACAAGTGTGTCTTCCAGCGTTGAAGACGTACGCAGAGTTATTCGGGGACCTGTTTGTGCCACAGAAATTTGTCGTGCCAGACCGACACAACGAGGCAGACGCGGCGGCTCCGTGGCCGCGGGCAACACATGGCTACAAACTTGGACTTCTTGTTGCCAAGATGAGGAAACAGGTGCAGCAGGAAAAACAGCGGGAGCAGCAGCTGAACGACTCGAAACTGCAAACTGGTTTAAGTGCGGCGTTGCCGTGCTTGCCAAAGAACCAAGAGGATGCACTGAACGAGCTTGGATTTGTGTGGAGAGTACGCGACACCAAGTGGTACAAGTTCTTTTTGCCCGGTTTGAGACGATACCGGGAGTTACATGGCCATGCTGATGTGCCGCTGACGTTTACGATCCCGTCTCATGACAAAGACCCGAGGTGGCCGAAAACACTAGCGGGATACAAGCTGGGACGCCATGTGACCATGGTGCGAGCGGGTAACTATACGATGCAAGTTCGAGATAGTAGAGGAGCTGGAGGATCTGGGATTCTCATTTCGAGTCCTTGACAAGGTGTGAAGAAAGCATCTCCCTGCGCTCAAGTCTCTCAGAGATCTATAGCACTGCGACGTATGCAGAGTCGTCGTGCCTCGA
>JH598066.1:41870-67173 GCA_000173235.2 Hyaloperonospora arabidopsidis Emoy2
CACACCGAAGACTCCATGGCAACGACGCACTCGTAACGACGGACTTTGTCGTGCCCGACCGCGACCCTAACTGGCCAGTGCACACGCGTGGCTTTAAACTTGGCCGCTGGATTACACGGGTGCGCTCTGGTAAAGTTGCACTTTCGCCCAAGTTGCGTGCAGAGCTGGATGAAGTTGGCTTTGTGTGGCGTTCCACCGACCAGCGTTGGCATGATGTGATACTGCCAGCCTTTCAAGCGTATGCTAGTCTGCACGGTGGCTCTTGTGCTTCGATGAGCACGAAGTTCTTTGTCCCGCCTGAAGCGCCGTACCCGCGCGCAGCTTGGGGAGTAAATTTAGGTGGCGCCCTGTGGCACATCCGAAATGGCGACTCGTACGTGAACTGCGAAGCCAAGCGCAGAGAGATGCGTGCGCTTGGTATTCTGGTGGACGGTTATACGGCATAGAGCTGATGCCAGAAAGTTTTCTATTTGCCGATACGTCATCGATTGCTTGCATGCGATGAGTATGCCAATCCATGTGGTGGCTCCTAGCTGAAGCATCATCCCTTCATTTATTCGCTCGCAAATACTTGACGACAGCTCTGTTGGCAGTATACGCGTGCAGCCGGGATCGCGTTGCCGTTGACCTCGAGACAAAAAGCGGGAAAGCGCAATAGACCTGACCGAGTGGCTAACAGCCTTTTCTGTGTCCTGAACTCGCGCCGACGATCATCATCGTGGCTCCCTGAGCACGGGTCGAAAGT
Organism: Hyaloperonospora arabidopsidis Emoy2; assembly: GCA_000173235.2. NCBI lineage: Eukaryota > Oomycota > Peronosporomycetes > Peronosporales > Peronosporaceae > Hyaloperonospora > Hyaloperonospora arabidopsidis. The sequence continues at coordinate 42,616 of JH598066.1, forward strand.
GAAGCGCTCAAGCTGCTTTCCCAGTAAAATCCAGTCGCGCTCGCTGCTTTCGTCTAGACGCAAATATAGCGTAGATCTGCCGTTTGCCATGGTGGCTTCATTGGACTTTGTCAATTCCTCGTGCACCCAAACCTGAAATGTGACAGGCTCGCTAGCAGACGTCTCGATAATGTCCCCGATATACATCTGCGCATCGTCCTGGTCTTCTGGAAGTATATCGATCTGGTAGCAGGTTCCCTCAACGTCTGTCAGCGGCAAACGTACAGTCACGGTCTTCAGCCAGGTTTCATCGCCACCGAACTTGATGTCCAGTTGAAGTGAGCAGTAGCTGTCAAAAGCTTCCTTCTCGAAATTGGTGCAGCACGCTAGAGTGAATGCAAGATGCAGACGGTCATTAGGGTGCAGAGTCGTACCTCGCAACTTTGCGTTCGGATCATGCTCCACAGTCACAAGCGGAGAGTGGTTGCTAATTTGTACAGGGCATCGCAGTTGGTACTCTTGGAGAACAATGGAGACGAAATGATTGCATACGAGTACAACGGAGACGAATATTCTCATGCCGACACGCTTGAGACGCACTATCTCCTTCAAAGGCTGTAGCGCACGGAAGGTCGACTCTGTACAGCGTACTTCGGTAGCCGTTGTCAGAGTACTTGACACCATGCGATGCCGTTGATATCGTACCCTTGCCTGTATAATAACATGGTTGGCATTGTCGTCCTCACCCGCTACGTCGGAGCTGCTATCAGCGGAAAGAACATGTGGTAGCGCCAGTGATACAGTGTACCGGAGTGAGTCGCCACGAAGCAATTCCGGTAGTGCAATACTCAACGACCTGTTGGACTCTTCGTGACGTGCGATGTAGTTACTCTGGGTGCCATCGTGCGACATTGTATCAGTTAGTTTCGTCTCATCAACCAGTTGTATGCCGATCAATTGAATGTCACGCTCTCCCACACCACTGCTTTTGCCTTCTTCCACTTTGTCACAACCTTGCGTGATACAACTATTCACGTTGCGACCGCCAATTCGTCTGAAAGCGCGTACTTCAAGAACTCCGTCCACCACCGGGTCGTGGCTCGCTTGGATTGAGACTGCAACCGTTTCCGCTTCTGGCAATGGTCGCGGCACAAGTAGCAGGGCTCCATGAATGGCAACTTGAACTATACTCTCTTTGGCACAAATTTCAAAACGAGCGAGAGATAACGCGTGAGACGGGAGCAAGCAAAAAGTGCTTCCAGCGAGGACACATTCAGTTCCAGTGCAAGTGTACTGTCCCACCGGAACGCCCGCATATCGAAACACCAACTTAACACTCGTTTTCTCATCGATGTGAACGTCACATTTCTCCAGTAGTAATTCGATGTTCTGCTCGCGGACGTTCTCGACTACGCCACCACAAGCTGTCGCCGACTCGGCCTGAACAGTTCTGTCGAAGCTGCGGCAATCGGTCTCGTGTACTAGTTTGGCATCCAACGCCTTTCCAGTACCGTTCCCAACACAAGCGTCAACATTGGTATCTTCATTCCGTCTCGGACTATCGAAGTGCGACAACTCGTTTGTAATCGAACTCTTGCACGAACCTGTCGTCCTTGTAAAACGGACGCGAACACGTTCGAATCGTACGCTCACAGAAAAATCATTTGCGATAGCCAATGTTACACAAACATTACCTTCTCCTAGTGCGCTTCCACTCGTCTGACATGTCTCTACTGCCAGCATAGGCCTGAACAGTTCACTCACAGTAACGTTTGGAACGCTGCCAGGATTGCTGCCATTTCCACCTGAGACAACGCCTTTACCTTCCACTTTACCATCTCCGCCACAAGCCAAAAGAGCAACCATAAGCTGTGCCATATCCTCGTTGTCTTGTCCTTCCTGCACTAGAGTCGACAAAATAACGGAAGCCACCGCCGCTCGTGTGGATCGTCCTAAGCCCAGCTCCGCTCGGTAGGCACTTCGCACGCAAGCATCGAATATAGTCCACCATCCATCTTCTCTACTTTGTCGTGCATGTGCACACAGTAGCTGCGAAGAACTCTCAAATTCTCCACGTACAAAATGATACTGTGCACATTTCACTGCAAGAAACACAGCAAAACGATGGCGTCCGGACCGCGAAAAGTGCACTGAGGCGAGATGTGTAACCTCTGACAGGCATTTCTCGTAGATATCACAAGTTCCGGACCGCTGCCATTCTGGAGACAAGAATACTCGTTCTAGTCGCTGATACCAAGTTATTGACTCGTCCGCAGCATCTGTATTAGCTATATTCGACAAAGGCACACCAAGGTCATTCTCATTTCTGATGCGTTTCGCAACGCTCTTGAGCAATCGCCGTGCGAGGTATAACACACTTCCAAGAGCACGAGACATCGCCTCAACAGGAATCGCTCGAGCCGCTTGTACTGATATGTCGGAAGCCATCCTTTCGCTATCACGGCCACTCCACGACAACTCACATGCATGTGAAACTTCCATGCACGCGCCCGCCGCCCACAAAAAGGGTTGATACCAATTCAGAGTGTCTTCCACTACCAACTCTTTCAATTCAGTCAAGAAGAACTCGATAAACGAGCTGGCACGCTCTAACAACTGTGGAAAACTACCCATTACATAAAGTGTGCGGATCTGCCGACAAAAACAATAGAGTGAGATAAGGCGTGCTGACGCGCGATTCGACGCAATGAGCTCCTGGACTTCGTGAAGGTCAAGTGTCAGCTATACAACAAGCACTCAGAATCGTCAGAAGAGAGAAAGCCCCAATTTGGATCGACAACCACATCGACCGCACCGGAGACTGCGTGAAAATGGGGTCGTGCCGCTCAAATGATTTCCGGTTGGTAAGTCGAAACGCTTGCTTTTCTGTTGCGCTCAAATTGACAAAAATCGCGTCTAGCTCGTCCAACTGAACATTGACACAAAGTTAACCCCGTTTCGCGAGCCATGTCTACATCCACCATCCACTCCACGACTTACATGTCGAATCGCGTCGTCTTGCAGACACATTTGTTGATACATCAAGGCCAGCCTTTCTTTGGCAAGAAAGAAAGCGCCAAAGTCCCACCCTGCTATCCCTCGCTTCGCGTCCAGAGCCCTTAGACTCTCTTCGTACTGGAAACACTTGATCTGGAACGCGTCCATGACGCAATGTCTCAGTCGCAGCAGCACCTCTGTCCACTGAGCTTCATGCTGCTGCTGTCTCTTTCCCACGACACTCGTCCCTTCCAACGTATCAATCTTGCACACTCTCTCTTGCAACAACGAGCTACTTGATGCACTTGCAGCAGCCAAAACTCCATTCTTTTTCTGCGCGAAATCCGCTCGTAATCGGTCATAAATCTTCTTGTACACAGGATTAGGCGCATTAGTTCCAGCTGTTTTTGGCTGCGTACCAAGTGGCACGTAGAGCACAAGCCACTCTATGTGAGCGGCTGTCATGGCCTCGATCCACGCTGCTACAGCAGGTCGAACAACACTTTTATACTTGTCCAAATCTTCACATGTTACCAGATACAGACACGTCAAGAAGAGCTCTTTTTTGACATTTTTGACGGAAATTTCGACAAAACGCAGAAAAAGCTGATCAATGCGCTGTGTCACGCCCACGAGATTGCGCCACTCGATAGCACGCAGGGGAAGATGCTGCAGTAAAGACGGCGCAAGGAGCTGCCACACGCCGCCAACGTCTGAGTAGCCCACGCGAGGTCCTGGACGCTGCAGTTCGCGCGTGAACTGCGGCGCAATGGACGCGTACAGCGACGTCGCGGACGCGGCGGTCATGGCGGTATTGTCGTTGTTGATTTTAGCCAATGGGATGTGATATGCGCTTTTCACCGACATGATCCGACGCAGTAGCGTGTGGACCACACTTTCCCTCCGTCAACTGTAAAAATCACAAAACCCATTCCATCCACGGATTCCCGTTTTCGTCACAATTGTTTTTTCTTTCGTCAAATTTGGCATCACAAACCGCCAACGTCATGGGGACCATGGAGGTCTTGACCGAAGCTCTACCTCCCGAGTGGGAAGTCGCCATGTCTCGCTCCAAGAACATGCCGTACTACTACAACGCACAGACGCAGAAGGTCTATTGGGTGGACGACGAGCTGCCCCGTGGGTGGTCCCATCAATTCGATCGCGATGGTCGGATGTTCTACTTTCATGTGCGAGACAAGAACGGCACGATTTCATATGATAAACCTGTGCTACGTACCGTCTCTCATGATCTTCCAGTACCGTTACTTTCAGCCAATGAGGATGATGTCACCTCGCCCGAGCCAGTTCCAGTACCAGCGCCGTCCTATGACAAGAACGAGTCACTTCATGGCTACGTACATCCTGAGTCAGGCGACCCGCCGGTTCTTGAGAGGAAGAAATCCAATTCTCTTATGGATCTATTGAGTCCAGGACCGCCTGCACTTGGAGACGAGGAGGAACCGCTACGAGGTAGAGCTCGTACTTGATCAACGTTGTTTTTGACCAGATTAACTTTTATATAGTTGCAATATCTACTAACGCAAACAATGCTGTACAGAAGACGAGACACTCCAGTCGCCAGTTGGGATAGCCCCTACGTCAAGGGCGATGCAGATTTCCAACTTGGTTACAGGTCCTGAGAGACCGTTGCAAAGAGGCAAGCGGTCGTACAGTGCCATATCGAAGGAGCAAGACGAGGAGTTTCAGGGAAGTGCACGCGAGAAAGACCAGGACGCTGCTGCAGCGTTTTATAACCAGTTGCAGCGATGTGCGCAGAGCGACCGAGCGGACAGTTTGCTGTTCCACATGCGTGCGCTAAACAACTGGGTGAAATCCGTCTTGATCAATGAGTACTCGCGACGTGACGGGGATCGCGTGCTGGACTTGGCGTGTGGCAAAGGTGGCGATCTCATGAAGTGGACGAAGCGCAACCTTGCCATGTACGTGGGTGTGGACATTGCTCAAAAGTCATTGGAAGATGCTGTCGAGCGGTACACTTCGTTCTCGCGTGGCGGAAGAGGAGGTAACGATTGGCATAAGAAAAGTATCGAGGCGCACTTTGTGCAAGGTGATTTAGGTGTGGTGGACTTGCTGCGCGACGAGATGCACTGCTGGAACGAACAAGAAGGTTGGCACGACGCGGTGCCGCTGCCGAGCTCAGCAGTCGGCAGCTTTAGTATCGTGTCGGTCCAATTCTCGTTCCACTACATGTTCGGTGACGCGGAGCGTGCGGACCGTTTCTTTTCGACAGTCCATGAGCTACTTGCAGATGGTGGTGTGCTCATTGCAACGACAGTCGATCCGAACAAATTGCTGATGAAGTACTACCAAGGGTTGCGGCCACCAGAGGACGAGATGGGCGACCAAACTTGTAACAAGCCTGACGTGAGCATCGTGGACGAGAAGAACCGTGAGGTGTGCAGCATTCAGTTTGACGCGAATACGCGTGCTCAATTGTCAGGGCCTAATGCAGCACCTGAAGGCGCGTTTGGCCTGCGCTACAATTTCACGCTGCGTGATCGCGTGGAAGATGATGCAGATGGTGGGAACAGCGGCCAAGCCGTAGATCTACCTGAGTACTTGGTACCGGACGATTTAGTAGCCAAGTTACTACGTGAGCACGGCTTTGAGCTTCTGTTGAAGCAGAATTTCCACCGCTTCATTCATTTACACAAGGACCAAGACCACAATCGCACACTGCTGGAAAAGATGCACGTGACGAATATTCGCGGCTCGATCTCGGATGCGGAGTGGGAAATAGCAGGTCTCTATCAGGTTCTTGCGTTTAAAAAGACCTACTAACGGATAGCGGGGTCGAAGCTGTGAGTGAAAGGCATGAATGGTATTTTAACCAGACGGATCGTGTTACAACCATATTGCAAACTCGTTCCTATTGGTCCAAATCCACAAACCAACGATCGGTTTGCTCGATTCAACAAACCGGTAAATGCTATCTCATTGATTGCCTTTCTAGTCCAACCTAGAAGCGTTTCAACCCCTAAATTGTATCGCATCGAACCAGCTCGCACCTCTTCTATCGTCGTCTCACTTATGCGTCCCTCCTCTCGTCTCCAGGCCGCCATCCCTCGCCACATCAAGATCGAGAGCTCATATACCAGTTTGTCTGCCTTGTGTTCGTCACCTGCAGGAACTTGGCCCCTAAAAGTTCCAGTTAAAGGGGAGAAGTGCCAGAATGGTCCGGTCTGGACGCCTCTGTGCAGCACGCGCGTGCTGTCGTGCGCTCTCACGTTGGAATCCGGACAAGTGTTTGCTTGGCGGAGACATCCGGAACAGGTGGCTACGTGGTTAGGGGTGATAAACCGTCGGGTCTTTGCTCTGCGGGAACGGGACCACATTGTGCACTTTCGATGTCTCAATCCGGCAGACGGTACGTGGCTGGCTCCAGTACTTGCTATTGAAAAACGAGGAGGCACTTTCTTTGACAATTATGATGTGTGGATTGTGTGTAAAAAGTGTCAATTGCAGACGGTGCTGGTGAGCTATTGCACTACTTTCGACTGGATGTACGTCCGTCCTGTTGCTATAGGAGTAGTAGAGGAAGAAGATATGTACTTATACTATGAAGTTTGCTTCTTTTTTTATAGATGGATGCAGAGCTGTTGTACGACCGATGGACAGCGAGAGCGGATCGGATGTCAGAGAGTATTTCGAGACTACGGGGACTGCGGATCGTGCGGCAAGATCCGGTTGAGTGCTTGTTTGCGTTCATCTGCTCGTCGAACAACAACATTGCCCGAATTCAGACAATGGTGGATAAATTGAGAGCCACGTATGGAGACTTGATCTACGAAGGAGACGGGTACTGTCTGTACGCGTTTCCTTCGGTTGACACGCTGGCTGTCAAGTGTGAAGAAACGACGCTGCGGGCTCTTGGCTTTGGCTATCGAGCGGCTTTTGTCGCAAAGACCGCAAAGCAGCTGCAGAAACTGGGCGGCGCTTCGTATCTCCACAACATTCGCGATGAAAAGGTCGTGCACTTGAACGAGGAGCAAAAGCTGAAGCCACAGCCGTCGAGGGCGAGACACAATGAGCCGAATGATGCACTGCAAGGCGACATGACGACATCGTATCATGCGTATCAGGACGACCTGATGGTGTTTGCCGGTGTCGGAAGGAAAGTCGCCGACTGCGTGGCGCTTTTCTCACTCGAAAAGTTGGAAGCCATTCCAGTCGACACGCACGTGTGGCAGATTGCATGTCGCGAACTCGACACGACGCTCAGCGACCGAAAAAGTATCACACCAAGTGTATACCGCATGATCGGCGATCTATTCCGAACACGATTTGCCCCTCAAGCCGGCTGGGCGCACAGTGTCTTATTTGCAGCCGACCTCACAGCGTTCAGGCCCAAGCTTATAGATACACCGACGCAGCCTCAAGTCAAACGCAAGTTCCAAAACCCGACATCCCAAGTCACATCCACCCACAAAAAGAACAACAACAAAAAGCACCCCCCACCACAAAAGCACCCAACCAAGTCCACACAAGCAGCAGGCACCAGCATCCCACTACCCAATCAAGAAAGCCTCATCCTAGGCGACGACACACGTCCACTATAGCTCAACCTATACAAAACTCCCAACCAACCCAAACCGTACCAAATCACAAAACCTCCACCCAAATCACAAAACACGATTCACACACACGACGTCCCTTGCTCCATGTCGCTGTCCCGAGGCGACACGTGCACGGCCATGACCCACACGGGCGTGCGCTGCGCCTCTGCAGCTGTCACGTCCAGCGGCCAGTGCCCGCACCACGCCCGCATGGCGCGCGTCATGGCTCTGGCGCCCAAACCGTCGCCTCCGTCCACGCCATTGCTCTCCCCCTCCCACTCATCCCCATCATTTCAATCCCGAGCAGGTCCCGTCGCTCCTCCAGTCCACAACCGCCTCATAGCGCATCTGTTTCCGGGCGAAACCATCATCGCGACCATCGCATGCGTCTCGTTCGTCTTCCCCACTTCGCTGTCCATCCGGGACGTCCCCGGGACGCTCTATATCACGTCGTTCCGGCTTCAATTCGAGCCCCAGAGCTCGTGGCAGAGCTCCTCTTTGGACGAAGCTTGTTGCCGACTACTGGACATGGCTATGCACGGCATGCCACGAGCAGCTGTAGCCAAGTTGGCGTACGCTCCAGTCGCTCCGACAGCCATGACGTCGTCGTACACGACAGGGAGTAGCACGACCATGAGCAGCACCTTTGGGAGCACTTTTGGCAGTACTTTTGGCAGTTCATTGGGAACCACAAGTACGACGACGGGACATGGAGGAGATGCTGGGATGTTCACGCGGCTGGAAGTCAAGTTCAAAGACCTGAGGTCGTGGGTGCTTGGAGGTGATGTCATCAAGCTCTTGCCAGCGCTGAATCGACACGTCTTTGTCGACTCGCCCATGAGTTTCTTTGCCTTTTCGTCCATTACTCGACCCACGGAGCAAGATAAACAAGGCCATGCACTCTATGATCTGTATGCGGACTTTGCCCGCATGGGTATCGCTCTAGGAAGTGACTCGAGCTGTGCCTTGCGCGTGACAGAGCTCAATGCGACGTTTGCCATGTGTCCCACGTATCCGCGACAGATTGTCGTGCCGGCAGCGGCAAGTGATGCACACGTTGAAGCTGTGGCGTCGTTTCGATCCAAGGGACGACTGCCCATTTGTAGCTACGTGTATGCGCGCAATGGCGCGTCATTGTGGCGATGTGCACAACCGAAGCGCGGGATCCTGCATGCGCAGAACCATGCAGATGAACAGTACCTGCTTTACATTGCTCTCGCTTCACCTGGACCATCTTCCCTGTACTCGGGCTCACGGACTCGCAAGATCTGGATTGCTGATTGTCGGCCAGAGTTGAATGCACGGGTGAACAACTTGACTGGAGGCGGCACGGAAAGCGGGAATCTCGCCCATGCTCACGTGTCGTTTCTCAATATCGGGAACATTCACGCCATGCGCGAAAGTATCGAGGCTGTTCGTAGTCTTGGCGAGCTTGTGGCGTCATCGAACAATACGGAGTCGACTGATCTTTCGTGGGGAACGCGCGTCGAAGACACGAAATGGCTTTCTCACGTACGCCGCGTCCTGAGTGGGGCGCTGCAAGTCGCACACGCTCTCGATGTCCAAGCCACGACCGTGGTCGTGCATTGTAGTGATGGGTGGGACCGGACAGCTCAGCTCTGTAGTCTTGGGCAGCTGCTCGTTGACGCCCATTACCGTACACGTCGAGGGTTCCTCGAGGTGATTGAGAAAGAATGGGTTCGTGCTGGCCACAAATTCCAAGACCGCGTCGCTCCTGGCAAAAGTGAAGACGACGATGACCAGCAAGCACCGATTTTTATCCAGTTCCTGGACTGCGTGTGGCAACTCTTTCGCTTGTTTCCAACGTACTTTGAGTTCAATGAACGCATGCTCGAGACACTGGCCGACGCTGTTTTTTCAGGAAGATACGGCACATTTTTGGGTAACTGCGAACGTGAGCGCAGCGCCTGGGGTGTGCGGGACCGAACTTCCTCGCTCTATGCGTCCGTTTTGCAGGACGATCGATTCGTGAATCCGTTCTACCGAGCGAGCAGCACAGCAGCGTTGCTGCCAGATATGCCGTCTGTGTTGCGCCAAGTAACGTTGTGGAGCTCATACTACTTTCGCGGGGCTCCATTCCCACCATCGCCGGCAGGAAATCCTGCATCACCATTGTATGCTGTTAGTGATTCGGGCGAAGGCAATGCATTGTCGAATGGAGCACAAGAAGACATGGAGATTGCCATGAAGGCGGCACTGCGGAGGATCCGCATTTTAGAGGACAAACTCAGCGCTGCGACCGCAAAACCTCCGTCTCCTCTGTTGCCATCGGCGATGTCGTATCCACCACTGTATTCAACATCCTTAGAACTGGACAAGCCTGCACAGATCCAGCAACAATCTACGCCCGAACCGCTTGCCCGACACGAAGAAGCCAGCACGAGTGGACATTACCTCTCCGGCCGTAGCAGCAGCGATGGAATCGTGTATGCTTCTGCCGCTCCCTCGGTTGCGCTGCAAGTACCAACAGTATCGATGACACCCAGACCGGCATCAGCACACTCATTGACACAAGCGGGCACGTGGAAATGCAGTATTTGCACCAAGATGAATGCAGCGAACGTCCTTCAATGCATCGTGTGTGGCCGTGCGCCACGATAAGATAACTCGAATGAGGAAGCTGCAAACTTGAATTGGCAAACTGTGTCATCGAGTCTGTCCCTGTTGCCAGTGTGTGCGAACACGAGCAAGCCCGAAAGTATATAATCCAATCCTATAGATACTCGTTCTCGTTTTCGAGCTGGATCTTGCACAAGCGCTCCACGCAGTCTTGGAGCACGTAATGTACTTTGTCCGGGAAGTGATCATCCAGCATTGTTCGTCCAATGCGGATCTGTTTAAACTGACCTTCCACAGCCCAACCGAACCGATAATGCGTGCGTGCAGTGCAGCATATACCACCACCTCCAGGGCGACAGCAAACCCAACAACCAGCGACCTCTTTGGCATCCACTACACGCTTCAGATGCACCACGCGTCCGGGGATAGTCATTTCATGAATTGGTTCGGATTCTTGAATGCGCTGCAACATCGTGCGATAACTGGACAAATGCGCTATGAACGGCGAGCGCACTCGGGCAGCGTCGCTACCTGCTCCTTCGTCATCAAAAGCAGAGTGATCATCCAAGCTTCCGTGAAGTAGCTCATCCGGGTTCCGCCAAGAGATAACTTGCCGTAGGATCGTCGCTTTACTCACCTTGCTCCTCCCGATCAAGTCCAAAACATTATCCCGCAAAATCTCGGCTGATATGATCGACGACCGAGCAATGATGTCGTCACCCACAACGACGGAGACGGTGAAAGCAGCGCAACGGGCTGCAAGCCCGGGAGACATGGTGCAACCCGGAGGGCTATACGCGAAGCAACGAAGCTGCGGGTACTTGGAACGAAGCAAAACAGCCAGAAGAACCGCTGTGCCTGCTCCAAGTGAGTGGCCAGTAAGCACGAGGCCGTAGTCGCGATATGCACCACGATCGCATACGTTGACCTCGCTGGTAGCAATATCCGCGGTGGATTTCTCGTCAAAGAGCATTTCAAGGACCCTGAGACGGTTGAGCTCCAAATACACCGACTCGGCACACGTGAGAAAACCCTGGTGGGCATACTCACCAATACCATCACATCCCCACCGGTCCGATACATCGTTCGTCGACATGCCGTATGCAATGGCGTCAGTGAGACAGTCTTCCAACGATAATGTGCCACGGATAGCAACGACAACGTCCTTGCGCGCATGGTCTAGCATCACTGCAAAGGCTGGCTGATATACCGAATTCCGGAAACTCGCGTACACGATGTCGTCGCTGGGCACTCCTGTTTCAAGCTGTAGTGCAGTCTGGCTAAGATGGAACCAGTTGTCACCATGCACCCATCCCAGGTTGCGACGAAGAAATGAGAACGCGAGTCGAAACGTGCCACTCCATGGGTGAGACCACACGAACAGCATCCAGCCATAGATGCCAATAGCATACTTCGAGAAGTGCGCCAGTTCCTTCAACGTGTCCGTCAGCTCCCTGTCATTGAGGTGAGGATCTGTCGGATGGTAGTATAAGGGCCTGATCGGCTTCCCAGACTCATCGCGCGGTTGTTTCTGGGACTCGAGAGACGAAGGAATATCGATGCAAACAAATCGGTCAGGATTGTTACCATTCATCGCCGAACCCGCTGACGTCGTCGATAGCGTCGACGTGCTACTCGCTGACGTCGGTACTGTAGAGTTTCTACTGACTGCAGCTCGATCGCCAAGTGAATTCATCTTGCCCGCGCTAGTTCGAATCCTGGCCCGCAGTTGACCAAGCGTCTCCTCTTCTTCATCGTTCAGCGACGCTGCAACGACCTCCTGACGATCTTCGTACGCCTGGACAGCTGCCAAGAGCACGAAACCTGCTACAATGTCCGATATGACAAGGTCGGGGCTCCCGTAAAACAACCTCGAGAACACCTTGGCCACCAAGGACATGCTGTCATGGCGAGTGCCAGCGCCACCAAATAAGTTGCACGTAAAGCACCGCAAACACATGCAGCATCGCGTGCATCGTTGTTTCCAGAGCCTCTGACTGTGCGGCACGTACACGTCCGAGGTGCGCACGGCTTGGTCCACTTCTGCAGCAAAATAACAGAAAAAACATAGGCACCAACACAACATTAGACTTCCCACCGGGCAAGGGGCCAGCCGTCCAGGCCCCGACGTACCATCCAACAACGATTGACGTTCAGGGTCAAGAGCGTTACCATGAGAGTCAAATGCACTAGTCACCGACGGCGGTTTGCTCCGAACACTCGCGTCTTCTGGCCCCACGTCACTCAAGATACACACACCAAGCGAAAACGTAAAACCCACTTCAGCCAGCAAAACCCCAGCCACCGCCTACATAATCGTCAGCCACGCAAATTACAATAAAAATCAACAACAAAATAAAATAAACCAATACAAATAAAAAAATAGTTAAAATCCATCACAGACATGACCAGAAACCGGTACATCCATAACTTAAATCAGTACAAAAATCTTATCGTACCACCACAGCCGTCGCATCGGGTTGACACATGTCGCATAAATACCAGCCCGCGAATCCCACGAGTCCGTACGCTGTGAGCACCAGCGACCAGAGCGTGTGCACGTGCAGCATCCGAGGCATGAGCACGCGACGTTCGTGGAGAACGATCGTCCCTCGCATGGACACGTGCATGATCATGAGGTAGGTGCATCCCCGGAAGAAGAGGAGCGGCGTGGCGCCCAGTAGATAGTAGAGGGACAGTCCCGTCCCGTTTAGCGCTGTGGTCCCGCAGGTCCGCCAAATGGTCACGTACAGCACGCAGAAGAGCACGAGGAGGAGCTGGTAGAAGAATAGAAACAGGGCAGGGCAGTAAAGGTCGTCGCTGCTGACGACGCGGCTGCGGCGGCCGAAGACTTGGAGCGCTGGCATCGAGTGGGACGGATAATGGGCGATTATTCCAATGGAGAGAGGGACGCGGGATGGGGATCGGAAAAAGGGTGAGTGAGTGGGCAAGAGAAGAGACGGTCGGTGGTGAGTGTGTGTGTGGACAGAAAAAGGACGCGCGTTTAGTTTAGTGGGACCTGAATTTTTTTTGTGTGCGGAAAGAGGGACCTATTATTGGGAAGACACATTTTGCTAAGAATGGGCCTCTTAATATGAAGCACTTGAGGGAGCTGGTAAAACGAAGTCAACTTGTTGCATTGATTGCATCTTTGCTGCTACGTCTACTTGAAGTCAGTGCTACTTGTGTTTGTGCAACCTGATGTGGCAGTTTTCTCGGTTGATCGACGATATCGCCGCTACTGGCGAGGGTGTCAAGTCAGTAGGGACGGTTCATCGAGCGCAGCACTTCCGTCCAGATGCGAGCTCCCAGGCTCTGCGGCTTCGGTGGGGGTGGATTACTGTTAATAATCTTTGTCTCACGAGCTTGAGTCACTTCCATACTCGATCGAGAGGCAGCGTCCCACTCGAGGAACCCTTTGACAACGTCCGGCATTTCTGCAGGCTGATCAGGAACGGGTCCGTCATAAACTTCGGCAATCAATTGTGCAAATGTCACGTCCTCTCCTCGCTGCTTGACAACAGCACGGCACAATCCTTCCGCAAAGAGTTTGCCACTTGAAGGGTCATGGAATTGTTGCAAAAAGTAGATCCAAGGCCCGTCCCAATAGATCATCTGCGACTTGATTTCGTACGCGTGGAAAGGGGGGATGCCGTGACGGTACCGAATGGCTTGGGACGCTACTAAGAACATCCGCCGGTGTTTCAAAGTTTGCCAAAGGACACCATTGGACCTGTACAAAAAGCACATAACAGAAAATAGTGGAGATCAATTTATAGTCCTTATAAATGATAAATATCTCGAGCTTTATCGTACGCTGTAAAGTGCCAGCGAGCGAGTTCCATGCCAAAGAGGTACGACGAATTGTTGAGGTGCAGGTTGACATCACAGTCCAGGAACCCAGAGCGAGCTTTCCACACCGCGGGGTAGTGCAAACCCGCCAAGCCAGGGGACGATTTTGGTTGGAAAGCGCCATGCACAAGACCCGAGCCGATGTTCCAGAGCATGCGGAGCACCATCTTGGACGAGTCGGTCCGACGTGGCAAAAACTGAAGTGCTACTTGTCAAGAATGCGTCCGTGACATCATTCCAGCCCAAATTGTGGGTCGAGGAGGAGAAATATATCATTGATAGACGCAGTTTTAGGTAATGGTCTATTCTGTGGTGGCTCTTTTTACAGGCTATGATGATATCTAATTATTATCTAGATACTTTACTGTATTTTTTCTGTAGTCTGGGTGCTATGTTCAATTAAAGGGATGCGTTAAACATCTCCAACTGATAGACTACCTGTGTCCAACTCTATCTCCAACTATACAAAATATATAATCAGTTATTTTTGAGTCGTAATTTGCTTCGATTTGACAGATGGCAGATGAGAGTGGTACATAACACCGTATCCTGCGCCAAGTGAAGCTCCAAGTACGCAATTAATACTCGACGGCAACCACGACCCTGCTTGCGTCCCACTTATTTCTGTCGTAACAGAACTTGACGAGCCTAATATTGGACGTGTCACCGCCACCAGTACTACATTTCTATGAGTGGATGTGGGGTAGTGCAGTTCCTGATGAAGAGATGAAAGACGCTAGTCTGCACGTAGGGTCGCCAGATTGAATTACCCCGACAAGGAGCGAGACGATCACAAAGGCCAAGGTCATGAAATACTCGAGTGATTGTGGATAGCATACAATCGCGCCATTAAGATCAAATACGACAGCCCGTCGTCACGAGATGACTGAGGAGCTGAACGACAGTAATGCGGTCGCTGCTATCAACGTTATTGCAAAAGTGCCTTCTGTTCATGAGCGTGCTTTCTCTTTAGCTCTGCTCGAAATTTTAGGATCACCCAGTGCGAAACCTTTGCCACAAATTTTACTCCTGGACGCAAGTAGAGCTCTGTCATCTCGAGCGCATTGTGGCACAGTCGCAACAATGCGATCGACTGTCAGTCGGAAAATTGTTCGAAAATGATGGTGCCATATCACCAAGTACCACGTCAGCCTTAAGTTTTTCAGTGCTTCGCTCAGCATTTCCTCACTGTTGTATGGCCAAAATCGTCCACGAAAACAGCTATGCCTGCCACGAGATCAAACTGTTTAAGGTCTTCAACCACAACTGTCGGTAGTGACTCCCGAGTCTCCGCCCTCTGTTGCTACTGTTTTTTGCTCTTCAGTGTCGTTCAGCCTTGTGGCGTGTTTACAAAGGTGGGAAAGCCTTTGATTTGATGCAGCAGATTCCCAACCATCCTCGACCGACTGCGTGTCGAAGCCACGCAGCCAGGTCTGGAGGCCTGGGCGCAGTAGACTTTCATGAGTCTGGGAACGCTCGCTGCATGGTGTCCTCCAAACATCTTCATTGGCCACCGTCTCCGAAACTTACCACAGAAATCCTTGGATCATCGGGTGGACGAGAAACACTAAAGTGCGATGATGCGTGCGCTACCAGTATTGAGACCCTGCTCGGGCGAGCTATGTAACTCGGATTGTATAAGCTAATGGATGCCAGTGGCACCTTAACGGAGGCGACTAGAAGAAGCCCCGGACGCAAGGGGCCACGGCGAGACCCGACAATATCTACAGCCTGTCCACTGAAATACGTACCGAAATGAGTTTATGAGCCAAACGATAAGACGTAACGTTTGCCACTGTTGGAGGGTGGTGAGTGACGCGGACTGTCCGCAATCATTCTAGAGCATGCGATCCATTTGAATTGCTCGTATGGTGCGACGTTATGCACCGCTGTCGATTTGACAGATGGCAAATCGACAGCAAATCACGACTCAAAAATAACTGATTATATGTATTCGTGTAGTTGGAGATAGAGCTGGACACAGGTAGTCTATCAGTTGGAGATGTTTAACGCGTCCCTTGATCAAAGATACTTCCTGTGTAGGGGTTGGTTACCATTGCGTTTGACCGACGATCATATTGGCACCCATTACGCAGACATAGAGTCGACATTTGTCATTGTGCTCAACAGCATCATGATTACAATTAAGTAGATTGTCACTCAATCGTTGGGCAATAGATCATGCTATATCTTTGCACTTAGCTCGGCGGTGTATCAAGATCCATGGAGTACTGCAATCGGTTTAACAGCCAATCGATCATATTAGGCTAACACGTAGCGTATTTTTCGGGTTGGGTCGACAGCGCCATATTCAGCCGCCGGATGGATGCAGATCTATCATCCAAAGTTTAAACAATGTCTGCCAGGTCGAATTCTTGAACATGACGTTTGCACTATTCAATTGACGTTTCTGATACAAGACATGAAGTAGCCCTACAGTGTACCGCATTGTCATTTCAGATTGCGGGTATGAGGTTGACCTCCAGGATTCTTACTTAACATGCCGATGGAAGATACGAGGTTGCTCTTCAATTTTATCCTTTTCGGCACGCTTGATGAATGGAAATATCACCACAAAGCGAGGTTTTGATCTTTTTCGAGTCGAACGAAGGGTGGTGCAAATTTAGCACGGTACAGGTTCTAATTTCGCTTATGCCTGGCTCACATGATACCTCGTAACTTTTATCATGTAAAAGTCGATGCATGTGACAAAATCAACCTGTGTTTAAGCCAATCTTGTGGATGATCCCGATAAAACCCACCTGTTCTACCTGCAGCTGAGACCGCTGGAACAAGTCCCCATCATTGTGGAATAGTAGTCATTCATCTCGAGATAGACTGAAGTTCATATGTGGCCCCTTTAGTATAGCCCATGACGATGAAGGAGCGGAGATCTATCCCTATAAGTGCCTCTTGCGTAGAGGGTATATTTGACTGCTCCCTACATTTGAAGCGTTTCTAACGATGAACCTCATGTCAGAAATTGAACACTATGATGACAGGTATGGTGCTCCACATTCAATTCCGTCATGCTGTGCGTGGCGTCCACCTTCTACCACGAAGGGCTACATGGACAACTTCTGAGCTGCTGCATTCTTTGCCATTATGTAGAAATAGCAAATCGTAAGAAAAGCGGTTGCAAGTAGCAAATAATGCGACGAAGGAAAAGATACCGTGTCATTGATCATCGTGTTGCTCAGTCCAAGGCCGCAACTTACACATACCGTTGGTACAGTTATCGTTGCGTATACGCCTGTTGATGTTCAGCGCATAGTCAAAGGACTAACACAGAAAAAAAAATATTTTAATAAATATAATAAAAAAGGATTTTATAAAAAAAAATTCAAGAGGTGATGTCACTTCGAAGTTTTCCCTCCTCAATCAAAGTTGCTCAGTGAGAAGCAGGTGTTTCGTTTGTTCTATTGTACCTGCATTGCTGATCGCATGGTACGCCGTCACTTATCTGCGCATTGTTACCGATATACGGTGCAACCTACAATTACCTTCTTAAAGACCTGCTTGTTATCTCAAAGACTGTTACACGTCACTCTGTACCGCATCTGTAACGACGAGGAATCCGAAATCACATCTACGATCTATGAAACAATGTAGAACACGTATCGTTAAGTCAACTGTGATGCGTGGAGCAGATGTTGTGATGCAAGAGCTAAAGAATGATAGGCCATAATACGTTATCATAGAAGATGGTCCAGACGAGACTAGTGGTACGCCAGGGGTTGGTTGTAGACAGGGTATGATGGTCCACCAACGCTAAAAAAGACCCAGAGTTTGGTAATTGTTTGTCGTACTCTGGTGTCATCCTGGGTAATAGCACTGCTCATGATACATAACCGATAGTGAACTGTCAGTATTCTGCACCAGATAGTGAATGTGGTTTCACCTGAAACATGTGCTGCCAAAGACGACTTTGCTTACAATACAACGATATATTGTAATGTTCTTCGGCTCGTTGGTTATTTATGTAGTCGCTAGTTTCACACTGGAAACACATCTTGCAATCATTTTGTAATTGTAACACGTCGCGCAAAAAAACTTGATGCAATTTGATGATTTTCGATTGCGCAAATATGTAGCAGCTGTTTTTTGCTATATGGATAAAATCTCGTCCGCTAAACTCATAACTTATCGGAGGAAGTACCTTATGCAGATAGGATACAGGAGTAAGTACTGGAGGTTGCCCTTTGACAAAGTAATTCATTCCATAGGACTGATCCAAAAAAGTAGGGTAAACTAAACTACAGCGGCTAGAAGAACGAGCTTAATGCTACCCCAGCACATATACCAGGCCAGAATCACCGTCGGACTAAGCTATTCCACCTTTTATGGCGCAAAACTCGTTGTATCTCTATTTTTGTAGAGCCTGCCACGTGTGCTTGCGCGCGCATTCAACTTGCTGGCTCTTGAGCGGTTACCATTGGTGATTACCATAGAGTGACCCCTAATGTGCATATCTACCAATATAAAGAAGACCTGCTAGATCGTACCTACCAGAACGGATACGGTACACCCACGTGTAACCAACAGACAGACAGACAGACGGACGAAAAGTAATCAATTGAAAGTCCGGCTATCACCACATACACTCACTATTAGTATCGCTCTTTAGAAAACAATACTCAAATCGTGATCAACTCAGTTCTTTTGTGAAACGCCTTCCTCGACTTTGTGCTCTCACCAGCTCCCTAGTCTCATACTCGAAGCAAAATAAAGCACTGAGCTCTTCCCACAAACCTGCCCACCTATACTGACAATATCCAGCAATCCACTCATTTATTTTTGTATGTTCCTCTCTACTCCATTGACACCATACCTCATTCATAGTAACGTGGCATTAGCATTAACATGACACATAGAACCTAATTGAAACCAGTGTCCACATAGCGAGCGGTCTCATGCCTCTCGTGTGCTGAAGGCGTATGAGGGTAAAATTCAACATAGGGTAGAAAATGCACCTATTCAGTCTGCACCTTTAGCCGCTGGTAATGTCTGTGCAGCTATCAGAAAAGTCGTAAGCCTCGAGCTTAACCACCAACACCGTGATATTGTCCGTCGTGTGTCTTCCAAGTGCAAAAGCGACAAGTGCATTCGCTGCAGCTTGAGGGTCTCGATAGCGAGACGCGATTCGAGCTGCTGTTTTGCTCGAAACCACGTCCCACAGTCCATCCGTCGCCATAATGAGGAACCGATCGTACTTTGAAATCCGCCGCGTCTGCACCTCCGGGTCGCACGTGATGAACGCCTTGAGTGACACGTCGCCAATTGACCGCGAGACAGCGAGCTGGCCGTTTACGCGCGGCACGTCCAGGAAATTCTTGAGGGGCCACATCTTGTACATAAAGCTGGGCTTGCCCGTGATGAACGCGCCCTTGGCTTTCAAGCGCTTGCGCTCGTCCTTGCGGCTCGGTTTCTGGTCAATAGACATGGGAATAGCTTCTCCGTAACGCGTGACAACAATAGCACGGGAGTCACCGACGTTCCCAACGTGCAAGAGTCCGTCACGAACGATCGCAACAAGAAGCGTCGAGCCGTCATCAGTAGCAAAGGAACGGCCGTGGCTGTGCCGGGCAGCAAAAGCGATGGCAGAGGTCGAGTACCGATGTGCAATGGCGCAGAAATCAGCATCTAAAAAGCGACCAAGAGAGAGTTAGGGAGCGACAATCAGATAGACAAACTGCGACGCTCGTAGCGTAGTGCACGTACCCAGTGCCCGTACGGCATTCGTGATGGCCTTCCTCACACTCAATTTCCGAGCGAGCTGGTCGAGGATCCGAGGGAAGATGTTCTCCGCACAGAAGCGCGAGGCGCGGTCGCCAGCGTGGCCGTCAAAGATGCCAAAACAGCCGCTAGCTGAGTCCGAGTAGCCGTTCAGTGTGAGGCGCTCGACAACTTTGCCGCCAATGAAGTACGCGTCCTATGAACGAACCCATATCATCCAGCCATCCATTGAGCAGCAAAATACATTTGACAACCACATAGCGACAAGAAACAACAAATAGACAATGAATTCACTTGCTGAGAGGGATAGAGGGGAAGGAAGAGTGGGGTACGTACCTCCTGACTGAGTTTCGCGCCACGGTCCGCGGCAATGCCCACAGGCACGTCGTACATATCATCAAGGTGAAATGGCTTGGAAACTAGACTCGCGATCGTGTCGTCGTTACTCGGGGACGACGTCAGCGGCTGCTCGTGGACGTCAATTCCTGTCATGTGGCTACTCTCTCTCTCTCTCTTTGGTGAGGACGGGTCACGTGTGGCGCAAGCACCGATCAGGTGGTCGAGTGATGTGCGCTCGAGAGCTCGTTTTCTTAAGTAATGATCGCCATCGACAAAAGCGCGCAGCTGGGCTCGTCGCTGTCCCGTGCGTTCGTGATCGCCGGCGCCGTTCACACTGGACTCGAGAACCGTATCGCTTGGGCATCATACACGAGCGGATCGGGAAGACCCCGGGCAGAAAAAGCGCGGCGGTGTTCCGGCTCTCTCTCTACCTGCTGGGCGCAGAGCATTGCAAGCACTTGAAGCACCGCTCTCAGGAGACTTACAGACTGTTTGACTAACTGAGTGAGCGAGTGAGTGACTGAGTGATCGAATGAATGAACCGATTCGCATGTGGAGATAACGTCCAGCTTGGAAAAGGGCACGGGTGCTACATTGACGTCTATTTAAGAACTTGTCACGCGTGGCAGCGCCTCAACTAGATACGGCCCAACGACAGGATGGATGAATGGTAGCATGTCGACGAATCTCCAGGAGGAGACTCTAGAGGAGGTTCACACTGATGAAGTAGGTGAGTAGTACGCACTGCGATCCATTGTCTCGTCTGGCATGACTGGTGGTAAAGCGGCACTCAATAGAGACGCATTGCTTCAGAGGATGTTGACGCACTAGATATTGCGTGCCAATCCTGACTACGTTCTAAAAGGTAGTGCAACAGAGGTCCTTGGTCTGGTTTCGTCTGGCCAAGTTCGTTTAATACAGTGACGAAGGCTGTACAGCTCTCGGTATTTCATGTCCATAATGGCTCCCTCGAAAGACTCGCTCGCTTCCAGTCGATTGACATATCTGCCAATATCCCATGTGTCAACCGTGGCCAATCTTGTCATACTGTCACACGCCTGCATGTTGATATCGTAACTAGTCGGGAATGCGATATGCCAACAGCCCTATTATGGCGTGCAACGTCGCGTCGGTCGCCTCTTCTTCGATTAAAACCGGTCAGATGATCCAGCACAACAGTGCTGTCGGCGCAGCTGATTGGTCGATCGGATCAAAATTACGTGGGACACGGTCATCCTAGCATTTCGGTACTAAACCCAAGTATGGCTTCGTTCGATGATTTAGCCTTCACGCGTTCATCTGTTCGTTGCTTTGTTTATCCTCCTGCTGTCAGGATTTACGTTTACTGGATTTAAAGGTTCTCCTCTTATGGTGCTCTAATGATGCGGTGGCAGACAGCAGCTGCAGGTGAAGAGCTCTTTTGCAGAGACTGCAACGAAGTGGCACGAGCGACGACGACAGGTACGCTGATGGAACTATACGGATCTTTTGCTGCGATAGGCGTTCGACAGCTGATTCGGCCGTGCACTGGATTTCTAGATGGCAAAAGATGTTTGATCTGTGGCTTTGAGCTAGAGCGTCAACAGCCAGTTTCGCTCGGGCAGGTTCGATGATCGATCAGCAGCGTTTTGTTTTGTTCAGGGTCTATTTTCTTTCAAGAGAGAGATCGTCGAAGACGTGGGTCTTTAATAACGGAGTGCTCGTGGTTGTTTAGAATGCTTCTGGGACCACGTTTGAAGGAGCTGCAGGAAGTGTGCAGGAGCTGCAGACTGTCGTGATGCGATTGCTGAGTCAGATCGGTGGCGACTGGAATGGCGTGGATACGGGAGCGAGACGGCCTGCGTCGGAGGAAGCCGGTGAGATGGCAGTTGTTCGCTCATTTTTCTGGTTATTTCTTGGCTGGTGACGACGCTTTTGCTGTCGTGGTGGTGGGGGGGTGTAGTGAAAAACTTGGGGTCTTTTGTTGCCGATCAGGCGGCGACCACTGAAGTGGCAGTCATTGTGAAGGGCATTAAAGGCGAAGTACGTCTGTGGTAGTATGTTGCGTACACTGGTGCCGCGTACAAACGAATCCTTACATTAGTGTTTGTTTAGGTCATCGCTATCCCAGGCAACTTTGGCCCGTGTGAGTCGATTGAGAAGTGCAATGTGATCATTGCTGATCCTTTTGACGGTGCCAGCCCATTTCGAAACGCCAAAGCGATGAAGGATCAGGTACGGATTCTGTGGTTGCCGCATTTCATCGCTGAGAGATGAGTTCGAGATTGATCGACTTATTATACTCTGGGTACAGATCGTGGTGATGTCGCGAGGCGGCTGTACATTTGCTCGCAAGGTTCTGCGCGCACAAGCTGAGCATGTTACAGGCGTGATTATTATCCAAACGGTCGATGTGTGGCCGTACACGATGACTGATTCCACTGGTGAAAGCAAGAACGTCAAGATTCCTGCATTCATGATGAGCTCGAAGCATGGCAAAGGGTGCGTGACGTATATGCATTTTTATGCATGCATGTAATCATTACCGTCGCTCAAGGGTGTCTAACATGTATTGAACCTTTTCTTCTTGCTGCAGCTTTGTAGAGTATCTCCGTGGCAAGCACGACGAAGACGTTTCTGCTGATATTGTTGTGCGAAAAGATGCACTCGAGTGCGTTATCTGTCAGGTGGAACTGTCAATTGGCATGAAGGTCACGCGGATGCCATGTCAGGTACGTGCTTACATTTCGATACCAACTTTTTTGGTCTCTACCTCGCTGACTAGTCTGCTCTCTCATTTCTATTTTTCCAGCACATGTTCCACACGGCGTGTCTGCATGAATGGCTGCAAGTTGGCAATTCGTGTCCCATTTGTCGCGTAGAGATTGCTGCAAAACGCACAAGTCGTAATGATGCAGTAAATGCCCAGAATGCTCAGCAACGCGGCGATTTTGCGTGGAGCGAGTGGTTTTCTTGAAATAGAGGGGATTTAAAGCTGCACAAATAATTGAATGGGCAAGAAAATTGCGCTACAATAATTGCGATTCAATACTCTGAGACAAGCGACTCCTCGTCTGCTCTAGTCACAAGTCGTACACATCTGGTTACAATCCAGGATCACTGGCTGAAAAGGCAAGTTGGCAAGTAGCATGTTGACCGAGTTCTTTGCCTCGAGCGCTACGGCCACGGGCCCGGCCTTCTGTCCGCATTGCGGCACGATTCTGGACCATCCGGATACCAACAGTATCGTGTGCTCAGCATGCGAGTACCGTTGTCGCTACCAAGGTGCGTTCCTCCATTCGTAGTTGTGATTGGCCTATTGTATGTATTGTATTGATCGCCATTTGTGGACACAGACCTGCCATCCCTGACTGTAATAACCCGGAGCGAGGACAAACCAACGCCCAAGTGGCTGGACGCGGAGAAAGTCATGAGCGAGGTTACTGGCCCGGCTCGTGCTACAGTGGAGGAGACGTGTCCGAAATGTGGGAACCCCGAGATGGACTACTATACGCTGCAGCTTCGCTCGGCTGATGAAGGCCAGACGGTGTTTTACGAGTGCAAGAAGTGTGGCCACAAGTTCTCTGTGAATAACTAAGAAGAGGTGATGGTTGTTTGCTGGTGCACCCCGTATGTATCGATTCATATACATGTAGTCAGCACAATAGCGGCGCACACTTATCTAGAGGCTGTAACGTAGCTTTTGTTTTCACTTGATCTTGTTCTTTGCTATTGCATCGTGAACGCGTAGTAGGTGCACTACGATCGATGGTATGTCACGCAGGAGCAACCCTGGCTCTAAGTTAATTAGACAGTCCAAGAGGACGTGAACTGAGTGGTAAAGTCTCTAAGAACGAAAACCCTCGAGCAATGCATGTTCGTTCTGTCGAACGTCATGTGTTTATCAGTAAAGTTCGCCACTGTACGGATGGCATGCTGTAGACAGTAACGTCATTTGATGATGACGCAACAGTTGGTTTGTGGGTTCCTTCAATATTAATTCAAGTGGTTGCTGCACGCTTATGTACAAGTACGTCTGCCGAGCTTGCATTTACTATTTGCTATCATGCATGCAGCCCACATAAGGCTGGCAATCTATCTCGCCGTCCATCCTCAATGAATAAGACTGCCAGAGATCGTTGCCGTGGCACTTGCACAAAGGACTTGCCTGAATGCCTGCCACTTCCTCGACGGACGAGGTCGTCCTACGTATCTAGAAACAAGCTCTTTAACCAATGCAAATCGTAGCAGCAAACGTGGTGTGCAGGTGCATCTTGTCCACTACGTTATCCAACGTGAGAGGTGGGAGGGAGGGAGGTTGATGCGAGCGACAACTCTACTATTGGACAAAGCAGATGATCACGAAAAAGCTAGAAGTAATACGGCCATCATCAACATGAACAGCATTTGCGCAGACCTCAGTGTGCTCCCTCTCGGTCATGTAGTTTAAACTTCAATATTGAAGACAGGCAAAGCTGCTTCTTGACAGCAGTTAACGATTTCTAGTGGATGCAGC
>JH598066.1:83003-122653 GCA_000173235.2 Hyaloperonospora arabidopsidis Emoy2
GGTGGATTCCCTCTCTCACCAAAAGAACCAGGGTGTGTTACGAGCATCGAATGGACGCACAGGTCGCTGAATGCGTTGTCCTGCAGCTCGTTATGTACTTGCACCGCGCAGCAAAACTCACTCGATAATTAGACTCACGGTGGGGCTATGACGGGTGAGGATCAGCTAAAGCATAACGCGTGCTCTATCCTTTACTGTTGTGCCTATTTAGTTCGATGAGGTAAGCGAGGCTTGTTAAGAGGAAGCCAGCAGATTCAGCAGTGGCTTTATTGCCTCATTATGGGCAGCTCTGCAGGCTTCTCCTAGTGATGGATGCACGAAGCTCATTCTACGGTCCCGGAACCGGATGTAGAGCTGAGAACGGAGACAAACGGGAAAACTTGTCAGTGTCGGAGACAGTACAAGGGATGAGACGATCGTGATCATGTGCAGACTGCTTTGAACGAGACGACGCGTGTAGAAGTGCGGCTTGTCCGATATCAATGACGCTGTAGACAATCGGTCTCCTGATACGCAGAAAAGAGGCGCTCACTCTGGCTTTGTTCGTAAAGGAGACTACCGTATGCTTCTGGCATGCCAGCCATTGAACGCCTTGAAACGCAACATGGTAGACCGAATGCTATAGGAGAGGATCCTTATATCATCTTCGATACTTCGCTTGCTCCTGAAAGAGCCAATATATACAGACTGCTGCATTTCGAAACGAAAGTCGGTATTCGGCTAATTCAAGTGCCGGGACATTCGGCACTTCAGGCGTAAATGAGCATCGACACAAAAAGAACGAATACCGTTGCTGAACAACGAGAAGCGTGAACCAAAAACACTCGGCGCAAGAAGCTCATCGTTGAAGATACAAATATTTCTCGCCAATGTTTAGCGAACGTCGGTACAAATAGTCAAAGTATTTTTTATCTCTCTAATTGGAGTAGCCCTCTCTTTTTCGCTCCAACGAGTCAGCAATCACGGTCTGCGCAATTCAGGACCTCAATTTCGAACCCGAATAACGCACCATTGTAGCTTTAACGCCTATCTGAAAAAGACGAAGCGTCAACAGGACGCTGCTAACTCGAGCGAGACTGGGCATAACGTCCCTTCTCGCCAAGCGTCTTCTAGAATTCGTCGAGTTGAAGACACTTTCATGTGATTCGCAATTCATTTGGTCGTCGGGGATTCCTCACGGCGTGATCAGCTTCTAGGATGCGTCCGGTCTTGACTGAGAGTTGTGTTGATGACGTTGCACGACTCGGTGGCGTAGCATCTTAGTCTGGTCACACATACGCTGTAAGGCGGTGCACTTTTGTACGTAACGCATGCGATCCTGCTTAAACGAATCATACAAGTTCTTTGGGATACTGAAGTTACATTAACGAAGCAATAATTCTTAGGGTGGCTCTGCCATAGATAGCAGGTCTCTTTCACATAATGAAATGCTTTCACAGGACGATTAATGGTACTTAACCCCGATTGTTGCAAGGCTGACGGCTAGCACCAGTTAATTGCTTGCAACGTAATATCTCAGTACAGCCTTGTCGAATTTCGTGAGAGCAGCTAGGTCAAGACAGAAAGGATATTGAGTTAATTGCGATCCGGCATTTCGCTTGTCCGCCCGTACCGAGGTGTGACGAGCAATGTTGTCTGCAGACGGGCTGCATTGTAGATCAAGCATTGAGCACACAGCACAAGAGATACACTTCAAGCTTGACGAATGTGTCTGAGGAAGAAGGCAGAATCCCAGACACCTTGCATGCTATTTCCTGGAATGACTTACGATCGACTCGACATCATAGAGGTCAAAAACGTTATTCGCAGGAGCATCTCGCCGGTAATGCTTTTCGCAACGGGTGGCTTTTGCATCCGGTGTTTCGCCTAGTCATTGCATCATTTGAGAAAACACCACCATTGCAAAATGTGCTTGTTCGTCTGTCTATTGGCCAGAGTTGCGACAATATGTTCTGACCAGATCATCTTAACGTACAACATCGCATTTATTCACCAATAGTAGATACGACATTACCTCTAGAAATAGTCCGCTTTAGAGAGCGGCAAACGTGCCGAATTCACTTTTATATTGGTTGCAGGATGTCTGATACATTCTACTAAGCCTAGTTTGCAACACCAGTTGCTTTAGCGAGTCTGGTCAGGAGTACGAGGCTTGTCACCCTGAGTGACGGCGCCGAAGTTGTCTGACAATTTGCTTTGGCATAATAGCAAAAGAAATAGTCCACTTTAGCCTGCCAAACCATTTCAACCTTTCAGGCAAGCTGGTGAAGTCAAACTACTGCCAAAATATAACTTTGGCTTCACAAGATATAATACAACAGCGTTGTCTTTGGACCAACGATCAAACTGTAGTCTCGAAAGTTCAGTCCAAAGACTTGGCCAAAGCAACGGCAATGCCGCAATGAGATCCATCATGTTTAGTAATCAACGTGCTGTGAATGCTAAGGAGATTGACTGCTTTCCCTCCAGAAAAAGCCATGGTTGGATCTGGCTGTTTCGCGTCTCGTTGCCCTAATTACGCAGCATTGTTTGCTTGCTGCGCATGATTGACCGAAGAGGGTTCAATAGACGAATGTGTTAGATCTGTTCCAGTGCGTAAAAATACAGGCAACGCTTGAGCCTATGACAGCGGCATACTCAGAGCACTTATGCCTCATGGTGTCACGGTCTATGTGTGAAAAATGTGGCGCTTAACGTTGACAGCCTCCTTTGGGCACTCGTTTAACGTTCAGACGTTTGTGCAATGTGGAAATATACCTAATCATTCGATTACCACCCACACGAAATGTAAAATATCTGAACCATTGTAGCAGTTAGAAGTCGTTCTCGGACACGACCGATATTTGCCGTCAAGTACTGCACAGCAGCAAATCCGACTTTATGCCATTGGTAGACGTAGTTGAACCTAAAAAAGGTAAACCCCTAACAGCAGACCTCTCTCCTTCGACCCAGAAAGATACAAATGAAACGACAGTTTCTTGCTGCTTAGTCGGATGGTCTTGCTGTTTGGGTTGACTTAGAACCTCTATATGAGAAATTTATCTACAAGGTTTGATTTTCGCCACCGACGCATGGAATGCGTATGCTGTCTATAGCTTTAAATCTACATTATATGTTAGTCCGTCCCTCATTCATCACAAAGCTTTTATCCGTTTGTGTTGACCCATGGCGGCGATGGTCATCAATGCTCTCGTATTCCATAAACTAGTTCCAGCAGACGTCTAGTAATATCTGAATCCAAAAGCCAAGGCTCCATCCCCATGTAAAACAAACCCGCCTCTATTGCGTGTAGCGGATGTCCGATTACGTCTCGCTCGTTTGTCAATCATTGGTGAGATTCCATACCATAGTAGTAACAAACCATTACCGTAATAAGATCACTCACGATTCTTGTATCGAGAACGTTTGATCACTGTGCAATATTCATCCATTGCCAATCCATGGTCGTCATTTGCATCATTTGCTCTAGCTCTCTGAGTACCAGCGGAGTCCTGTACATCAAAGTGATGACTGAAGAATGTGATGTAATAAAGAACTGCGTGGCTGAACCTGTGATCGAGGGTGGAAACCCTGACATCTGCACCTTTTAGTTACGAGCTGTAGTAAGGTATCAGAGGGCCCGTTAGACCGCTCTTTAAATGTGCATTTCTTATCTATAGAATTAACTAGATAAGTTTTATGCCTATCCGGAAGTTCTTGTTGTTGATGTAGAGGGCGCTACATATCTTAAACTTCTTTTACTTGTATTAAGATCGAGGCAGGGGTAATACTTCCACATTGTCCGTGTGATACGCAATACTGTTACATATAAAACTTTCCTATAATGCACCAAATGGGATCCCGCAAGGACGTATACCTCCAATGACGGGCTCAGGAATAATCGGATACGCTTCAAATGTCGCTAAATATCACGAGAGATGTAAGATGAATTCTTCAAATTCTCAGTCGACTGTGCACCTTGGACCCCTAGTAAAGCTTTACGACATCTTAGATCTTGAGGGTGATATCACCATGTAGTTCCGGGGCTATGAGTCAGACCATCTATCGAATAATAGGCGTACGGCGTACCACGTAGACCATTCTCGCGCTTGTATTGTCATATTGTCGTTTAAAGGGGCACTAGATCGTGGCGAGTCATGGAGAGAGAGTTTCGATATAATATTGTTTGTTGAGTGTCCCGTATGTACGTATTTTTGAAAGTCAATATTTTATCGTTTATTTCTTGATCGACGTGGTGTTCGTTAACTACTTTAATTTCTGAAAGAAAAGCCCAGGGCATTATTGCGGACCGTCCGAACTATTTAACATTAGTCTCCATCGAATAGTTTTGATACCAACTCGCTTCGCCTCGGTTTCGTGCAATTACCGTCAGCAGTTCGATCAGAAAATGACTTGCATGGAAAATTATGATTCATATCCACGTTGTGATCCCAAAACCGAATTGCGAAAATGTGCGGTGGGTCAACAAGAGCACCACGAGCTTGCAGTGGTTTGCGTTGCGAGCCTCTCTAATCGTGTACATTGTACGGGGAAGCCCACTCTTACATTATATGGGTACGTAGTGCATGTTGGGGACACCTTCTAAATCTCTGGTGCCCGTCTTACAGTTGTACCACTTGTCAGAGATGTTCACATATCGCATTGCCGCTGATCCTAACAAGACGATCATGTGTAGCATCTCTCGCTTCCACTGCGCAGACACGTAGTCTTTTACAGTCTTTGTACCGCTGCCGCTCGTTCGATATACATGGCGACGGTATAAAAAAAACTGCTAGCTAGGATGTTTGCGATGTTGTGCTGGAGGGGGA
Source organism: Hyaloperonospora arabidopsidis Emoy2 (assembly GCA_000173235.2). Taxonomy (NCBI): domain Eukaryota; phylum Oomycota; class Peronosporomycetes; order Peronosporales; family Peronosporaceae; genus Hyaloperonospora; species Hyaloperonospora arabidopsidis. Next base: position 87,812 of record JH598066.1, read on the forward strand.
AGAAAGATGCAGAGAAGAATATTTCGATAAGTTTTTTTCGTTTTATATGTCTTGCATGTGCACTACAATCCAAACTAAGTAATTTTCAAGCTTGATCCTTTTTGACCTATTTTAATCTGAATGGATTAAAAAGAACACACTAATTATTTGGCCACGAGTTCGGTCATAGGTGAAATTTGGACTGATATCATGAACTATAGCAAACCTTAGGATATCAGTCCATATGTTACTTATGTATAGGTTATTCATGATGTGTTTTTCACTATCCATACACGTCAACAAATTGAACAAGTACATCATGAAGAATAACCGTCAGACGATGCACATAAATTGAGTGCAGTGCACATTCTAGCGATCACCGTGCCAACTAAATCCTGCTCCCAATAAAACTTAGTACAAAAGTGGTTTACTGAGGCGTAACTCATTTCCAATGTATCACATTAGCGCTACCAATATAGCCTTTGTCGCGCGTTTATCCAGGAAGCTACCCGAAGCACAATATCACTTGCTTCTTGAAGTACTCTGGGAAACTCCTACCTAGCACAAATTTGGTAGTTCTGTTTTTTTGTGTTGGCCTCTACAAATCTTGGCGAACGGAAGCTTTTACATCGTCATTAGATTACTATGAAAGAAGCGATCGATGTTAGCCAACTGGTGTGCTCCTGATTCTTTGCAGTAGACACACCATACATGAATGATCAAGCTACATGCACCCACCACAAAACAACAGTAAAAAGACGATGGGATCATAATGGGAACTGTCGAATGGGTTCATTTTTCGACAAATGTCATTTGTACAGATACATTTTCGAACAATGTACAAATCTTCCATTTCAATCTCCAGTCGCAATTGAGATCTCTTGTTGTAAAGTACAGTCACATATTTTTAGTTCAGAGATGAAAGTGTGACTGAGCTCGCTTGTCCAAGGTCTGAGAAAGATAAAAGGAGAAGCAGAGACTTTTATTTATATGACCACGGCAGAGCTGCTGTTTGGCATTAAAACGTTGACTTCTCGCTTTCTTTACGATAGCCAATGTCCCAGCCAAACAGTTTCAACATACTGAGGCACTATCGCTCTAATACGAGCATGCTATGCCAACACGATCTGGCGCCGGTATTTTATTACTTGAGCTTGTAACTGAGTAAAAACGGCTTCCGTATGACATTCGTACATTTCTTACTACGAAGCTGGACAGTCACTTCGGAGTGGGTAAATGACTACCGACATGCCGAGGATGCGAAAAACAACATCTGATCTGCTTAGTTGAGCGTGTTTATAAGCCGCGGTCTTGAATACTTTCTGATATACACAAGACTACTGGTCTTGGAGATCACGAGATAGATGATCGTGGCCACCCTCCGCGACTTTTAGATCGCTCTAATTGCTCTGAGCATTCAATATCCGTAAGAATAAAAAGTGGTTTCAGCTGTGAAAGTAGCAATGTAACGCCATTTTTATCGATTGCCTGGACCCATCACGTGAAAGTATGATATCAAATCACAGCAGTATGTCCTCAATCACTGTTGCGTCTCAATCGACACGATGCGCAAGTTGAGCCAGCAAAATATTTACGTGTGTTTACGTTCAGTAGCTTGTCGATCTTTTTCTCGATATGGAACGATCAAATTGCACGAATATTCGCAACAGCGAAGCAGAACTGCATCAATCGAGTTATTTGTGGAGATAGCGGCTACTGATGACGCGAACTAGTCAACTGTATATACACGAATCACAGTTTGTGAGACGAAACTAGTTTCACGTGTACGTGGTTCATGCTTATCTGCATTTTTCTTCGATTAGTTTGACTAGGACATAACTAATTACCGTTTGCAATAGCCGAACGTAAGGATCGTTGCTCATATTTTGAGGAACATGTAATCAAGACTATATTTCAATCTTCCACGGAACCATAACTGAAGATCACAGTCTACTTGCACGAAAATGGCGTTTGCATGGAAAGCTTGCAGTGCGAGAGCTGAAGAAAGCGCAATGTATCTTCTGTTTCTCAAAATACGAGATTAATTTGTGTTACGACGCTCAAGCCCGCACTTGTAGACGTCAAGTTGTCGTAGCTTGATCATAAGACATCGGGATACAAGGTTGTGTTCGCAAACAGCACTTTGTAAGCACCGTCGTCGAATCGAGGTCAGTGGCCGATAGTGTTAGAGTACTGATACAATCGTATCATTAAAAGCGCGGTTACCACCATGACGTGTGTAATGTCCAGCATCGCGCGATCCAACACGCACAATGACCTCAGAAGTTAACTTAGTGAGAATTGGTCGGTACCAAATACAATGATGTATCGCGCCGCCTACAAGAGGTATTAGGCGATGTCTCGCAGGTTGCAGCGCCAGAAAGCAAGAGCCTCAACGAGCGAGATTGTCACACCTGTACAATGTTCGCGTATGACATATCAGCACCATTTTTTTACCGCGTGGACCGCAATGTCCACGCGGTAAAAAAATGCTGAAGTAATGCTGATACTTGGAAGTTTGTACTAGCTTCGATACAAGGCGACATCACGTCGCGGCGGCCACCCACTTACAACCAACAATGGCAAAAGCCTACCCTGCCAATTGTGAACATCGCTCATACTTGAAATTGTCACATGAAAGCTATCGTGAACTTGTGTTTGCCTCAAAGTTTTGTACCATGAGTATTAATGCTTTCGTCAAAACAGCAATCGATCGATAGCTGGTAGTGTCAATTCGATTGTTTGCGAAACTACATCGCCAGCAAGGGTGGATAACGTGTACCTCCGTTTAATGTGCCAATTCTGAACCATCAATAAACTCCAAGTAAGGTATCGTATCTTGTCTTGCCTTGTCTCGACCATCATCTGGCTTTCGATTGGGTTGCGGCATTATTCGTTATATGCTGAAGTGACAAAGGAAGAGTCATCCGATCTTTCTGTCCGAAAGGGGAATAGTGGTTGCCGTCGCGCTCGCCACGATCGGATCCCAGCGCTCAAACAGTAAATAAAAAAGCGAATGCGGATGTGTTGCATGAACGCCCATAGTTGGATGGATATACCAAGATTAAAACATCTGCACTATACCACCTTTTACACCCTCATCGTTGCTGCTGGTGTCAACACTGCTCTGTAGACGCCTCTGGGCAACTTCATTGACTGAACGATAGTTGTAGTGGTAGAAGCCAACAATAAGGTCTGACATCTCTCCGATGTGCATCCGAGCCTCCTGCTTCGATTTAAACTCGGAAATTTCGGGAATCAATTGAACTACCAAGCGAGTGATACAACCTCGCACAAAGTCACTTGAGTCGTTGGTTCCCTGAGTCACATCTCGATGAAACTCAAAAGTCGACGTAGTGCTCCATCCTTTCTCCCTAAGACGCACCGACACCGAGCCGCCATCTATGTGCACGTGGCTATTCCACACGAAAACTACGCGATCTTGTTCAATGTGTCGACGGAAAGCAGCCCACTTCGTCATAGCCACCTGGCGCGACTTGGGGAGCTGTATTGTGTCGCGAAAAATGAGGTTCGAACGGTCTTTGTTGAGCATGTGCGCTTCGGTGTGTTTATAAATCGAGCCATCGTGCAGACTATTCCAGATCGTGTGGTGCAATGCTTGCCACGCGAACGGCAGTAGCCGCGCTTCCTCGTAGCGAAACGAGATTCCGTCTGCACCTCGCTTGAAAGCAAAGCCACCCTGTAGCTTGTGCAGCACCGACGATAGTCCGTACGTCGTGAAAACCCTGTCAATTTCTGCAAGCTGTGTCTCTAGTGCACTATTCAACTGAGCAAAGATTTGCTCGTCCATTATCTTCGAAACGCGCGTCCGTTCCTCCTCGCTCGCGCCAGTATTCATCTGCTCATGATGATTCGACGTATTGGCGTCACTTTCATGCTGACGAATGGAAGCTTCAAGGGCCTGCGCAACTTGTAGCTGACCGAGCAGTCGATCTCGCAGTTGACGGTTTTCGTCAATAGACGTAGCAACCTCACGCTTTTGGCGTTCGGCAATTTCTTTCCAACTCGAGAGACCTGTTGTAATGTAGAAAAGCAGCAAGAGTCAATACTCGTGCTCGAAAAGTATCGGAAAATTCACACACATCTGCTGTACCCAATGTCATTAACTCTTCCTGTAGCTCTACCACCTTCGCCCGCAAGTAGTCAAGTTCATGTTTCGGACGCCGGCGATCGCGTCGCGACGATGTTGAGTACGGTCTCAGATTTCGATCGGATTTCTTCGACAAGTGCTTCTTTTCAGGTTGCTCGACAGACGACGAATCCGACGTCAACATATTCTTGTCAGGAGGCATTGACATGTCATTGTCGATCTCGTCCGAGCACAGCAGTTCTTGAATTTCTAGGGACAGCAGCATCGAACCCGCGGTCTCTTCGACCGAGTCCTTGTGTTTGATGGGAGTACCGACATCCACGATGACCGGGGCCGTCGTCTCCTCGGAGAAATAGCTGAGAGCTTCTATCAAGCCCTGATCCATAGTATGCACGTGCTCGTGGGGAGTGACTGGAACTCGCATAAGCTGATTTTGGCGAATGAACCAGTCGCTTTGGATAGTGCGAGCCCGTACTGCTTACTTGCAGGGGCAAATCGTGGAAAGCAAATCGTTTTGCAGTGGAAAACCCAATTTCGCGACCAGAACATTGGCTGTCGACTAATCAACAGCTTCATTGACCTTTGGTTTGTTGACTCATGGTTCAAACGCGCTGGCATAAGGTAGTTCAAATAAACAATAATCAGCTATATTGTGAACTTGACAAACGACTGTAAGGGCGATTACGGTGCTATCAAACTTCAATTCTGCGGGAAGAAGACTTAGCAATGTATGCGTCCCGGATTGAATATTACATTGTACAATGTTGAGTAGGCCCAGTCGCAGCAAAGGTGAACAAACTAAAGCTGGACCTATTAGCATTACGAGTAGTTACGCTCGTAGTTATTACTAGCGTGCTACGATCGATTTGCAGTAGTTGTACGCACTCGATCGCAATCTTCAAAATGGTCAGTTGCTCGATTCATGATTGTTTCTACACCACAAACTGGCTCCACGGTGGTACGAGGCCGAGGACAGCCTTGCGTGGCGGCAGCAACACATAGGAAGGTATACGTATAATTGTTAAGTGCCTTCGGAGTCCAGTACTGATGCAGTGTCATACGTAAGCACGCGCAGAAACAAAAAGCTCGCTACTCGTGCTTGCATCGATATGGTGCGACGCTTAAAGTCCGTGTCTGCTATCTACACTCGATATAATGAGAACAAAGCGTCGCGATCTTCCGTCGATAATCGCATTAACAGCTAGCAAGTCATCAGTGACACCGCTAGCGCAGGAACGACATAGCGACAATGATTATCGCTACTGTGGGCAACGCTTCGCGTGTCGAATCGCGTCTGTTTTAGCACAGACTTCGATGGTCACGAGGACGCTGCTCCGATGAGACACTATATTCTCCTTGATGAAAAGACGATGACAGGGTCGAGGAACGTGTTCACTTGCACGAAGATCCAACGGGTACGGCAATACGACCAGCACTTGATACGAACGACGATATAGCCAATGCAATGACAGTGGGGCACAATTATTATTAGGAAGGAAGCTCGCCGTCCGTATGCTTAGGATGGCATTGACTCAGTACGTATCTTCGTGGTGCGTGCTGCTAGTATTAACGGGTTCTGCCGTATAATATACCCTGTCCGAATATAATACCCAAACCATATTTTAAGGTACACAAACAGTATTATACCATGCCCATTAGTATACCATAAATTGTTTTGGCAAAAGACCGTTTTTTTACCAATTATTGCCTTAGATAAATGGTTGACAGCGGTTACTCAGAAAAGCCCGTTCACCTTCCATACGTTTAAATCATTAGATATCAAGCTCAATTCGCATTAAAGACCTTCATCCTCTAGTGCACACCATGGCACCCAGGCGCGTTTCCAAGACCAACCTCGAGAAGCGGAAAGTGATCAAGTGGATCAAAGGTCCTGGTGGTGGGTTCCTACGCGCGCATTGAAGCACTTCAAGCGGAGCGAGGGTGGAAAGTGTCAGGGGCCCAGATTCGCTACTGGTGGAAGAATCGCGAAGCCATCACGAACTCCCCCGCGCTGCAGCTGCGTGTGACAGGTGGTGGTAGACACCCACGGCTTGGCGAGGTAGAGGATGTCCTGTTTGATCAGATCGTTTTCTTGAGATCGAAGAAGGAAAAGGTGTCACGTCAGTGGATTCAAGCATCTGCACGCAAGCTCGCTGAAGCTGAGCTAGACGACGATGACTTCTGCGCATCGGACAAGTGGCTCGCTCGCTTCATGACTCGCTATGGCCTCTCTCTCCGACGGACGACCAACCTCACCGTATTGAGTGACGACGAGCTCACTGCGCGTGCCGTACGATTTCTTACGTACCTCTCATCGAAGAAGAGCGAGCTCAACCCCAGCGGCACGCTCCTGATGGATGAGACGGCAGTATTCATCGAAGACCCGCGGCGCGATACTATGGACTTTACCGGTGCACGTCATGTCGTTTTGCTGTCGATAGGGTTTGCTTCGATGCGGATCACTGTTGCGCTTACCGTCACAGCCACGGGGACAAAGCTGCCACCTCTTTTGATCTGGAAAGGCGCGAAAAAACCGATCCAGAAGAGCGGCGCGGTTTACGTTGCGTATCAAGAGCGTGCCTGGATGAACAGTGAGCTTCTTATTAAGTGGATCGACTTGATGTTTCCAGCGCTTCTGAACTTCTGCGACGGCAAAGGGATCGTGTGGGATCGATGTGAGCGCATATAGCGAAGGACGTCAAGGCGAAGTGCATCAGCAAGAAGATCGATATGATGGTTATTCCTGGAGGTCTAACGACGTACCTGCAGGCAGGGGACATTGGAATATTCAAGTCGTTCAAAGATTGTCTATCCAGCGTAATTGACGACTGGAAGAGATATGATCGGGTGCAGTACACCAAGAACGGAAATCCGCGGCCACCGAGCGTAGAGAAGGTGGTGTCTTGGGTCAGCAACTCGTGGAAAGCTGTCCCCAACGATGTTGTCCGCAAGTTAATTGCCGCATCTGGGTTCGCTGTTGACTACCTCGACTGGCACGTTGCCAAGCACGACGTGTATGGTGGACTCTTTCAGAGTAAATGGGTGAGTGCTGACGAAGAAGCCTCCGATGATGCAGATGGTGCTGATATTGCAGATGAGTTTGACGATCTAGTCGTCGAATAGGGACATTTCATTTTGTGTTTGCAGCGCTTTTCTTATGTGCATCGCAATAAATCTGAAATAAAAGGTCTTACGTGGCGGTTTCAGATCCCCCTGTGGGGGGTTCTATATGTGTGATCGCTGCTGGGTTTGGACCTGGGCTATTTGTGTAACTGACAGCCATCTACACCACTCCACCATTGCCGTCGTTTATTTTCCGAAAGAAATTATTTTTCTCAAGTACATGTGAATTCATAGTGTACCCTGCCTAATACAATACCTTTTTTGCAAATTAGGGTATAATAGAGGAATATAATACGGTATATTAATCGGCAGAACCCGTTATATTGTGTTTATACATGCACATGTTTTTATGGTTTTTCGTGACAAAAGTGGTACCAAACTCATTAGCGTGCAGCTTCATATGAGGAGCTGACGTTTGCTACAGCAGAGTTGACAAAGAAGGTACCAACCTTATCGGAGGCAGCTCCAAAGAATCAGCTGGTGTGCGTAAGAAGCACACATACCTAATTGATCACGGCAATACTCAGCAACTCTTCAATGATGTAGCTGGACAGGGCTAAGATGATATCGAGTATACGTCAGCAACCCTGAAAGCCGCTTCGCTTACAAACAGCGACAAGCGTATTTTGCACTTGTAAACGAAAAATGCCGCCTATATTGGGTTTTGTCGCGCTACGCTTATCGACGATCACTGGAATCGTCTGTTAGTGAGAACCGGTTTTATGGACGTGTTTTGGGCACTTGCTGGAGTAAAAGAAACTCGAATTGAGCACGATGCGCGGCGAGAAACACTGTCTACCACCCACACGTTAACATAGGCGATTAGTTGATGGTGGTCTGATGTAATGCTAGGCAAGTCTACTGCAGATACATGCATTCATATGATTCCTTGTAGAGAGTTGCGCCCACCGAGTGTATACAGTACGCCCCATTTGAAGTAGAGGCTTTCCTCCCTATAGTTATATTTCTACAAGCAATATTCTTCCCAGCGTAATAAATTCTTTGTCACCGACCGTATATTAATAACTGCTAAACTCATGGCATACTAAACGGCTGGGTTCATCTCCTATTCGGCTGGATTATTTTAAGATAGGGGAGCAAGCTCTAGAGCTCGCCCTTTCATATAAGTAATCCAGTTCGGAGAACTTAATTAAGTTGCAAAACACTGTACAACATCAGCAGTCACTGAAAAAAAAGTATGATGCTCTTAATGTAGGTATTATCCACTACATGTATACTCAAGCAACGCGATCAGCCTTTGCTTATAAGCGTCCAGCATTTGTTTATGTGATCATATTCACCTTTGATCGATTTTAAGCCAATCACAAGCGTGCACCACAAGAGTGACCTAGCCAAAGAGTGACTTCGGATATACCTATACCTACGGGGGGAGAGACTAGATCACACTTAGTACGGGTAAGGTACACCTAACCGCGTTATTTAAAGACAGACACACACATACAGATAAGTACAAGTAAAAAGTTCGGTATTCAACACACTCACTAATAGTGTAAAGGGATTACACATCGAAGGGTACTCGGTACCCTGTGTCTTAGACGCACGGGATGGTATCCCGCTGAAAGAGATATAAAATATCTTATCAGCTTATAGGGGCTGACGGGTGTCAGCCACAAGATAGGAACGATCTTAAAGATCTTAATTTAGGACATGAGTGCCTAGATTATATTAGGATTAAGATATTCTATAGAGTTAAACGTAAATAAAGTTCAGTTCCCTTTTTGATCTTGTCTAAGACACGTGCCTTGCGAGACGTCTCTGATCGTTGATCATTAAAGTTAGCAACATCTCCCTGAGATAGCTATCTTGAGCACTAAGTGCTGTAGATTCACTGAATCGTTCAGTCCCCTGGAACAGGGACCTTAAGCTTACGCTTGTGGACTCATGAAGTTTAGTTCTTTAGAACTAATAACGTTCTTTGATCACTAAGTCTTCCTCTGACTTAAGGAGCTGTGTAGCTCCGCTACACTTGGTAGCACTTGTAGTCAATCTACGCCTGAGTCTTTAAAGACTGATCCTCTGTGAGGATGGAAAAACCCACTCCCTTCTCTAAGGCCCAAAAGGTCGCGCTTGATAAGCTGACCGCATCTTTGGGTCCAGAGTATGTGGAATTCCTTGTATCGCAAGGCCCAGAAGTGCTGACTGCACGTGTTGAGGGCTTCTTGCAGTATGAAGCGTCACTTCTAGGGCAGGTTCAAAACCAAATGGCGTCGGCTATACCTACACGCTATGTGTCTGTTCCAGACGAAGAGGCTAGGCCTCGTCCACTTAGAGTGGAAGTTAAAAACTACTCAGGAAAGGAGGGTGAAAACCTCATCCTCTGGATCCGTGAGATTGAGATGGCCATGAGATCAGGCCTGATCAAGCTTGACCATCAACAGGTCTCACTGGCTATCTCAAAGCTCGGCAGAAGAGCTAGAGAATGGGCCTTGACGTGTAGCAAGTCGGTCTAATTAGAGTTTTCCACATGGGGGTCGCTTAAGTCACAATTGGTATAGGTGTTTTCACCACCTAACCAGGCTTACCGCGTGCGTTCACGCATTTTATTAACCCGTCAGGGTAAGAATGAGTTAACGGACTATGTCCAACAGCTGAGAACTCTCTTGGCTGATATGTAGTCTGACTCTCTGCCTGAGGCAGTCCATGTGACTATATTCATACAGACTTCGGTTCTGGCAATGCCAGAACCGAAGTCCGTCGGGTTCACCCCTCTACATTCGAAGAGGCTGTGAGAATTGCTCTTAATGCTGAGCATAACTTTAAGTCAGCCAGACTTGGCTGGAATGGGTACAACCCTGGTTCTGCTAGAGCAAACTTCACGAGTACTCCGGCCGTTAATAGGCCGGAACCGATGGATCTCAGCTATGCTGAAGATGAAGGTGAAGTTGAACTTCAAGTTGCTGAGCAGCAACGTGTTGTACGACTGTGTTATACCTGCGGAAGCACTAAACACTTGCGGCCTGGTTGCCCTTTGCGTAGACAGCGCCAGGCTACGAGTCAACACTCTACCCCGAGCCAGAAGTCTGGCATGGCACGGGGAAATGCCGACACCCAGTAGTCGCGGGGCGTCCTACTGGGGAAGAACTAGATTCTGTAACACCTTTAGGAGGTAAAGTTGAACAGGGCTTAGCCCCAAAGAGTTCTATACCTACTGGTATGGAGCGTGGATACAAGTCTGGCTTGTTGGTCGCTGAGGCGAAAGTTAAAGGCTTTGAAAAGCCTTGGTCGATTTTAATGGATTCTGGGGCGTCTTGCAATTATGGTCGACGTCGTTCCCTTGAGGGAAGTCAGCGTTATGCTGAAGTGCTTACAGCGCATGAGGGTGATTCAATCACAATTTGTTTAGCGACCGGAAGTCGTGTCAGCGTACCTAAAGTTCCGTTGAACTTAGGTGTAAAGGTTTTGGACTTTGATAGCATTGAACGCTGTCTTGTCCTTGATTTGGACTCGAGATATGATCTCATCCTAGGTATTGCTTGGCTTGAACGCAATGAGCCATGGATTGATTGGAGGTCGAAGACCTTAGGCGCTACGCTCAATTTTCCTAGCGAAGTTTTGGAGAGTCATGAACCCACCTTTGCTAGGCAACAAAAGCACTATTGGCGCGAGCCTTTGACAGAAGATGTCAATGTGCTGGACATTGGAATGTCTGAGTTAACTAACTCCAATGTTGAAAACATGAATTCCGAGCGTAGCTCGTTGAGTATTAGTGACACGGCACGTACTCCGTTGAGTGTTACTCGTTGTGATAACGAGTCACTGCATGTTGAAAGCATGGTTGGCCTAGGGCCGAGTGATCAAAGATGTGATTCCTTTGATGTGTGTGTGGTGGCACATGAAAATGCACCGAGCTCGGTCGGCCATGAAGGCACCACACTTAATGTCGGTAATGACATTCTTGGCGAAACGCCAGTAACTTCAGGGCTAGGCCCGTATAATGTAAGTGGAGTGGCACTTTTAAATCCACTGGGTGAAGTGTTCGAGTTACGTAACACTTCACTGGATTTCGATCAGAACATCAGCTCTAGTATAGAGCGTACTACTTCTAGTAGTAACCACAGGGACACTATTGTCCCGACCCCAGAGGGGTATGAGGTCTCATCGAAGAGACGACCTGGACGCAAGGTGGAAACTGATAAGCGCCAGGCGTCCGAGAAGTCACATAGTGACAATAGTGATACACTATATACACTTGTCAACAGGGTAACTGGCCAGGTTGAGGGCAATGTTATTCTGGGAACCCTTCCATCTGTGGATGATCTTTGTGAGCTAGACGAAATGCCTGATGGCGAGTTTAGCCAGGCCATGAAGGCAGGAGGTTTATCCGAATTAGTGGTCATTGGACCCGATGTCGAGTTGAACTCATCCTCATTGATGGATGAGTCGGTCCTAGAGGACACCAAGGCGGCACTCAGTGCCCGGAGTGGATCTTCGATCCTTAAATATCCTTTGGATCCATTCTATCCTTCGGTAAAGAAATTTCAAGGTGTGATGTGTCACAACCCACCATCTGTCTTACCTCCCGATAGAGGTGTACGTCATGAAAATGACCTAGTTCCAGGAACTAAAAAAAAAAATACTGCGTAACACGACAGTGGCCTTTACCTAAGGAACAGTGACGTCATGGCGATTTCTTTCGTGCTAAGCACGCGGCGGGAATAGTGCGGGAGATTAATTCTCCCCATTCCACACCTACATTTTGTGTCAAAAATCCAAATGGTAAGTGGCGTATTGTGCACGCTTATAAAAAGCTCAATGCTGCCACTATCCCGGCTCAGACACCAATCCCCAGAAAGGATGTTCTTCAGAACAATATGGTGGGATGTACATTGTACAGTGCGTTCGACTTAGTCGATGGTTATTACCAGCTGCTCATGCGAGCAAGCGATATCCCGCTAACAGCGGTTAGTACCCGAGCGGTATGCTCTGGGAGTGGCTCGTTATGCCACAAGGGCTGTCAAATGCCTCGGCTACTTTTAATCGTCTGGTGACGCAACTATTTAGACCTCATCGAGGCTATGCACAAACATACTTTGATGAAATCTTTGTCCATAGTCGTGCAACGAACGGTCGATCTGATGTGAAAAATCATATCGATCATTTGCGAGCGGTGCTCGAGTGCATGCGCACGAATACGTTGTATGCAAATGCATCTAAGTGCATCTTTGGTGCAGAAGAGATTCCCTTTCTGGGGTGCTTCATTGGGAAGCGAGGCCTTCGAGCGGACCCCGCTAAGGTAAGGGCCATAGTCAATTGTCCGGTTCCAAAGAACCAAAAAGATATACGTAAGTGGCTTGGCCTTGCCAATTACTTGCATAAGTTTAGTGCGAATTACGCAGATATGGCTCGGTAATTATCCAATCTACTTAAGAAGGATGTGGAGTGGTGTTGGGGTAACACCGGACATGATGCTTTTCAAGCAGTTAAGGAAAGTCTCCTTCATGCGCCAATACTGGATTTGATCGATCCTGATCGGCCTTTCAGTATCGTCTGTGATGCATCTGACTTTGCCATAGGCAGTGCTCTGTTATAAAATAGATATCGATGGACGCGAACGCGTCATTACATTCGAATCTCGACAGATCAAAGCTGCTGAAAAGAACTATCCAGTTCATGACGAAGAGCTACTTGCTATGAAGTACGCTCTAGTCAAAATCAGAGTACATCTGATTGTCTCAAAGCCATTTGTGATCTATACAGATCATGCATCATTGCGCACTGCGACACAGTCGCCGCATCTCTTTCAGAGAATGGCTCGTTGGATTTCATTCTATGCCGAATATAACTTCGAAGTGAAGTATAAGCCAGGAAAGCAGAATGCTTTGGCTGATGCGCTATCGCGCCAACCTGAATATGAGCTTGCTCACGTCACTACTCTGTCATCGTCAGTCACTGACTTAATCCGTGCGGCTGATGCCAAGGATGAACAATGTGTAGCTTTGCTACGTGCTCTTGGGAGCGAGGAGTTTATCAGAAGTCATTAAAGCGATTGCATCACTCGACCGACATAAAGGTGTCGGGACAGACGGCCCCAACAACGATTTTATTAAAATATTTTAAATCTCTACTAGCACAAGAACTCTTCACCATTGGCAACATAATACTGCAAGGACGGATGGTACCAGCCTAGATCTAAAAGGGAAACATTAATCACCCACCACCCCTATACATTACCGTAATTTACTCGACTTACGCCTTTCGATTGGTAGGATTGAAAATATCATCGTCGAAAATTTCATCTTATCTCAACTCACATTACACACTAAAATATCAAATAAACCATCTTCTTCATCCCCCAACTCGTCAACCATTCCACCGCAATCAATAAATCAGTATCGTATCACGGAATAATCTTACTATATGAAAGCCACGTGGTGATGTAATCTTGTCGACCTCCTACTTTAGAATTAATGTAAACCTTCTCACTCGTCGCTCGCAATAGAAACTTGTCGAAGCCACGCTTCTTGTATCCTTTACTACATCAGCGATCTCACAAGTCGAGGTATATTACTTTATTAGCGTCGAATTGTTACCCCTTTAATCGCTTTTGTCATACGTACGCCGTCCAGTCACATACCAGATCATCGCCACGAAGTTTTCTTTTCGTGGCGAACACAGACGAGCGCCATAAGAGCGACCCACAAGTACTTATGCCCTCTTTGACAACACTCAATCCTTCCATGACACGTGCACTGGAGTCTTGCAATGGTGGCCTCACCTTCAACGTGCTGGAATCCAAAGATATGTGCCGTAAGGTGGTTAAACGCGATCAATTTGCAATGGAACCAGGTAAGTGTACTTTGTCATGTCGGATATTGTCCCCCACCGTAGGTTGCCGCCAGTACTTGCTGCTCGGGTTCCAGTGTATAGTGGAGGAAGTAGCTGAATGATAAGTTACTACACGTCGCCGACTAAACGACATGCTTAGAAAATTCGGATCTCGTATTATATCATTTGTAAAATAAGATTGTAAATTATTTTTGAGAACAGCGATATTTTTCAATTTATACCAATCAAAAGGCGTAAATTGCATAAATTACGGTAATATAAGGGTGATGAGTGGCTAACGAAACCTGGTGGGTAGTTAACGTTCCCCTTTTAAAAACGATTAGTTTATCCTTTACGCAGGAAGGGTGATTTAATGAATGCAGAAGATTAGCTACCAATCGCCTTGCTGCAACATGCTACACAGTGGTGGGTGAGGTGTTCGTTGCATCGAATCAAAGAGGGCGTCAACGTTCCTATTTAAACACTCAACTGAGTTTTACTTTAATAAATACAGATGTCTAAAACTTTCATGACAAATATGGCACATCTCTTATAGGCGACTCACGAATCGGATAGGGGTCCTGCTGCCAGCCGAGCCATCTTATTGCAGTTGCTGGATTTTCGCAAGTCTTTTGACACGGCCTTGCACGAATTTTTATTGGAGGTGCTGCGGATTTCGGGTTTGTGGAAGTTTCCCCTGATGACACTAATCCCCACCTCGATACTACAGTACCATTTTTTGTAAATGGAGATTTGTCACATCCGATTTCCGTTGTCACAGGCATCCGAAAGGGGTACCCGTGAGCCCCACTACTATTTGTCTTCGCCGCAGAAATACCTGCAAATGCACTGTTGCAAGTCACCTAGATCAGTGGTTTGCTGATCAAGATGTTTTGCAGCTATGCAATTGCAAGTACTGAGTATTCTAGACCTCTTCTCCGGATGCTAGATATCTGTTATATGTACGCCTCGTAATGAGCATTTGTGAAGCGGTTTAGGGGACTATCCGGTCTCTGTGTACAACCGACTAAGAGAGTTCTAGTCTTCCTCAATACAGCGGTCCCCATTATCAATTTCGAAGGAATGCCCGTGTTCAACACGGATACACGGCTCGTTACTTGGTTATCAATTTGCAACTGGTGACCCCGTGGTCGCCAATCGGGCTCTACGGATACGAGACGTCAACAAGCGACTCGCAGTAGCGGTAAGTATATCAACCAGCGTCACGGTCAGGATATTGCTGCTAAATGCACTCATAATTCAAGCAATGTTATTTACACCCCCGGTCTTCCGAATCACGTAATGGGCTAGGAGTGAACTACGTAATTTGCCGAAGAATTTGCTATGGAATCACTTCCCTTCTACGGATAGCAGCAGACATCAAGTCAGCTCAGGTCTGCTCTACACGTCACGGGGGAGGGTGAGATAGGGCTTGTCTCCATCGACGTCGAAATTTGCAGAAGTTTAAGAATGCCATGGAGTCGCTAATACCGCATAGGAAAAGCACTAGTATGCGTGGGCAGCGTGGACAATTTAAGATATTGATGCCCCCGATGCGTGGCGTCTGTTACAGAGCTTATTACAACTCACAAAAATATCGTCCCCAAAGGCCAACATTAGGGAGAAGTAAGTGCTTGGATACATCCACGACAGTACTAATGGAGGATCATTAAACAGCACCGACAAGAATAAATCGAACGTCTATGAATCAACCTAGTGGCCATTAGGAATGGTCATGATTTATTTTTTCAAATACACTGAAAATTTCTCGACTTTTTTGTACACGTGGATTCATCACACACAAGATTTTCTGGGCACCATATTGATACACGAATCCTTGGATCATGGATGAAAATGGTTATATGCTCTCACCGAAGATATACCCACTATAAAGGCCTGTACGATTGAAAAATTAAGCATTCAAAGATTCTCAACTCTGGCCTACACGTAAGGATTCCATGCATAAGACTGCCCAAATGTCACACCACATCCAAATGTGGTCTATGGGCATCTGCAATTTTAATGGTGAGTCCGTGCCTGTAAGTCACAGAGACAATAATAAATTCGGCGCAGCTCACACCTTTTGAAACGTACTAAGATACTGGATAAGTATACCCGAAGACTCAAAAGCTTAGGGGTTGTACACGGGCACCATCAATCACATTCAGGGGTGTTTCGTCCGTAATATTCCTAATCAGTCCAGAAAAGGTATTCATTGAGTCATCAACTAAATGCTTACTATTCCCCGGATAGTTAACGTCAGCTGATGGATCTACAAGCAAACACGCAATAAGGCACACGTTTTCGCAGCGCATCCGCAGGGCTTCAGGGGTTTCCGTGGTGTCTTAATCCCACCTTAACAACAAGCACGCATACGTGACTTTATTACGGCAACCGTTTCACAAAGCTAAAAGTTCTCTACATTCAGCGCTGGCCGCAGTTCTCTGCCGGCTACAAAACCGGGCAGGCTCTCAGGTCGGCTTTAACATCCCGATGTAACAGGCACCGGCACAACTTTGTGCATGAGGATGTACCCTAGCGTAATATTATGTCTGGTTCTGCTTCAGAGTCGCCGCCCATCAGTTAAATCTGTACTATCCAGGTAGTGAAAGTGATTTGACGTGCCAGTGGCATCTGGAGTTGGGCAGCACGAAGGCCTCATTCACATTTTCATGGGACTGCGAAGGCAAGCGAAATATTTGGATGTATATGATCTCCAGTGGATAATATTATAAGTAAACACTGACAAACGCTATAGTACAAACGTGCAGCATTCCGCGTATGGCTCCGGACCTTCCTTCGAGGGCGCGTGTAAATAAAGAGCACAGGGTTCCGGAAGTAACAAACATCCTCGGACGGGTCTTGATACGGATGTGGTGGATAGATTGCAAAAACTGTGCAGTCTGCGTAACTAGGGCATGTATTCAGCGGAACAAGAGCGTTAATAATCAGGAAAGTGCATCCGCGAAAAAGAGGCAGCGGAAGCGCAACTAGTCCTACTTAGAAGCATCCATGTGACCGCAATTAAGGAACACCAGATTGGAATAAATGGGAACCATACCTTCTATGGTGACAGAAATGTTTTGGGAACGTTTATTATACCAACTGCCAAGAATACACAGCCCACCTAGGCGACAAGAGTCATTTTCTGGTTACTTGAGAGGCTTGAGGCATTTCAGAAACCTTGTAACCCGAAGCAGTAAAAAACAGTCTGTTTATCGCTATTTATAGCACACCCCTAAACCACATTTATAAACCCGTTTATGAGCGCCATAAACCTTTCGAGACCAAAATTGTCTCGACAAACTTGTTGTTAATACTTATTGCAGCATTGAGAAAAGCACTATCCACCACCGCCCAACCGTCAATCATCTCAACCAGCTCGAAACATGGTCGGACAATGTGGTAAGAATTTATCCCAAGTCAAATAGGACCGCTTGCTGGATTTCATTGGAGAACACCTCCCGCACGGCGCGCAGGAATGAAAAGAGATTGTTTTTCTCTACAATGAAGGACATAGGAAAATAATTTACCTGTCCAGCGAGACGCTTCGGAACAAGTACAGCCGAATGCGTGGGGTGAAAATTCGGAAAAAAGCGCGGTGATGTTCGAGCGACCCTCTTTCGAAAATATGGATGAGAAAGCCAGGACATTCGAAAGGGAGACTGAAAACTGGATAGTAAATTGAGCAAGATTGACGCATTTACGATGTATACCCTAGTGGAAGACCGGCTTCTTGACACAAATACCGAATGGGAAAAGTCATCCGACCTTTTCAATAACCGGCGCTCAAAAAGGACTCTGGCAGCAACCGTGCGGATCTCAAGCGACAGTTTGATCTCTTTGCTAAGATACAAAAGCCGACCGGGGACCCCACATGTCCCATAAAAGTTCTAAGGGCGAAGTGCGCACGTTAAAATACCTGGACCAAGGACGACAATGAAAAGGGTGATGATGATCCGCAAGAGCTGTACACCACAGACAGATTGCAGTAGTTATTACTCCAAACATCACTGCCTGGTCTGGGTGACGAGACTGATACACACCTCCTTGAACCCCGTTTACTCAGTCCTATTTTCCTTTGATTGCTTCTGTGCCGAGCAAATTATGAATGAAGTTGCTAAAAAACGCTAAACGCTGTTAACGATAGTGGAAATATCAATATTGAAATTAAATTCGTAAACAGCCACAAATGTTTTAGGAGAAAGGTGATCTCATGCGCCCCTATCGCTGTACCTTTCATCTCTTCTACCGCGTCTGCAACGCCAACCCCTTAAGTGGGTCTGAAACCACAGATTTCGGGCCATCACTCTTAGAAGTATAAACCTGGACAAGGCCATCATGCAAATAAATAAGGCCAATGGTAATGTCATACAAACAGTCGCTAATGTGAGTCCGATGAACGAGCTGAGATGGCTCAGCTGCGTAACGACCCCGAACAACGACGTGCGGATGATCAGCGACGGGATACGAAACACGCACGCCGGGATGCAGGAAGATGCGATGAGTGGATGCGCAACGAGACAGAAAGGGAAGAATGGCGCGGAAGAGACGAAGATGAAAGGGGAGAAAAAAGAATAAGGGATGAAGATGAAAGGTAGGAACGCGCGGAAGGCCGCATATTGCAGGTGAGATTTTTTGCTGCGCACAGAACACGGTTTAAACAAGCAATGAATACAGTTAAGGAAAGAAGATTGCAGACGTTTTCAGATCTGGCAACACAGAGAAGATGGCAAATTATTGAAGAAGCGGCTTCAGAAGTAGCATCAGCTTAAGTATTCCCGCATCACCCATCTCGTTATCATCCTCGGTTGCTGCATTGAGAACATGTTTAACATATTTAGGCAACTAATGATGTAGCGATATTCACTAGAAAGTATATCCGCAACGCGACACAAACTATAATATGGTAAAATCGTAGTTTGCAAGAAACAAAGTAGTGATTAAATTCATATGAATGTATATCTGGTTAAAGGATTTTGTATATGAGTAACGTATAATTTGTTTCACCGAAAAAAGCCTGGACCACGAATTGGCTAAACACATTGCTGCTATGGCTGACGTTTTACGGCGGATGCGGTAATTGAAAAGAAGATGGATATTCCGAAGTCGTTGATAGAAAACCTCCGAAATATATGGCAATGGAAGATACAACAGCAGAAAACATGTCTCTACTGCTACCATATCCCTTAGCGGCTTGTCGAATGAAAACAACTAAATTGTTCACAGTTGCGATGAGCACACCATTCTCGCCATCATTAATTGCTCTTAATAAACAAACTTGCTTTAATGGTGTGAATGTTGTCCCTCCATATCCTCGGAAACAAGAAATGCGGAGTCGTCTAGTACACTGTGGTCATTTAAGGTTAGACATGGATTTTGAAGCTTGTCGTGAACCCCCCTTCTGGCTTCGTTATCGTTCCACGATCCTGGGCAACTATTTTTCATCCATAATATGCATCCTTAAGCGCCAAATGTAAGCGTTCCTATCATAAAGACGGTGTGGAGTCAATTATTGTATAGCCCATAATGCTAATCGCTGTTTGTTGGTTGTACCGCCTTGTAGCTTTTCCCGTCGATGAACCCGATCTTTTTGGTAATTATTGGCTTCTTTATTGCAAGCAAACAGACCGATTATGCCGCTCCTCTACCGATGGCCATCGGATTGCCGCATCTTGCATGTTTGCAACCGCAACTGCAAGCTCCAATGCCGCTTCTGCTTTGCGTATAGTCCTTGCCATTGGTGAAGGAGTCAACCAAAGAGTTCGCATAAGGTTTGAAGGTCTGATTTGCTTTCATACATGTGGAGGATGTGAAAGCGCATCATGTGTATGTCAACAAGACGCGTAGGTCGTCCTGGACGACCAAAGACTGACACCACATAATGTCGGTCAAAAGACACATTTAATCATCAAAAGCGTATCTAGTCACTCAAACCAATTTCATAAACTACAAGTCATCCTCATTCTCATCTGGCATGAATTATGCTGATGCGGCAGATGGCACCATCCTTTGAGAGGTCAAGTACGAACCTTTGAGGCAAAGTACCTCAGGCGCAATATATAAGAGACTTTGTCTTCTTCGTCAACATAACCCGGAATTGGTTCTGGATCGAACGAACCGTATAAGCCTCTTTAGAAAGGTAATTGGTACATTTGTTGACCTCTTGTTGAACCGCTTATTGAACCTCTGGTTGAACCTTTAGTTTAGTCAAAGTACCTATCCGGGGTACTCTGAAAAACTCAACGAATAGCTGAGAGATAAAGACCAGGCACTTCACACACCCTATTATTGCAACCATTATGAGTGGTAATTTACCCCACATGCTACGTTATCAGCTCTCCACCAGCAATCCACGCGTGGCACGCACTTGATACACGCTTATCTGGGAACAAGACTCTCCAATGTACACGGCAAATCAATTCGTCGAGGATTTTCGCGTCCGTCGTAGCCTGTTTCCTGGCTTTGTGGAGAACTTAGGTGTAAGCTGGAGTGGTACTCGAAAGGCAAGACCAGTGCGGGTTGTTACACGCTGCTATGGCGCGTTATGACATATTTCACGTTTTACTGCACAGGCTTTAGGGAACATTTACCCGTTTCAAAACGCATCGTAATTGACTTGTACCGATGAACCAGTCTCCGAGTAGTAACGTGCTTATTTAAAGAGGGTGGCACAACACACGATTGTTGAAACGAGATTGCTAATGCCATAATCAAACGTCTACATAAAAAGGTTGAACACTTTCCGGGCAATCAAGATCTTACTTGGCTGGGAGAAAACCACCCTTTGGTTTCTATATCACCGTGGGGTTTGACCTGTGGCCGGTCCAATCCCACGGTGCAGGTGCTGTAGACGGCACTCGCGTCAAAATTCAAAAACTAGTTCATAATGGTCTACCTGTACGGCCGCAACCGACGATATGAATACGCATTTACGTCTTCCATGTGCCTTCTGCACCCGCAACTGGTGGCTGGGAGCGCAGCACGCCCGCGGCAGATACCCCTCCGCGGATCTCCTTACAAGGCGAGGTGACGCACAGCCATACAATGGACATTGTAAAAATAACTAGATATGTGAGTTCTTATGTGTAACAAATTAACTTGAGTGAACTAGGGCGTGGGGCATTTTTCAATTATCTGGGCATTTTTTACTTGGCCACGACCAGAGGCACACCCCTCTAGTCGTGAGTAGTCATAATATTAACTACTAGTAATAAGTACAAAGGTTATTGAAGAGTCTTATAAAATATACACGGAGACAATGACAAGCACTATCAGCAATTTAATCTATCGCCATTTCGATCTCCATCACCGTGATGTCCGACATCCCCAAGTCCACCGCCGCCGATCGCGACAGGCTGGGGATTGAACTCCAGGGGTGACAGGAAGAAGCTTTCATCCGCTGCAGGTGCCAAAATCTGATATCCACCTGGAACTTGAACCCAAAAGGAGGAGCAAGAGTGATTGAAGGCATGGGGAAATGTGCGAACGGAATGCTGAAGACGGGTATTCCTTGGGGCGGTCCGTCGGTTGGTGCTCGAAGTGTGGATGCAAAAGTGGAAGGCGTGCATTGAGCTGGACAGTTCTTCGATGTTTTGCGGTGGCCGACGCCTCGCAAGCGCTGCGCTTTTTTTCTTTTCTCCACTTCTGCTGTTGTTCCACGTATTAAAACCCAGACGGATTTCTTTTCGTCGAGGTTCTTGGGCGTCCCTTTGTCCTCACAACTCCTGGTTCCTTGATTGAACAGGGCAACTGCTGGGATAGATCGTGGAGATGATAAATAGTTGCCCTCTGTTGGTGATCCGTAAACATTGACACGCTGTTGGCTACTTGCTTCAACACAACAGGCGAATGATCTTCTAATCTCATTATCGATTTAGGGCGAAGAGGGATTAGTTCCACAACGTGCCAGTGAAGATGGAAACTGTTCAAATTAAATTGCGTATCTTTGCTGATCAACTGCCTGAGCCGTTGCTGGCATGGCATACCTCATACTGTCGTGAAGGCATGGTAGCATGGATTTTCATTAGCTTGTACTGGTCTGCTCGCCAATTCGAGCTGCAGACAAAATTAAGTGTAAAAAAGAGATGCTAAACTTTGCCAACTTCATCACATCTTTGACCAGCCTTCTCGTTGACTTTGCTCAAAGCAAAATTTGAAACGCTTAGTGACGTTCTGAAAGATATCCGTCTTTGGGGAAGGGTAGGCAAACAGAGGGGTCTGCATCTGATAGCGGGCACGTTTCGCAAAGTAATTCGTCAGAAAACCTTCGATTGACACCTCGATTCTCTTGCAGCATTGCAACAGATGAAGCATACTCGTGCCCAGGTACGTTTTCAGTTGGCTGTGAGCGCTTTTACCACGTGAGGTAACGGCATGCCCAAAGTGCGTGACGTTGTTGATCCATGCCGCGACAAAGTTTTCTTGTGGGGGGGATCCACGTGTCGTCTAGGCTAAGCGCTTCATGGTACGTTTGGTAGCGCGTCTGGAAACTGGACCAGAGTTCCATAAAAATATTTTCGGTCCCTGCATGCATGATCTGAGAAAGGGAATAAATATCAGCGAGATGGATAATTGGTTTCGTCTAAGCTGCAAAAATAATAAGAATTTCTTACCGCTACCCAGTCTTTCATCAGCTGCGCATGATCGCTGCCAAGAATGATCTTGCAATTCTTGGAGACATGCTTTTCAATATGTCACACAAAAAACGGAATCGAGGCCTCAGGAAACTGATATTGCAATGCCGAGATCACGGCAAGCTCTCGATCAACGGCGACGACTTTTGGAAGAGCATTGGTATGGAAGAGCTTGTGCAGGAACACAGCAGCAGTCCTGTACAACCCCTTATTCTCGTTCTTCATAAAGACGAAGGCCGTGGAGAACGTGGTGTGCAATGCGGTGGGGCCGACGACGTGCAGGAGAGGCAGACGGTACTTGTTGGTATTGTATGTAAAATCCAAGACTAACACGTCGTGATTGAGTCTAATCAACTCTACCATTGCCGGGTGTGCAAAAAAGCAATGTGTAACACGCCCATCATCGTTTAAACTCAGTTCTATTTCATAGGCCTCATCCCTGAAAAGTATGACCATCACTTCGACCGGGCTCTTACCGTCCAACTCCTTCTTTATCAGCTGCTGGACGGTGTTTTACAAATTCTTCGTGGAAACCTTCACGCCATGTGTCACTTCCAACTGATTCTGGATTCTTCGTGGAGGCACCGCTGCATATAGCAGCCCCTTAATAGCTACAACATGCTCGATCGAGAGCTTTTGGTGGGTTGAAGGACCGGCAGGATGCATAGAAGGATTGTGGTTGTGGTCGGCGGTGCTGATACTGAAGGTCCATGATCCATCCGCTTTGGCATCATCGCTCCCATTGGACGGTCATCCCAACAACCTGATGGAAGTCCGTCACTTCCTTTCACCATCGCTAAGGTTATGACTGTTCTTGTAAACCCCGTCACGATCGCAGTTGAAGTAGACCTGTTCAGACCCCGCCTCGTTTTCCTCGATCTGGAGACGACGATGGCCTACCCTTGGGTAGGCGCAAAACCGTTCAAGGCTGTTTCCATCTTGTTCCTGGGAGGGAAGCTCGTTCTAATAAGAGTGGCATGTGGGGGTTTGAGCTGTTCCAGCGACGGTTGCTCCTCTCTCGGGCCCTCGTCCGCCATTTCGTGTGTGTGGTGTAAAGGAATTGATCGTCTCTTTTTAGGTAGGCAAAATGAAAAGTGAATATATTTAGGTCCTTAGTTCACAAACTCGAGTTGCTTCTCTAGGCCTGCTGGACCCTGCCTATACGTTAATAATCGTCCATTCGCGCATTACTAATCGTCTAGTCGTACGCTTCTAATTTTGGTTGTGTGTTACTAAACACCTAAACGTACTTTAAGTGGGGAATACACTTCCTGGCCGAACAGCGCTGGTGAACTCCAAACACCAGGACCCGAAGGCTTAACTTTGTCGTTTGTACACACCCACCGGTATTGAACCAGTGACCTTTGGTTTGGCACTGCCATACCAAACCGGCCGAGCTACAGAACACTTTTCTGAAACGGCATGTCAACCCGTTTTTATTTGAACGAGGAGGATGGGTGTTCTTTTTCTGGTGTTTTCTGTCGTATTGTAGAAGGATGAGGGTACTCAGACACAATGGCGTGGCCAAGACGGGTCTTTGGAAAAAGGTTCTCTTTCTTTCGCAGGGGGAAGTATTCCCTTCCTTAAAATCCACAACCCTTGACTACACAACTCCAGCAATCCATATGGGGGCGTCTACATACAACTATACTGTACAAGTACATTATTCTGCATGATTGACTTTCATTGAATGAAATTATTTTAGACGGGTGTGCCTGTAGCGAAAATGGGGTGTGCCCCTAGTCGTGGCCTTTTTATTTTTATCTCCATAAAAACATTAACAGCGCTAACATATTATTTAAATGGCAACAATTCATCAGCGTTCATATAATTTTTCACGCACAAAAAAACGTACTCCAGCTGCTAACCACCCAGATGAATACGTGAATATGGAAAACTTTATTTAGTTTTCTGGTCTCGATCACTTATTGCGATCCTGAAGGGTGGAGATATTAGTGACTGAGCGCAAGGTGAATGCCTGGCTTTTTAAATCGCAATTATCTGTCTGTGTGTTTGTAATAATGCAAGGTGTAAATTACACGTCGTATTAAGTGCAATCCATCCTGTTACCTCTCATTGGTATACAGGTATATTCGAATTTACTCTTTGGCTATGTCAACATTGTGATGCACGCACGTGATTAGCTTAAAATCGGTCAAAGGTAAAAATGATCACAAAAGCAAATGCTTATAATCAAAGGCTGATCGCGTTTCTCGAGTATACTGTACTGGGTAAATACAGGTATTAACAGCACCATAATATTTTTCACTGACTACTTTTGTATGGTGTCTTGATGCAGTTCTCCCAACTGAATTACATATATTAAGGGCGATCCTCAGGGACTGCTCCTTTATTTTTTTAAAGAAGTTTATCGAAGAGCAAGTTTATTACCAACAATATCTTTTTCCTTCCTACCATCACCTTGATCTGCAATTCCTTGCACCTGTTTGAAGTCAGTACAAAAATTTCTCATCTTCCGTATTCATTGTCGCCGGAAAACCAAGATAACAAAAGAACGACCATCCTGGAAAACGGAAGGATCTACACATTTTAGGAACTCATAGTATCCCACCCAGTATAATAGCATTTTCCAATACTTAACTAACCTAGTCATACATTATGGATTTATAATTAGATTCCTGGAATTTTTGACACAAGCACATTTCACTAGAGTGTGCACTATGAATCTAGGTGCTGACACAGCAAGCTTCTGACCTACACGACATCAGAAATTTTAGCTCCGTTTGTACTGTATAACGAAACCAGAAGAAGATAATCCCTGCTCATTAAGCACATGTTGGCATGATCGTCGGGAGTGGCGAATATAAGGGCTGTCTTTTCGATATTCACGAGGACAACGTCTTCATTGTGACGCAACACCAGTAAAGTCAAACGCTAACAGATTTTACAGAACGGTCAGCTGAGGCTCATTGTACAGTAATAAGATCATGATGAAGACGCCCAAGCAGACGTGCAGGTCACTCAAGACGACATCGGTGTTGATGTAAGGACAAGGAAAAATTCAAGAGGTGGGCGCTTTCGCCTTAGTCCAGGTGGTCTGAGTAAGCAGTCGAAGCAGGGCATGTCCTTGAATATAGATATAGCAACCTTGCTACAATTCTATTAGCTGACCCAATAAACAAGCTGAGGAAGTGCTCATCCCAAAGGCTATTAGTTGGAGCAAGGCGATGCTCGAATTATTTTAGGCTTAAAAAAGGTGCACAACATGATTAAGCGATTGCTGGTACAAACACATCGCACACTAATCGCGTGTACGAGACCAATAAAGACGCAAGTGTGAAGTGGAGTGGATTAACGCCCGACTTGTCGCATGTAGAAATAAACAAGCTTTCAATACTTACTATATAATTGACTTCGACGCCGTAATCAACATGTCATAAGATGAAATCGAGCCTGGGACCTCCAGCGTCATGGGGTGTATCTAAACAACATGATTGCAATCTAAATGACTGCGTAAAGTTTGCAGAGAAGAAGCAATTGTTTATATCGCTGCACATACCAAGAGGTATAACATTATAGAACGAGCAATTTGAGAAGATCGCAGTGTCTAGTGCGTGCGAATTCGCACGTGAGCTAAAAAACTGTTTGGGTTCAAAGAGGCCAGAAATCTATGGAGACATCTTTCGCAGAAGATAATCAAGAGAAGGAGGAGTTTAAGTGGTACATCGTTGGTTTATGCCTGCTGCACAAGCGCGAAGTCGGTGATATAACTGTAGTTGTTGTTGTAATGGAGATATGTAGGTGCGATGTCGACCTACAATGTAGCGGAGACACAAAGCTCCTTAAGTCAGAGGAAGACTTAGTGATCAAAGAACGTTATTAGTTCTAAAGAACTAAACTTCATGAGTCCACAAGCGTAAGCTTAAGGTCCCTGTTCCAGGGGACTGAACGATTCAGTGAATCTACAGCACTTAGTGCTCAAGATAGCTATCTCAGGGAGATGTTGCTAACTTTAATGATCAACGATCAGAGACGTCTCGCAAGGCACGTGTCTTAGACAAGATCAAAAAGGGAACTGAACTTTATTTACGTTTAACTCTATAGAATATCTTAATCCTAATATAATCTAGGCACTCATGTCCTAAATTAAGATCTTTAAGATCTTTCCTATCTTGTGGCTGACACCCGTCAGCCCCTATAAGCCGATAAGATATTTTATATCTCTTTCAGTGGGATACCATCCCGTGCGTCTAAGACACAGGGTACCGAGTACCCTTCGATATGTAACACCTTTAGCCCCCCCATGCTAGACTGACGTTTACCCAAACGTCAATCGAACTTTGTTTCTCAACGAGATCAGTGCGCTTGCGGTTAACCTCACGGTAACACAAAGGTTTAGTACCGTGTCCTTATCGTCTAACGATTCAAAGACACTTTGTGCATACCTCGGGATGGAGGAGACAGTGAACTATGGTAGCGATACCAGTGTCCCGGGTGATGCAAGGAAAATGTCCGATACACCCATGCCTGAGGTACAACCTCCTACTACGTTAAGTCCGTTTTCTGAAAGTGATGATGCAAATGCGCTATTGGCGCCGCATTCAATACCCGGTTCGGATGATGCATTCATCACCAACCCGCTCGATGAGCAGCAACAGTTGGCTGTTTAACGAGAAGAAAGCGCTCGGCATCATGCACAAATGGTCACGGCCCTTGAGAACCAGCGTGACTATGTGTTCACTTCAATCAGTGTGGACGAACGTCTACGCCAAACGACTGGCCAAACGTTGGCAACGTGGACCATTGGTCCTGGAGATACTTCTCCCGAGGAAGTGGCAAGTGGCCAGGCACTTCGTGAGAAGTACCTGGAGTCATATCTGACAACGTAGTGTCAGTACAAGGCACGCCTTGAGATACAAGAACGTGGTGCACCGGTTCAACCGATTAAGGGTATACCCATTCTCTTGTCTGCAGGCGAAACAAAGGACGAAGAATACAACGAGTTTATTCGCTGGGTGTACCGCACTCGTCGCCTCAGCACTATGTACGCTCTGAGAGCTAGTGTCAATGTGGCCGATGTGCGTCTCAAACGCAAGCTTCGGTATGATTATGCCAAGCTTGAGGCCAGAGGCCAATTGTGCAATCGCACGCGCTATGCTTCGGCTACTACGGTAGCCGCGAGTGCTGGTCAGACGGTGACCAACAAACCGCCAACCGACACCACTAGTGGTGGGAAACAGCCTCGGTCTCTAGATGACACTGGCCACGATATTCAAAAACATCCACGGCGTATGGGCAATCTTGCCGAAGGAAAATCTCATATTCCCATGAATTCTCCGACTCTGGGTACCCACGCCACTTCACCAAATAATGGTATTGGCCATGACGACGACGTCGTTTCGGTAGTCTCTCGACATTAAAAAAACTGACGATTCCCATGCTCATCGAGCAGCGTCGGGGGTGGCCGGTGTACCGGTGGCGGACCACGAAAATTGGTTCTTGAGGTGAAGGGTCTCCAAGCGACCTTGGTTAAGACCCAGTGCATGCTGTATGCGATGACAAGCCGCCTTCAGGTGATGAAGCTTGTTCAAACTCGGAGCGAGGCTCAGTTGGACTTGCTGATTCGCTTACAGCAATCCGGGGCACATCCCTCGTCGTCGGGGCAAGCGCCTCCAAGTTCACATGGGAAGGATCCCGTTATGGCTTAAGTAAGCCTACGCAGAACACTGGGTGCGTGCGCAATTTGCGCGGAAGGTTTAGCGTATACACAAGTCCCTTCTTGGCAGTGACCTTAAATGTTCCAATGAAGCGTGGACGCAACTTTGTCTTCAAGACAGCGGACACTACATTTGTAGGTAGGTTTTTAGCATTGAGTAATAATTGTTCTCCGACCTTATAACGTTCAATACAACCTCTGTTTTTAGCATCTGCTTGTTATTTTTGTTGGTATTGGCTTTCAGCCATTGCGTCACGCACATGTCTTAAGACATTCAATCGCGTTGCGAGAAACTCGCCTACCTCTTTTTGAACAGTAGCAGGGATGATATCAGTAAGCCAATCGGCAACCTCTCCCCCACCAAGCCCTGAACCACATAGTGGTAGCGTTAACGGAACGCGAGGGTGGGTGAGACCGTTTACGTAGAACGGAGTATAGCCTGTAGAGGCATGAACAGCGTTGTTCCAAGCAAACTCAACAACAGGGAGCATGGAGCTCCAACGGTTAGGCTTATCAGCGCAAACACTGCGCAAAATGTCATTAATGACGCGATTAACACGCTCAGTTTGACCATCGGTCTGCGGATGATCCGCTGTGGACATGTCCAAACTGGTGCTGAGCACCTTGAAGATGGACTTCCAAAACTTCCCTGTGAAGCGGGGATCTCTATCAGAGACAATCGTCACTGGCAAACCATGTTGTCGAAACACACGGTCGATAAACAGCTTCGCTGTACCTTCGGCATCGAAAGAGTCCGGCACTGCCACTAGATGAACCATCTTGATCAATCGTCCAACAAAGACCACAATGCCAGTGTTGCCTTCCGAATCTTTCGGTAGACCAAACACAAAGTCCATACTCATGGACTCCCAACACCCAGTGGGTACAGGTAGACTAGCCAGCGGCGCCGCCGCATGAGCTGAGGGTTTAACCCGTTGACACGTTTCACACGTACGCACATAGGTGCTCACCCACTTGTATAGTTGGGCAACCAATAAGCCTGGCTCACTGAGCTATAGGTCTTCTCACGACCGAGATGACCACTTAAAGCGGTATCATGTGCCTCATACAGAATTCGATACTTCAACTCCTCATCATGAGGGACAGCGATACGAGGGTTATCCTCAATATATGTGCGATAGCACAACAGGCCATTATCGATAGAATATCGATGTAGCCTCGCACGTAAACGTGCCGACAATTCTAACAAGGAGATCATTACCCTCCCGAGAGAGACTTCTGTCCGGTGTTATGGATACAAAATCACGCAAGCGTGGGGATAAAGCTGTATCTGGTGCGGTTTTGGGAGGTGGCTGAGGATCAACCGACATTCCAATGCGAATTGGTTTGCAATTAGGTTCCCACGCTTTAAAGGATGCCCATTAAGTCACTGGAGATGAGAAATCAATTAATCATTTTCTAAGTTTGAGGCCCGCTTAAATTAAGACGAAGACTATTCATTATTCGTTCCAATCGCAAACCAGAGCGGATGGTTTGTGCCATTCTGAGGTCTTCTTAAAACGTCTGGATAAACTCGTGTCGGGAGAGAAGAAGTGTGCGGGCCTGTGCCTGAACTTTTCGTTTGCTTTTGCGTGTTCTTTGTGCTTCCCGTTTTGTGATCAGTCTGATGCCCAATCTGCAATGTCTAACCGCTTTGTCCCACGTACTTAAAAATGGACTTGTCGGCCGACTGATTTCCGGATTTACGCTTCGATTATGCCTTCGTGAACTCGTTTAGGGGCCGTCGTACGGATGGGATTAAGGATTAAGGATTGGTACTAGTCGAATCCATCTATGCCATCTCGATGCGCTTACCGCGATGTGTAGGGTAATTTGTTGGTGATCAGATTGAACCGCTGATAGAAGAACCTATAATTGTTGTACTGCTGTAGTGCAGGTCTTGGGCACGTAAAAATATCTAACCTGCTGGCTGGTTGGGTGTTTCAAAAGGCATAATACTGCGTTAGATACACCACTTCGTACTCCGCCACTCCACCACCGACGCCGCTAGTGTCTGTGCATATTCTACGCTAAATGCGTCAATTAATATCTTTAGCTTAGAGCTTTCCGGTCTTTTTGACCTTATCACACACACACACACCAAATCGGTCGAGAGGACTTTGGACATAATTAAAACCCTAATAAACTAAATCTAATCCCGGCCAGTGCCATCGCTATAATTGACGCCAAAGGTTCTATCACTCCCTTTTTTCATTCAGGACTTATAAGCTGACAACTAAGACCTCACCACGATCACGACCATTACCCGTTTAAATCAGATCTTCGGGTGTCACCGCTGGCAGAAGCGCTGCTTGCTTGTTCCATCAGTATAGCCACTTTCGGCGCTTACACTCCAGTAGTGAGAATCCCCATGTTGTTGAGTGTGCTGTGTGCCCCAAACAGATAACCATGATATTGCAGCCTGATGGTCTGCCGATAAGGATCTATATGTGTATGTTGAATCTCCCACACCTTGGTATCGCGATGTTCCGTTCCCCTTCCATTTGTTGATCCATTTAAGCTGGTATGCACACTTCAATACCCTGGCGCTTTTGGGAATTGTAAGAAATGTGTCCCCCGTCTGACCACCAGCTGCAAAAGCAAAGACATTTCTCGAGAGAAAATATGTTTTGACATTTCGGTGCATCGTATAGGCATCTCGTTCAAACTCAGGCGATGTTAGAATCTGGCGCCAGAAACCTATCTCAAAGCCCTTAGTAATGAAGGGTCCGTGGTACGGACGCATGGGCTAACGCTGCTGCGAAGTAAGCTTGGAGGAAAGTCCAGTCAATTTTTATAAATGCGTCTCGATAAGCTCGACGAGAATCATCATTCGCACGAAATGCTGATAGATGTTGGCATATTCGATCCGGGTCGTCCCTTCCGATCGTTGTTGGGCTAGCTGTCAAGGATCTTGATGATGGCATTGAATAAGAGGCGCATATGATATGTCGGGCAAATTGGCGCTTATTGGCTACAGCGCAATTACGTAAAAGCTAGTCAATGCCACGATTCATATCCTATAGATCGTTCCACTCATCATGATTATCTATCAGCGGCGCTTGTATTTGTCCAGAAAGTGATCGGGATTCTCAGCCTGTCCAAGACTGCAGTTATGCTTGCATCAAACGGTCTAGAAACCGACTTTATTATTTAACGAGGCCTCTATGCATGCATGTCTGTCGCCACACATCCGTCCACGCCAATAAAAGCCATCACTGAGAGCTTTTAAAAGCGCACGCTAAGATAAAAATTCTTGTAACAGTACCATCAACTGGACCGGTTCCGCGTGCACCGCATGTTTCCAGTGAACGGTGCTGCTATGAAGCGTCGGAAAGTCAACCCGAGATTTTGTCTTCCACGTCACGCTAAAGGAATGCCACATGCTCTGCCAAGACCCGTTGGTAAGTAATGGAATACTGTGGTGCGTCGAAGCAGCACCAATTGGCCCTATTTTTCCTTCACTATCCTTTATATCTAGCTTGCCATGCTTTTAACTACGTTAGGTATTGTTATCTTTACCTTCTTTCCCTATTGATAGTTGGTTTGTATGCTCAGTTCCGGGTAAAAGGGGTTGCCTCGACTATGGGTAACAAGCTTGTATGATTTTGGTACCCTGGTCCCTATTCTCCGTGTGCAATATCATCCTGTTATCTGGTTCCGCCGGTAAGTCGAAAGACAGACGGCTTGACCCAGCGCTCGCCTTTTTTATATCCTCATTGTACAAAACGTCCCGGTTAAAAAGAGTGCATTACTTTTAGAAAATGCAGGGAGATAATTTATGTTTCTTTTAGAGATGGATGACTGCGAGATCGGTGACATCTGACATCTCTGCGTTCTCGAGTATATCCTGGTCAATGCTCGGCAGTTCTTGTACCTTCGATGTAAAAAAGCAGTAAACCTTCACCTTTTTTCGGTTTCGGGGTGCTTATCTGTTCGATGGTATAGTATAGCCGATGGGGAATAGAGCTCACGACGTTAATCTATGGATTCTGTCCATGTGTCCGGTCTCCAATGGCATATAACAGAATTCGTTATCTTTCCGCACATGCTCTCGCCTGGGACATCCACGTGATCTTCATGTTTATCCACCGATTTATCATGCCTCACTCATGGACACATCGCACGATGACAACTCGCTGGGGGAAAGTTTTCCAATCCCATTCACAGCTACGCAGAGACGACGGGTGATATTGCTTGATGATGAACAAGCGCCAAATAGTGAAGCCCCCTGTAGAGCAGCACAAGAGGAGCTGATTTTGTCATGTTGAGCTTGTCCAGCAACATTTTTTCTGATGGCATTCCTCGACCATTTAAACTAGCTGTTCTCCTGTTTCAATAATCTTGTTGTTGTGATAGATGGAACTCGGTCTGTAGAGACTGCATTGCCAGGGCCGATTTTCGTTGCCCTCGTTTGTGATTGCATAAAAATTTGCGGAGAAAATTTGCCGCCATACAAAGAATTTCACGTCCACCCCAATCATGAACGGCGACGTTCGCAGTCCGATCTGACGGGCTTTGAGCATATTCCTCCACGTAACATTAAACTGCCTCCTTGCAGGGATCGCACCCTTACCCACCCAAACCCTTTGAACTGCTATAAAGGTATAGACTCGGGTTTCGAGTTGGAATGGTTCCCCTAGATTCAGTTGGCCGGTATACTGGATTCCCCGTTTGAGGCTACCGGTCGCAGCTGCCAGCAAGGTTTCTTGTGCCTTAAGGTCTATTACCTTAGGTTTGAGTAAGCGCTATAACCTTATATTTTCCTGTTGCCAAAGTAGTGACCTCGCGAAGCCCAAGCTGGTAAGACATGACATCCACGGACCGCATACATGAGTCCATATGTTCAGCAATCGGGATGGGAGTGGCCTCTCCGATGCTGTGAGATTTTGTAGAATGGTCTCTCTCTTTGTTTAATACCAAGCGTTTATAAGTCGCTGGTATAGGAGGCGTTCTTCTTATTATGCGATGCTGGACCACGCGTGTGAAGTTATGGGCTAGCTGTTTTGAGGTCCCCTCCGTCAGCAATATTTCCATAGCTTCCACTACCTGATCCGTATGTATAATTTCGTGGGTTTGGTCTCACCCTCGTCGAGGTTGTCGTCTCCTGAGAGAACTTCATATATTGTAGGTCTTCTTTCGGGCCGCTAATCCAGTGAGCGCTTGGGCGCAAATATACGACGGTGATTACGCAATGAGACCGGTATCCATTAGAATCTCGGTTTGGTGTAGGAAGCGTTGTTAGAGGGTGGTCGTTCCGGTCGTTTGGCTTGCGGATAAACCGTTGATTTTAATGGGAGTTCAGAACAGACACCGTTTCTTATTGTTGAAAACTGCGCCAAGAATAGGATACTGTATTCATTTTTACCATATTAACAAAAGGTTTGGGGACACTATCGAGCGCCATAAAATCCTGTTCATTGGCTATTAAACATCCATCTCCTCTCATTCGCTCGTCTGTATAACCACCTCATGCCATAATGTGGCAATATTAACACATTGTAGCACTATAGGTGTCGCCCAACCACTGGATGCTTTTGAACGCTGGTGGTTCCAACCCAATCCAAGAGAACTATTCTACGTAGAAATTGTGATTACCCAGCAAGTCATAAAGTCAACTGCCAGAGTGCAAGTATATCTCGTTCTCCATTTTTCGAGGATTCTGGAAATTGGTCGGTCGTTCAGTCTCTCCCAGGCGGAGACCGAAAATGGTAAATGCTTTTTATCAACCTGTAGACCGCTCGCTTTAACGGCACCGCATAGTAATGACATTTTTGCCGTTGCACGCTGAAACAACAAATGGACCGATTGCAGTTGATCGACTGAGATCGTGGAGGTCTTTTTAGTTTACCTTAGTGTTCTCGACCGCCGACATTATGACTTCTTTATGCGCCTGCGTGCGTTTCCGACTTGATGAAAGTGCGCCTCTCCCGCTTAATTCAAGGCATAGTTCCTCTTTAACTTGAGTTTTAATCGTACTGGGCAGCTGAGGAAATTCATGGGAAGAAAAAACTTACTTTAAGAATAGGTGTTAGCCTCTTTCTCACGATACCCCCTTCCGCCATCCATTAAATGATTTCTACTCATTCTCCGAGCCTTCCCCGAGCTCCCGACTATCCCTAATATCGATACCGCGACCGCATAGTGCGCTCAATTGGCTGCATTCTTGCTGAGTGTACTTCTCCGGATTAAACACATAATGTTCATACCGTCCCCAGAATTTGAAGCACGTTGCCCCGGTCTGGTGGTAGGGTCCCTTGAATTTTAGCTGTCCATTACATCATGACTGGTAACCGCGACCAGCGAAGTTTACTCGCCATGCGATCCAATATAGTTGTCAGCATCCACGTTGTATTTAGGATATCATGGCTCATGACTATCGCATGTTGTTCTTCTATACAACGTGGATGCATTTAGGATCTCATGGCTCATGACTATCGCATGTTTTTCTTCCTGCTGAAATGTACATGCCTTTCAGCAATGGGAACAAAATGCGACAGTCATCAACCATGAAATCCTAAATACAATGT
>JH598067.1:0-22650 GCA_000173235.2 Hyaloperonospora arabidopsidis Emoy2
CGTATCACCCCAAGAGAAGCATGGTAGCCCGGCCTCTCTTGACAACCGATGCAGTTTGAAACGTGCACCGGTAGAGGTCCGTTTCTCAAATCGTTTTCGAGCTAGCAATAGCTTGTCTAGCCAGGCATCACGCCCAATTTCATCAACGTTGTGGATGAAAGCGTTCCATGCCTGAATCAATGAGGGACCATAACGCTTGCGATTCCCACTGTACCATCGATGGGCTTGAAGAACGCATCGATGCAGAAATCATGTTCGGTTCGAAAGTTACTCGCACTAGGATCAAGCTTATGAAGCTTTGATGAATCGAATAACTTTATTCGATAACGATCACTCGTCGTGTCAGAGAGACGAGCTAACACTCTCTGAGGAGGTAGCCACGGATTCTTCTCAGGAGAAACGGGCAAGATGTTGAGATCCTCAGTCTCTTACCTGGTGTCAATAGAAGTACCGACACCATGATCATCCCGATCACCCGGACTCTGATGCATGATTGCATCACCGTCAAGATCGTCCCTATGGCCAAAGCCACCACCTTCCTCGCTGTCAGCCAAACGACTCCGTCTCGGAGACGGAGGGTCGGACTCGTCGAACGATCCGAAGATGTCACGACGATCTGTGAGGCTTCAAGCGCTTTGGAAAGCCGACTCAGTCGGCTCCGTCTTAGCCAACTCTGGCTCATCCTTGGCTTTTGCCTCCTTCGAGTCGGTCTCACTGTCAGACTGGCCAGGGTATATGAGCTCGAGCTCATAATCTCTGATGTCACGCGGTGCATCACCGCGTGCGCCTGCAGCAGCGACTGCTGCAGGCTGAGTCGCGGAAGCAGCAGACGAACTTACGTCAGCTGCTTCGGGTGATCCTGTCTCCTCTGCGGCTGCAGAGCGGAGTCTCATGGCTGCGTTCTCGGCAGCATTGGCTGTACACCGCATGGACTTGTTAACCATGCGATGAGAATGAAGAATGGATGGATTGGCCAACGAGTGCTTCCCTGTCCCAGAGCCACTCAAAAGAGTCATTCAATCATCAATAAGTCACTAATTTGACTGATGGTTAAGGGGGGTGATGTAACGGGGTGCCTCCGTTACATGATAATTTACATAAGGTAATTATCAAGTACGAATATTATGTTAGGACAAACACAATATTCTCACAATATTATCTCAATGGATAATATTGCCTCGCAGATGTAACACACTGCTCATTGGTTGATATAGGATCGAGATATCAACCAATAAAGTCTAGCCACGACAGAAGCACACAATGAGTGGTGCACAGATAGTTATAATACATGTTTGTATTTAGACATAGTTAAATGAAGTCAAATAGGGATTTATTACAAGGATTAACTATACTAAATACAGTTCTACTTTTTACCTTTACTAAGTACTCTTACTCGGTATAGTAATCTTCCTCTGCACGTACGTGTACGTGAGGTAGTCGGACGCACACACCCTTGCACTGTCAGCAGTGCAAGGTTTATTCAGTTACTTGAATAAGGTGTGCCCCGTTACAGAAGATGTCGGACATTGGCAAGGTAACGCAAGTACACGGTGGATTGGAATCACATGAATAGAGAATATGCAGCTTCATCGGCCCCGCTTGCGGCGCGTATTTTTAGACATCTTTCCTAGATAGCCTATACAGCAGCAATTTGATGTGTAGGCCTGCGCTGTAACGGGGAACCGGAGCAACAAACTGGACAACCAGTGTGGAGCTACTATCATCGACAGCAGTGTTAGTGGTGCCTCGCTACCTCTGTGCAAACGTGCAGAGGAAGGTAAAACAACTAGAGACAGTCTAGTTGTTAGTAAAACCAAAACTAATTATGCCGTGGGATTCCACGTCTGTTTCCTCTATGTTTGACTGTGAGCGCTCGGCTACTACCAGCAGTGGAATACCCGTACATTTTGGCGCCCATCCGAGGCTGACTCGCGTCGTACACCTATGGACGGGCTCGAGTAGATGGCGACCCAAACGAAAAGCTCCTATAAAGATTATAACGCGGAGATTACACTTTCAAGGGTTAAGACATCGTGATCAGCGGGCAACGCGCCCTGAATTTCGTGTGGTGTCGGCAGGTACTGATTTAGTCGAGTGGAAAGAGCTCCGCCACATAAGAGGAACCTTCCCTACTCGAGTGCAGACACTATATCGCCTGAAAAGCAACAGCTTTCCATTATGGAACTGGCCAGACAGGACCTGTCGTGTCCTAATCCAGTGTGTGACTGATCACTCACAGCTCCAGCAAGTCACGTTTTTTTGGACATGCCCAGGGGCACAGTGGCATTGGAATAACCTATAGTCGTCGTGGCAGTGTCTTGGCACAATCGACATGGACAGACGCAACATTTGGGTTTTTGGTATGGGACTTTCCGGTACTCCGAATTCGGCTTGGGACGCCGGGCAAGCTTCTCTCGTGGCTCCAAAAGACATATCTGAATTAAGGGCTGCGATCTTTCCAGCCGCGAACGAGCTGTGGCGATTTGTTGTCACTTCGACGCTTCATGGTATATGGATCGAGCGTCTCCGATGAATAGAATTTCCTAGCCTTCCACCTGAGGCCCAAAACGCGTGTGCCAGAACTCAGCTCAGACGTGCGATCACAAGCTTTAGGAATTCGACCTACCAACCCGAAGCTGATGACGCGACCAATAATTTGGCCTACATGCGGCCAGCTCTTGCTGACACGCTGCTCCAAAACGCTATTCCTCCTGGTCTCAACCGGCTGGAGCAAGACATTTATCCAGGGTCTTTTTATTTACTTTTTTCGATGTGGGATCGCGAGGAAACCCAGGGCCCAGTGGTTCTGGGTCTGTCATTTTTAAGATGCACGCCAGGTCTCACACGGCATGCGTTATCTGGATTGCGAGTATGGCCTACGGTCGAGCATCAACTACGAACAACTATGCAGATATCAAGGTCTGTTGCATGGATTACGCCAGGCGAAGGCGAACAATTATACCCCCCTACATGTCGTTGGAAATAGCGCCCTCATAATTTCCCAACTCCGATCCCATCACTCACCACGAAAAGCTCACTTGGCTTTTCTCTTCCGGAAGGCACGAGATTTAGCCGATGATATTGCGGTTGTCAGCTGGGGGCATCACTACCGCGCTTTTAACAAGATGGCTGATCGACTTGCCAATTTTGCGATGGATTCCTGTACTTCGGTTCAAGTGCACCTTCCGTCGGATCGCCGGGTCGTCAAGGATGTTGCAACATTCCTCGACTCTGACGTTACTCACTAGCTCGAGAATTCTCACAAGGAGCTTTCCGATCCCCGGAGTCCCACAGCCATCTCAAGACTACAACTTGCACAGCGTACTGCAGCTGCGAGGGCAAACACTTACTTAAGATATACACCTGGTTGTCTGCGCGATACCTAGTTGCTAGCAGACCGGATATAGCGGGTCGTTCGCGTACCTAAATATGCCTCACCTTCTCACTCACTCACTCACTCAATCTCGAGCTAGTCGCTTCAGCCAAGAAAGACTGGAAGACTTGTTTCTGGAGAAGTACCTCGAAGCTAGAGTGGATGAGGATCCATTCATCCCAACAGTCTACTCCTGGGTTGCGCACATTGATATTTTTAACAACGACAATCCGAAGTACAAGATATTACCTGGTAAGCTGCTCGCAAGGGCCATCAATGGTCTAGCTCTGGCAAGAAAGATCGAGGCAGGCTTACTTACTCCCGATGATCAAGAACTGGCGACTAGACTGGCGGAGGATCAGATAGAATACTGGAAAGCTGGTTGACGTAGTGCGTTGAACGTGTTCAAGCTGCTTGGTCTCCACAAGCCAGGAGACCTGAACATTTTCAAGCATTCAGAGTTCAATACGTGGTACGAATACGTCCTCGCAATCAATGGCAAGAACAGAGAGAAAGTCAAGGAAGTCGTAGCCTCAGTGCTAGTGAAAACACTCACCATCGACGAGGTGAAGGATTCGTTTCGTTTCACAACGCCGACCAACGAGGAACTTTTCAAGTGGACGTGTCAGAAGTTTTCAAGTGCTATAGATCTCCATCGAAAGTTGAAACACCCCTCAGAGATGTAATGTGACTCAGTGAGCTGCCTGCCTGGAAGAATGTAAGCTATAGCTATAGCTGGAATTAAACAACAACAACAACAACAACAACAAACAAATACGTCCGTCCATTTGAAGTCATACATGCTTCCATTCCTACTAGTGATAGCTCCTACTAATTGCATGTGCGCACGTAGCGTAAGCACACGAAGAAGTAAACATTATAGCGGTGATACAAAGCGGTCCGACAAAAGCGTCCACTTCTGTCGATCCCGCTACCCAAGCCCACCAAGCACTCCCATGGCACAATCGCATTGGCCGCAATGACCGTTCAGAGGACGACTGTAAATGCGTCCGCGGGGGTAGAGGGACTTCTTGTATGATCACCAGACGTCGCTGCGAGTAAGCGTTGCGATGTGACCCGAAAAAGACCGCTCAAGCTGGAGCTCAAGAACACTTTTGAACGGAAACCATCGATACTGTTCGTAGCTAGCTGTCGGATGTGTGCGTGAGTGTGCAATAACAGCAAATACACATTGCATGATGTCCTTGTACGGTAAAAATCGTAGTGCGTTGTTTGGCCAGCTTAATATGCGATGCCTATGTGAGTCCCAAGTGCCGAACCACCGTTTGTGCCTAGCGCTGATTGTCGATGAACTCTGTGTGCAGTCGTTCAAGTCAGCTGAGCAAACAAAAGGAGTGGCAGGTGCTCATGGTTTGGTAACTTCGCGTGTGGGTAGACCCATTGGTTGTGACAGCAGGATAGAACTTGTACAGCCGTTCCAGATCATCCCTTCGAAATGTCCCGTTAAACGCCTTAATGTCCCAAGAAATGTGATAAACACGTCAGCCCACTATGCATGAGCACCGTACTTTGGTATTACGAGCGTATACTTGCGCCAACGTTTGCTGTAAGGGTCGTGGGTCACAGATGGCTGTACAGTCAGTGCTGTCTGAAGCCGCCATCCATTCACGTGCGTTTTAAAAGGCTTTTCTAGCGGGATTTCTTCTACTTGATCATTGACTTCGGGTCGTACGCTAACGGCAATCTTACAGTAGCAGACGACATCATGTCGATATACAGCATGTTCGCGGCTTGGAAGGACCTTGCGCTAGCGCCGTAAGCTCTTTTCTGCTGCTTTTCCGTTTCTAAGACAGGAAAGTCAATGCATTACACGTGGCAAAGGGCGGCCGGGTGGACCTGCTGCCATGCCTTTGTGTTGTGTATCTCCATGGAAATACCCGCTGCTGTGAGAGTGAATGCAACGCACGTTTCAGATAGATAGATGTACGCCCGGATGAGTTCTACTTCATAGAGCTTACTGCACCAACTAACTCTTCTCTTTTCTTCACACTTTGCCCAGTCGTGTCATTTTTTCGCCCGAGAATTGACACGACAACGCTTTCAGGTGTGCACCGTAAGACAAGTCCTTCAAGCTGCAAATAGCTTAGATTATATGCTAGTATTCGTTGCTGTTAGCGGGCAGTTTCTGAAGCCTCGAAGGTCATCAGAACACCATTTTCGTCGATGCACAGGGCCATACTTGCTCTTCATCTACCGTGTTTCCATCTACTGTGCCCTCAGGGATTTCCAGCGAGCTTTACACGACAAAACAGTCCTAGACAACCCTTTCGAGTGGCGATGGCTTTGAGCGATGAAACGGGTGTTTGATGTTCTGCATGGGCTGAAGACACAACGCTGCATGAACTATGGCCAAGCTATATGATAGGTCATTGCTATGAGCTTAGGATCCAGGGACGTCTGAACAGTGCAAATTTTGATCTGCTAAAAGTAATTAAGCAATGAAAATTTGCACTGTTCAGATGGGCTGAAGACACAACGCTGCATGAACTATTGCCAAGCTATATGATAGGTCATTGCTATGAGCTTAGGATCCAGGGACGTCTGAACAGTGCAAATTTTGATCTGCTAAAAGTAATTAAGCAATGAAAGCCAGGGCAATGAGCTAGAATAGCAGTCAAGTGTCGAGGTAAACTATCCTCTAGAGGAGTGACCATGTCTTTTGAGTCCTGCGATTTCTTACACTAATCACGATGAACGCAAACGAGAACGAAGATCCATCTCTGTGGCAAACAACCATTCGGGGTCGCATCGAGTGCGAGCAAGATTGTCCCACCAGCTTCTATACAGTTACATACGCGTGCATGTCTCTAGACTAGCGGATGCAAATTTTTGTTTTACACAAGTATTACCGGCCCCCACTATATGCGTCGGGTTAGCCAGCCTGATTCGGGTTTTAAAGTGCATTTAAAGTCGATGAGACTTCAGGTCAGTTACCAGCCAATTTGCTGTTTCAATACAGTCGCTTAAACTACCACAAAAGCTGAAGGCTGCCATCGCTTCAACAAGGCGTGGCTACCGACGCTGACAGGAATAGTTGACTCTAAGAGGCAATGTGAGTGTTGCACTGCATAATCTGCTGGGTAGTGCTCACCCTGTACAACTTAGACAATGATCGGACCATGTCAAGTTGTTAAATAACTCATCAAGTTTAGGTACCGTAAGTGGACGGCTAAAGTGCAAAATCACAAAGCAGCGTCTTGTTGTGACTCCTAGTACTTTCAATGCTTACAAATGGCATTCACCGCTTAGCAATGACAATGTAACATCGTAAGAGAGAGAACCGCAAGGGTGGGTCAAGTCACGTCACAGACGAACGTCAAGACTTTTCAGCAGTAACATTTGATCGCACTAATGGCTGCATATCCACCTACGATTCAAATTGATGGGAAGCAAGCTTACAGGACCAGTTGTGTAAAACAGCCGGATGCTACCAACGATTTCTAGCTGGTCAACGCATGGTGAACATCTTTACAAACCGCTCTTGTGGTAATGGGTATCTTTCATTCGGCTTGGATTACATTCAATTGCCGAGTTGTAATGCCATGTGCTGGATATCCACTCCTCCGACACTGCATAACAGGACTTTAGCGGCATTTTGTGTAATGAAGTCTTTAATATCAAGTAAGCAAGCCACACTGGCCAGGGACAAATTGTAATTGATGAAAGCAATGATGTAAGCTGGCGCAGAGACTATTATGCTCAGTTCCAGCTTGCATGAGTGCGTAAAAGGAGCAACGACTGTTACTGCGGTCTTAAGTTTTGTGAACACGATGTTCCTGAGACAAGAAGAAGCTGCGTACAACTGCATACAGGTTTGAAGACGTGCCAGTAGTTGTGTGTGTATTGAAGTAGGCTCAACAACTCTGTAGCCTTACAATCTAACGTATACAGCATGTAGCATCAGGCCAATACACATACTACTTCGTAGCTCGTAGCACTCGTACTGACCACACGTCTGAAGGTGTGAATTAACAAATATGCAAATCGACGACATTGCAAAGTTACGACGGCGGCCAAAAAGCTACCAGCCAGTGATCCTAGGCAACCTTTAACGTTCGTATATCCATCAAGGATGAAGAAATAGAACAGGCTTACTTGTCGTTGGAAAGGTGCTGAATGTGCTGTTATGTCATCCCAGGGTGATTATACAAGTGTTCCTTCATTTTTAAACAAAGTTGTGCGCCTCTGTTACCGATTGCTGTACGGAATGCTTCCTCAAATCGTCTACCTGTAAAATCTCTTAGGCAAACATAGACTTTGCTGTTTCGTCGACATCTCATCTCTATGTCAATACGCACATTCTGACGTGTTTTTCCAGTCTTTTACCACTTAGGCTAAATAAAGTGTGAGAACAAGGTTCATTACTATAAAATGTCGTTTAGTACATTAAAATATGTGTTATGGAGGGATTTAAATGTCGCGATGAGAGGCGATATGTTTCGACAGGTTATTGCAGCCGAGAGGCTGTCGCTTCATCTTAGTCTGCTCCCTCTATAATATACCTGTTTGTCCACCCCCAATTCGAATATTATAGAGGGAGGATGTTATACAGGGAGCTGACTGTACCAGGGTTCCCGGATGATACAATTGGGCTTAGAGTTAGTCGTAGACGCATTCATATCGGCAATCGACATATCGGAATGGTAGGGGATTTACCCAAGGCACCGGGTGGTTATCCCTTCTGATTATTGGATTGTCGACTTGGGCACTGGAGAGAAAGAAGGAAGATGAACGACTATCAGTTAAGAGAGTATGTCGGCGGCGTGCCGCTGTCTTCAACTTGCTTTCTTTCTATATTGAAGTCGTCTCCATGGGTGCCCTTGCATAGAGTATTGGTACACTTTACCACTCGGCTAGATTATGCAGTATGAGCAGCATGCACATTATCCGTTTGAGGTGCGTCTTGTGCAGCTGCAACAACAAGTGAGACGTCCATCTGATCTAGGTCGAAGCATTGGCAAGTGCAAGTTTGCTCATGAGAGACGCCAATATGTCCATCATAGAGGCTGTTTTTACACTGTGTACGTGGAGAGCGAGGAAACCCTACTTGTGGGCTCCTCGAGAAAGTATTACGCACAGTTTACATAAAGGTGAAGCGAGAGGGTGAGGAATCAGCCTTTCCTGAGTTTT
Organism: Hyaloperonospora arabidopsidis Emoy2; assembly: GCA_000173235.2. NCBI lineage: Eukaryota > Oomycota > Peronosporomycetes > Peronosporales > Peronosporaceae > Hyaloperonospora > Hyaloperonospora arabidopsidis. The sequence goes on from JH598067.1 coordinate 8,525, forward strand.
CGAGAGGAGTGCTCTTGAACTAGTTCGTGCTCTGTACTAATTTAAGTACACGGCAGCACTTGAGTATCGCTTCTGCTGTACCATAAAGGTCCTCGTCGTCTACGCTCTAGTAAGTACGTTGTCAGCTTGGAACCCCAATTTTTGCCAGAGCCTTCGATTATCTCTGCAGTAATAATCACTTAAAACTGCTTGTTTGTTGATCCTGAAATATTGTCAACTGATCGTCAGAGCAGTGGTCGCTTCCATATGTGAGCTGTATTCGGTGCTTGGCAACGCCGTCAAGTAATCAATGCAGTCTTGCTCTCCTGTACTGTGGCGCCAGCAATATGATGCTATGTTCACGGATGCCGCAATAAGCTGAACACAAACCATGTATTTGACCATATTGTGGACATCAATTTCGACTTGTGATCCTGTCTGTATCATTCAGCTGGTGGGTCCACGCAGACTATCGATCTTTTAGACAGGGAAGAAAGTGGAAACGGAGCCTATCTGTTCGGTGCCTTTGTCGTCTCGAAAAGGCTAGTGTCGACAGCAACGACCGGTAAACATGAGTGCTATAGCACACGTTTGCGATCAACTAAACGCCTGTCAGATAGTGCGATCGTTCAGCTTACTGCTTCACAGCCTTGACACGTCTCGTGACAGCCAATACAACAATATGGCAACACGCTCGTGTGTGCTACAGAAATAAAAGTAAAGTTTCGAGCGATGTGTCCATCAGTCGTGCAAAACTAGTATCAGGTATGATACATGCAGCTGTTCATTAGTCGCGCTTTACATGATGAGATGCGTTAGCTACTTAAAGGTAGCAGCGATCCGATCGTTTGCTGTCTCGAGCGGTCCACGACGAGGCTGATTCCAAATACACAGGCTGACATCGCCTCTTACAGCTGGACCACGTGCAATTCAATATTGCAGGTGCTGACAGTTCGCACAAGTCGATACGATGACCGTGATAGAGACGAAGGGGTTCAGCGTGGGATAAAAGGTTTGCAGCCCTAATGCGCCTGTATAAAGAACGAGACGGGATTTGGATGGTAGTCAGCGAATTGACCAGCTAAGCGTCGATGTTTGCTATACTTTACATCTTTCCGTTGACTGAAGGTGCTTTGAAAGTGTCCATCCAAGCTCTAGAGCTTATCACGCTGAACCCAAGATGACCCTTACACCTACCCAAACTAATGACCCGTTTTTAGGCTAAGTGTAACGTGATCTTAATCTCTGCGACGAAAAGTCAATGACACATTCAGACGTCGCTTCGCCAATAAGCACATCAAGCCTTCATGTTTCGCAACCAATCGCGTCCTGCTCAAATTGGTGGTCCACGTGAAATCAAAAGGGTTTCCAGCTAAGTCTCGTAGCAGTCAATTATCACATCACGCTACACAAGTCGCATAGGCAAGCTTCTACATTTTGACACGGCTGCTTTGGAAAATGTGACAATTTCGTAATCGATGATGGAGGACACATTACGCGGACACTGACGCAAAACGTCAGCGTAGTAGCTGAAGGCCAGGCTCCAGGTCAGTATTGGTAGTTCTGGTCTTAATACTTTTACCCTAACATATTTCTGTAAAGCAGCTTCTCGGAGATGGCGCTCGTGCGAGGTACAGGTCCTGCTGGCAAATATTTGAGCACCTATCTCGTGACATCAAGTTGGTTGCGGTGAGCATTGACTGTAGGTAGAGTCTTCTTGTGAGCATGCTGGCGAAGCTGTGGAGTGCACCCAGGAGGCTCTCGTCGCCGACAAGTTGAAGCTCCCATCATGATCATTTCCAGCGAGAGCTAGGCTGCAATTGTGTTTTTGCTCTGTCTTTGTGTGACTAATTTTGTTAAATCGGTAATTAGTAACAGTGAGATGCATTTTCCCACACATGATACAGTCTGTATTTATAATTAGTGACACACATACTTAATAGTGGGAGAAGTTAAAACTCACGCAAAATAGTATCCATGAGACTAACTGCGGAGACCACTCTTCTGAATTTGGTCACCGCGCTTAAACAGTCCTGGTGATGTACACGTGGTGCCATCAAGGGGAGAGGCTTGACGGCAGAAACTGACAAACTAGCTAGCAGATACTGTAGCAGCTACTACACAAATAGCTAAACTTTCACCTTTCTGGTGTTTTATGCACGTCGATCGACCAATGATGGTCAATAATTGAGGCGGATGTAAAACTAAAATGTATTTAATACATCTATCTCCGCCACACTCTCCGCTCATCAAGTCTTGATAGTGGTCTTCAGCTGTAACTGAATAGACACTAACAACATTGAGCAATCGTGATTAAGTCTAATTCACAGTTTTTCTTCTACTGTCTTGCACGAACCTGTGTTTGGTCTTTGTATCGTTAGAATTCCTTGACTGATGCTTCGTTTGCTAAGTTAATTTTCAGAACCTACTTTTGGATATAAGCTGCAGGGATGAGCCTGTCATCTTATTGTTAGACCACTCCGCTGTGTGGCAATACGACCCATAGGGTAGGAGGAGACTAAGATATAAGCTCAGGTATAGAAAGTGACAAAATGAAGCCGAAGAAGTGGATGTATACGCAGAGAAAAATGCGGATGATGTTTGGAAGGACTTTAACATGGCAACGGAGATTGGACGGGGACGCGAATGGCGATGAGGTTACAAACAGCATCAACAACAACGTCCAAGATGACGCTGACAAAAAGGGCAATCAAGACAAAAAAAATGTCAACGACGATCACGATCACAAATACATCGAATATGACGACGTACAGGATGACGCCGGCCAAATGGACCATCAAAATGAAAATAAAAACAACGACGACGACCATGAATACACGACCATGATCATAACTATTTTAACTCATTCTTTGTTCCGTTGCATTTGTTATTGTCTTTGTCTGATGTTAGTGGCAGCCGCAGCAGTGGCGACAACAACAAAAGACGTATCACCGTCACACGGCGTGGGAAGCATAGTAAACTGGGCGTCATACGTCGACCTATCTGTCGACTCGCTGTGATGTTGGGTCTTTACAGCGCTCCCATTCGTGGTTTATCTTTGTTTCGTGTACGTTAATCTTCCAAGTCTTGTTGGGTGGATCCCATAGATCGGTAGGAACAACTCCAGCTGCATGTAGTCGGGTAATTCACATTTTCATCATCGTCTGTGACGGTGCCGAAATCATGAGGTGCCGCTGCGACATGACAGTGAAATGTACTAAGACTTTGTCCATAGAATTGGACTGCACTGACACATCCGCACCGGACCCACAGCTGACGTCAATGGCTTCTTCCGTTGTTGAGCGTCTCGTCCGTTCAATACGAAAGCATGCCGTCCTTTTGCTGCACGAAGAACCACCATTTTACGTCTTGAACTACTATTCGCACTTTTCCAGCCATCCTTGCATCACCACTCCCATCTCATCGTCGCGAGGCTGTAACGATGCATCCTGATTACAGCTTGCATTGCAGCCAGCATTGTATCCATGCAGGTACCCTTCCATACTACTTCTACGTCTGCTCAACCTATTACACTCGAGTCTTCACGCTCTTAAGACCGACGTCGAGCTTGTCGCTTGACTTAAGACATTCTTCCACGAAAACCGGAGCGTGTCTTTGCCACAGTGCCTTGTTGATCACAGGATACGAGCTTCTTGCCAACTTGTGACCGTGTTGATCAAGCAAGCGACACTACGTTTTCCATATACAAACCGTCCTGGTCAGCACAATCAAAATCTTCGTCTGCACCAATATACACGTCCGAATCTCCTCCAAGAATCTGCGTTACTGATGCAGAATCCAGTGCCGTTTTTATGGAGTACATGGTTGTATTGGTTCGGCAGGTTGATTGAAGAGCGGAGACGCTCTGCTCTCGCTCTACTAAACTCATGGGTCTGCCATTGTCGGTTGATGCGTTTGTGGATGAGGCATTGCGAGTTAAGCTTCTTCCATTGTTGTTTTCGAATCCTTTTAGTTTGAGTAAATCTTATTTTAGCTATTTTAAAAGGGAATTGTTAAATGCACGCCCACAAAATTACTAAATGGACGCCTTTTGAAAATTATTATTAATTATTGTTAAATGCATGCCCTATTTTCATAAAACGTTTGACTCGTCAACGCCTGCGTATCAGGCTCTACTCGTGTCGTCAACTACACAGGACGATGTACGTAGCTGGAGAGGGTACGATGCATGTAGGGCTGCCAACAACATGCTGATGAGGTCTTTTGTACTTGTGTTCATCTGCAACGCTCAAGATGGTGATTGTTGGTCGCCCGAAAGTCGCCAAGTCGACGTTTCTAAACAAGATTGTGCACAGTGATTGCGTTTCTATTGGACCTGATTGGACGGGATTTCAGAGAGCACGGAGGCAGTTAAAAGCAGGGGGAAATTGGAACGCATGCTTTACGCTGCACGACAGCGACAGCATTTCGCTCATGTGGAAGAAGCGGCGTTTGCGTATGAGAACGATCTACCGCAGGTTGAAGAGCAGCACAAGCATTGGTGTGTCATTTGTGAACACTACGTCTTGGATCCTAATTACGAGCAACGGTTACAGGACGTTGTGGTAAGTTCTCCATCTGTTGTCGACGCTCTAATGATCGTCTAGATAGAACAATATACGTGCATTTGCTCACAAGCGGCCCCCCCAACTTATTTTTGTTGCTCTTGGCCTTTTGCGCGAGGCTGTCCAACTAAAGCTGCTTAAGCGATGGAGACTTGTGGTGTAAATGTGAAGAATGTATCTTACTTTCACGTGCTGTATACACTGCTGCACGGCGAACGATTCAGCGACTTCGACTATGCAAGAAAATTGTCACCAACCTTCCCGGTAGGACGGTGCCACTTCGCTCTTCAACGATAATGATAGCTACAGCAGCTTGTGGTGAATTCAAGCAGGCAATTAAGCTCTATAATTACTCGCCGGATAGGCCCATGTAGACCTTCATCGAGTTCTGTTTCAAGATGTGCTAACAGCACCGGTGTCATTTGAGAGGAGATGTGATGCTGATGCAGATGTACCGCAACTTGACGGCATCATCACAAGCGATTCACGATTTAAACGAGCGGGTATTGAACCGCAACTTGACGGCATCATCACAAGCGATTCACGATTTAAACGAGCGGGTATTGACTTATATGTTAGGGAACAATCAACCATCAACCATCAACGTGGACCGCTGTCGCAAGACAAGCCCATCTAATCCAGCTTGCAGATACTCGAAACGAGTGTCTAAATATTGCATGTAATTCTTAGAGATTATGAACCAGCACAAGACTCCCGCCGGCATCATGCCATTTACATGTTATTGCGCGCGCTAGTGAAAGGCCCAGTACATTTGAATTGTGATGAGCACAATCATTTCCGAGTGAACTACACATCAAACAGCATGTCTTTTTTCTCGCAGTACTCACAATCGTTGAAGTGGGAAAAATGCGTGTTATGTGAAGCGATAGTTGCTGGTGATCGTGCAGATCCTGCGAATGGCGTCGATAATTTGTTTGCGTACGCGCTATACAGTGGCAGGCCGATTAAGGTTTTACATCGCACAGACTTTTACGGCGTGGATCGTATCAGTTTTTCTAGCGTAGGATAACTGAATGAGTAAGTCCATGTTAACAGGAAGTAAGACATCTTATGCTTCGATATACTCGCCGATATAATGCTGCCGACTTTACGTAGGCTATTTAATTCCTTTATCACTACCACCGTTGTAGAAACCCCAATGCGATAGAAGTATCACAAGTGATCTCGAAAGTAGGATTATACTCTTGTTTACCCTCACTGTCGCTATTAACACATAGCTGTAACTTCTATCTGCCTTATTCTAAAGTGACAGGAGCTTGAAATGGAAACATCAGTGCTGAGATATATTATCAGCATCATCGCCAGTCTTCCAGATGCCTGCCCGTTTCTTTGCGGGCATGCTCTGTCATTATGCCGAGTACCCCTTTGGCCGCATACACCACACTTTCTTCCAACTGCAGCTTCAAATAATTCGAACTGTGACGCTTCTCTCTGAGTTGAGCTTCATCTTTTGGCAAGAATACCCGGTGGGCGTTTGTTCCTGGCTCCGTTGGGGCGGCCTTTCGATCTAGCCATTGCCCGATGTGCCAAAATAAGTGTCTGCAACCCCATCTCCGCAAGCTGGTGGTGCATGGCCATCTGTTGATGGGGAGCCAGGTAACGATAAGTTGATAGCATAGTTTGAACGAGATCTTTTACAGCCACGCTGTCATTATCCCTTTCAGCATCCAGATGCAAGGTTGGTAAGTTCTTGAAAACTTTACACGCCGAAGGTTCCAATGAGCATGGAAGTCACCGATGTGGAGTACTCCGCCCGAGAGCTTCCGCGAGGCAATTTGTGCACAAACGGTTACCCTAACGTGGTGCTGAAAGCTCCAGAGCAATGTTGCCGACACAATGTTGGATCATCTAGCAGCAGCATTTGCTCGTGGACTTTCACCAACGCATATCTTGAGACGAATTGAACCACTCTGGCAAAAAATGTCCATATGATCATTCCACAATTTAATGGCACAACCGCCAATTGCAGCTCTCAGTTCAGCCACAGATTAAGCAACGCAAGCTCAATCTTATTGCAAACATCCCACAGACCCATGGTCGATACCATCAGATACTTCTTTAATACGGAATGAGCTCCTTCCACTCTTGATGTGTTCACATTATTGAAATGCAAAAACTTATTCGTCCATGCCGAGACAAAGAGGGTGATCAATGGGATCCACTGTCGAATTATGTAGTCAAGTACCCTCTTCTTCTCGGAGTATTTCTTTTGGAAATTAACCCATGACTGTGTCCATGTCTTTTCCGTGGATGATCGCACTATTTAAAAGGGTAAAAAATATGAGTAAGCAAGGGAAATAGTTGACAGCGCTGTATGTACCTACCTCATAACAATCTTTTGTATAACTCTCCCAATCATCAGTAGTAAAATGCTGGCGGCTGTTCTTGAGCAAATTCTTTGCAATATGTTAACGACGTATTAAATTCTTTAATCGCGGAAATACGCTGTCAATCGCTGCAAGTATACCATCATCGCAATCGGTTGCATTCGTGATCGAGTGGGTAGCAAGAGAAGCATCATGGCGTTCTATGGGGTGATACAGCTTCGCAACACGCCCTTGCGCCCATTTGTACGATTTAAAGTCTTCGTTCCTCAAGAAAACAAAGCACGCGGAGAAAGAAGTGTAAACGCTGGTAAGACCTACCACGTGCAGAAGAGGCATGCCAAATCTATTAGTCTTGTAAGTACAATACATCAGCAGCGCATATGATGTTGGTGCAGAAGATCGATCGCAATTGGATGAGCGAAAAACAGGTGAGTAATTTTCCCTTCACAATCACACTCATACTGAAAGCGGCACTGATTTTGACGAAAATCATTCAACAGTGCTCTATCGGTTCATTTCCTTTCAAGTGCTCTTTTCGAATGCGAACGCGCTCATTGTATATAGTCCTTGCGTTCGTTAGTGTCCCCGGTTCCTCTAGCCTCAAAGCGGTAAGAGTCTCTCTTGGGGACACCCCCGCCTTGATGTTGAGTTCCACCATGAGCTTTTGTTTTTTGTTTAAGCATCTTTCGGCTGGATGACCAGCTATGTCCAGAGTGAGAGGATGATTGTGCTTGCCGTATTTGACTGTTAAGTACCAAAGGCCATCCTTTTTAATCTGAGCATACAGCTGGAACTTGCAGTCGCATATCTTTGTGGCTCCTTTACGTTTGCGTTTTTCTTCCAATACCCGACGAGGTGGTCCGCCACGATCGCACTTCAACCAATACTTGCGGCATCCATTAGATCTTGCGACGGTGACTGCGTACCCTTGAGTGCGAGTAAAGGCACTCACGGAGGCACGAAGATTTTCGTAGGTGTCATAGGTATCTTCTGGTGGGGTCGGCCTGTACTTTATAAAAAATCTTGATTTTTGTGATATGCTCTGCGACCTTTTCATTAAGTTTTGCTCTCCTCACAATAATCTAATCCGACTGTCGGTAACGTTAGCTAGAAATAGGCGATCATTATACAAAGCGCCCAAAAAATATTTGACATATCTGGCTGTAGTATAAGCCTGCAGTTGGTTACGTTAACCAAAAATAGGGGTGCATGTAACAAGGCGTCCATTTAACAATTTTAAGGCGTGCATTTAACAATTCCCATTATAAAATGCTTATGCTTGATGCTCAGAAGCCGCCTCAATTATTGACCATCTTTGGTTGATTGACGTGCATAAAACACCGGAAAGGTTAAAGTTTAGCTATTTGTGTAGTAGCTGCTACAGTATCTGCTAGCTAGTCTGTCAGTTTCTGCCGTCAAGCCCCCCCTCCCGCCATCAAGACGGATACAAGGGGGTGAGTTGAGAAAAGACCTGAGAAAATACACGATGTTTCTTCTATCGCACGCCCCACCCATAAAACCGCCAGGTTGCCCACTTCCAGTAAATAGGTACCACCTTCTGCTTGTCCACTCGAATGAAATTTCAGGATGAAACGAGATGCCTCCTGAGGTCGAATGATCGACATGCACACGTAGTGAGGACCAAGAAGTAAATCTGATGGATGATGGTGGGGTTGCTGAGCAGGTGATGTCTTCTATAAGATTAACGGATGTTGTAACAGTTGGAATTGAGTGCGATGGCGCGATCGGAGTGATCGGCCGGTGACTTGGGGTTTGTATGGAATTCTGTTGTGAAAACTCGCTGTGTGCAACAAGTGGACGCAGAATGACAAGCAGTATAGTTCAGATCGAGTCAGAGTGCGCGCGAGATAAATGACTGGAGCAAAGAGCTTTGACGAGCAGAGCAGGGGAAGAGCGAACTAGTGAGAAGCAATGCAGAAAATTATCGTCTTTCTACTGCAACAAGCATACTTGCCAATAGTAACGTGAAGCAAATGCCAGTACACGCTAGCTGGTCCGAAGCGAATAAACCAGAGCCAGTGCCAGCGTAGTATCAATCTCGGAATAAGGTGTTTCGTGGCTCTTATACTGCACCGTTCACACCTACTTAGAAGCAGTGTAAATTTGTGTAATTGTTGCTAGATCTTCTATGGGATATCATCGAGGACAGTCGAGCGGTTGTCGAGCTTATTGTTGCGTACACTTTGAGACATAGAGCTCCATGTACTCGTCCTACACTTGCGTTTTACTCTTCAGCACAGCTAATCTGATACAAATAAAACAAGTCAGAGGAGAGCTCAGCCTTTGCATCGCCTCACGGTCGGATATATAGCATGTAAATCCGATCGGAACTCAGGACGTCATGCCGATATTTCCTCGATATATTGATTACCCTTTGTGGGCGTGTATATCGTAAGCAATGCTCGCCATAGGAAGCACAGGCTGTACAGATTGTATTAAAGGTTACGAAAGAAGCCCAAAGTGTGGGAGCCAAAGTCAAAGGTGCACCTGCTATGCGTTCGACCAGATGCCCCGCCTGCAAAAGTGAGTAATGCGCCATGCACTCGGTCAGGTGCTTGGCCGGTGTCTCAACCTTTGCTTGCCGACAGATTCTCACCCCACGATGTACCGGCCAAATGTTTCACCTGACACCCCCCAATCTGCCGCCTACTGCTCAAGCATGCACGACTCGCGTGTTATACTGGTGCGTGTACTCATAGTTCTCAGTGCTGTGGTATTGCTGGTGAAGGCACATGCTGTGACGGAAGGCAAAGCGTCGATAGGGGCAACATCCGATCTAGCATCTTCGACCACGACCCAGAACAAAGGTGCTTCCAAGAGGTTCTTATTGGGTATCGTCCCGCCGGCTAATCTGTCATCATCACTCAAGAGGGCTTCGACTTGGTTGCGTCAGAGGACGAAAAGCAAGAGCATTCGATCTCTATCCTGGCCTGTGAGCAAGGAAACTCTGGACGACGCTCGAAGACAATTGCGATTGAAGCTCGAGGCAGGACCGAAGGGAGATTTGTTCAGCCGCGAGTTTTACGCTTGGGTCGCTGACAACGATCGTTTCAAGAAGCTCTATCCCAACGACAAGTTGTCCCTTATTGATCTGCTCTTAGATACCTACTACACTCATTTAGAATTGGCAAAAGTGATTGAACTGGCGCTGGATGTTTTTCCAACAGGTTGTAAGCATCAAAAAATGGCGACTCGACTGGCGAAGGAACTGATGGAAACTTGGGAAGGTCTTGAATACGATGAATACCGCGTTTTCGAGCTACTTAGGCTCAGCGTAGAAGGCACTAACATTTTCGAGCGCCCAGAGTTGAGTATGTGGTTCCATTACGTGGTGCTCATTACGCCCAGCGAGGTAGACGGATTAGTGTCGCTCGTCAAGAAGAAAACGGCTGCAGTATTGGCGGCGTACTACAATGACGACAAGCTGGATGCGATCATCGACAAGACATATCTGGGCCCCTATCGTTTGCAACGTACATTTTTAAATCTGGCAACCGCGACAATTTCTCGTCAGGATACGACGGACCCCTCAGCTTATTGATAGTGCTTGAGCTGCCTTTTTCCTGGAAGAGTAGAAAAGCTGGAATGCAGCAACAATAATCAATACATGTATCTGTTTTGAAGGCGTTGTTGCTTCCGACTTTTTTGCATGCACACAGCAGCGTAAGCGCCCGACAAGCGAAGAACGAAGACGCGAACAGGTTAGAAAGTGCTGTCCCAACTTGTAAATCTTACGACCGGAATGTTGACAACTCACTCTCACGGCACAACCGCATTGGCCGCGTTCATCGTGTAGACGGCAACAGTTGAAGGCCTTCAAACCATTAACGGTACCTTCACAAGTTAAGAACACACTCGTAGTGCACTATCTGGTCAGCTCCAGATGCAATACGCACTTGATGCCTTACAGATAAACGACCATAAATGCTAGGCGATCGTTTCAATAAACTCTCCACACACAAGTCGTTAGAGCTCATGATATTGATACAAGGCAATCATGACTGACAGGGTGTTCGAGTTGTGATGACGTCGTGCCTGGATGGACCTAGTTCACTGTTTTGTAGCACTTCTACACAAACACCATGTCATAGAGATGCCTCCTCCGTCATTTAAATGTCCAAGAAGGCAAGACAAGACGTTGTTTAGATTACCAATGGGTATCGTACTTTGTCAATCGGGAGTAAGCTTGTCTCTTCGGAAAAGAGTCGGTCAGCAGGCAGCATCCTGAGATAGACGCTATGAGCAGTAGGCAGATCTTTTTAATAGGTGGTACGTGTCTGATCGAGTACATAGCACACTGCTTCTTACCACGCGTAAACATCTGGTTGAACGCATAGCAAGTACTCGCGTGAGCTTCCTACCTCTGGGTTTTCTGTCTTACTCCAACAAATACTAGCGCGTGCTCCATGGTGGACAAAGATTAGATAGCACACACACAGCACTAACAGCCACTAAGAACATGCAATGAATGTGCCTTGGAGTACCTGCATGCAGTATGAGGTCCGCCCTGCACCCAACCCCAGATTCTTAGCAGCCGATCCTGAGACGAAGCAAAGGCTCAGCTCTCGATTTGTTATAAAGGGATGTAATTAGCTCAAGTGAATCTCACACGTGAGGGTGCCACCCGTGAATAGAGTTTAATGAATAGGAGGCAGACTCATCATCGTAGCACGGCACTTGCACCAATACCCTCGAAGATATTGAGCAAAGGTCGAGAAAATTACTACGCCCGAATGCATACTGCCTCTGTTTGTTAAAAGGAAGCAATTTCGTAGCCGCGGACCGCCGTTCCAGCACTATTTATACGTGGGCACGTGATCTGATATTCTGCTCGAATCAGCTAGCATATATGTATCTCTGACACCCTTCTATCATCATAGGGAGGCGTCTATCCCAACCCAGCGAATCCTTCAGCTTTGTGTCATGGATCTTGATCTTGGCTACTTGAAACTTTGAGTATTCCTCTTCAGGGGTCAACACTAAAAGCGGTCTGTATCATCCGGGAAAATAGCACCTGTTTGCTAAAAGTGGGTCACTTATCGGTCATAACCTGGACGGTACGTACGACAGGTGAATCATCCTGAATCTTTTCAGGCCTTTCAAAGATGCAGTGTCTTTGGGCTCAATTCTCACGTAGGGTGTTGGTCGTTCCCCGTTCACTAATAGCGAGATGCCCGTACTTTAACTCCCTTACCGCTCCTTACCGCGTGTACATCGACCGGGCTGGTCGGCCAGCGTCGGGTCCTGTTCTATATTCCCACGAAACTGTCTGTATTGCTTGACCATAAAACGGTGGCATAATAGAGTTGTAATCGTCTTTCCGCTCATGCAGAATGAGTGGGTCTTGTCCGAATTCGAGGGTAAGCAAGCACTACTCATGTTCAACGTATGGCGAGGGCATTCGCGAACGAGTATAGTTTATAAACAAAGGCGCTACCTTCTATTTGTACTGACACACACAACAATCGATACGAGAACATTAAATGAAATGCTTCAAAGCTTGCCAGCACGACGTGTCACTTCCATAAGCGGGTGTCTTAAGACGTGGCTTTGAGGTAGATCGTAGAATTCTAGATTCGGGACGAACACCTGCACTGTTAATAAGCATGTGTTCTTAATTACCGCTCCGACGTTCGGGTGCTCTCCACCACCGATTGGCACAATGGCTACATCTTCCGAAATAATCGTGTCCGGATATCACTGCTTGGCCTATTTATTTTGCGTGACATGATATAATGGACAGCTCTGAAACGGCTATTAATCCTTCAGATTTGCAGTTGGTCAACCTGATATATATATTGTCGATTGTATTTAGTAAAATTGATTGTCATCCGACGTTAGAAACCATAGGAGTAGTCGTTACTGGGCCCTCACCCTTGTGTTGCCCAGCTCCTACCCGCTAATACTTGAAATTATTTTCATCGATTTGTTTATAGAAATCTGCGGTTTTGGATCAATAGCGAAACATGCAGTCGAATGAATAAAATGACATTACACAAACTTGAGCGCTATTATAGTGTCGCGTCTCAATAGCGTTACGCATCGTGGAAGTAGACGGTTGATAAACGTCGGGCCACGCTGGTGTCGCTCATGGAGTCTATAGTTATGTAAGGAAAGTCCGTCAGTTAGTGCACAGTGCCATTTCAGTCAAAATGTACGCTTCTAGGCGCTGATGCCATCGTCCAGCTAGCTCGACAGCGTCATATAAAGGACCTAGTGGACTGTAAGATATTTACAACACCGTTGCTCAAGAATGTGCGATATGCAGAGTACATGAGAAGATATGTGATCGTGTCTACTACTACAGTATACAATGTGGATTTGTCTCTTCACTAAAAAAAATGGGTCAAATTTGTCGGAAGTGCTTGACGACGCGTCAGAGACTAATATGCTGACGTTAAGTTATGCGCCATCGACTATTGCAGTAGTACACTGAAGAGAAATATGCAAGAGACTAGCACTCAACGTGAAGGCAGCTGTTTCGTGTGGAGAAGAACTACGCATTTATGTATGACCTCTACTCCAGCATCTGCATGATACAAGATTCGCCACCGACTATCAGTGCCCGAGACCATTCCAGTGGACAACGACGGCAGCTACGAAACATAGAATTCATGGTTATGCACTTTTCGAGGAGACGATAGAAAATTAAGCTGAAGTCCGTTGGAGTTGAGGCACGCTTGCTGCATTGGAGCTGGGAAGATCCAACATCCAGTACTGTGGGTATAAGGTGTACGCTGGCAAGTTCCACACACTATCACTTAGAGGTGTGACAAGAGCTAGGGCCTTCACTGCTTCATATTTCTTATGGCAAGAGCTAGGGCCATTTACTGCTATCTGTCTCATGGCATCGGGCTGTGTATTAGGAACAACAAAATGGCCTTCTTGTATGCTCATCGGTTGTAGCTGTCTAAGTTAGCTGCAAAGGATATTTGGCATGTGGAATAGCGGGTTTAGATATGGACACCATAAAGTGAATCGTGGCAAATAAAAAGATCACTGGACGGTTAGTACCGGAGGTAGGCTGGTCACCATAGATTTAGAACTCGGGGGGGCATTAAATTATCCCATGTCAGCTGTAATGATCACCTTACGCTCAGCCTCGGAAACAGGCTCTGAATGATCATGACAACCATCAAGGCCACCTTGAACTGATTGATCAGCCACCTTGACTGATGAATAGCTCTGAGCTGATACACTGATGTGTCAGTCA
>JH598067.1:23397-34134 GCA_000173235.2 Hyaloperonospora arabidopsidis Emoy2
GCCTCGGAAACAGGCTCTGAATGATCATGACAACCATCAAGGCCACCTTGAACTGATTGAAATAGGCTCTGGAGCCTGGATACACTGAATGGTGTTCAAGTCAACAGGGTGTTACGGTTGTGCTACCAGACAAAGGTAATCGGTTACCAATCAGTGCATCATCTTGCGAATTTATCTCTCTCCGCAAATGCATCGTAACTGCAATCCGTATTCCTCATAACTTCTCCACTCGCGCTAGGTCACGTATCGGTCTGTGTAAGCTGTCAATTTTTCACTGTCTTCAGATTGAGAATTTGGCCCATCACGGGCATGCGCTAGGCTGCAATGTCAAATTGACACGTTCGTCCAGTAGCATAGCTTCCAAGGTATACCTTTATTCGTCAATATCAAATTCATTGCACCACACATGAACTGGTTTTGAGCAAAAAAACGCTTAGTGGTCGAAACTTTAGTTGTAAATTCCCGGTATCAATCCCCTGCTTTTACCAAATTTGTGCATGATTGTCACGAAAAATGTCAGCGCCAACGCAGTGGTAGGCTGAACAAACAGCAGCATTCGCTCACCGTTAGCGTATCTCAGAGCATTCTGCCGTAGCACAGGCGCTTGATTAGGCGTTTGATTAAGCGTTTAATTAGGTGCTTGATTAAGCGTTTGAATAGGCATTTGATTCGACGTTTGATTGGGCGCGTAGTACAGACGTATAATACAGGCATATTATACAGGCGCAAAGTACAGACGTTTGATTGAGGCGTAAGATACAGGCGTATGATCAGGCGTATAACCAGGTGGCTGATCAGGAGCATAATGCAGACGTTTGATAGAGCGTAAAGTACAGGCATATTATACCTCTTTTCAAAGCCAACATACCTTGTATGAATTATATGCTTTCTCCGATGTCGTGCAAGTTAGGGCTGGCTAGAAACCGCCTCTACCTAATCCTGTTAAAGTCTTTTCGGAATAGGTTTACAAGAGCAGTCCTGTGGGAGGGTGACGATGGACATGTGATGAGGCTGCTGAAGCGGTGTATCTCGAAACAGTATGAGAAAAGAAGTGTTTCAATAGAAGAGGGTGAAGTATCGACACATCATGTGGCCAGCTTTTGCACGGTTGATGCACAGGTAGTCAGACTATCCTAGAGCCAGCGGAGGAGTCGCCACAAAAAGTTAACGAGTGATCTCTTCCTTTATACCTCCTCTATCAAGTACAAGTAAATGATATGCTAGAAGTGGAGGAAACGAGAAGAAACATGAGTTTTGAGACAAGATCCGAGATGGTTCCAGCCGACAAAGCCTGCTTTTCCTCCCTTCTCGGGCTACTTCTGTACATTTCGAGTGCCACTTCTCCTCAACATGGAAAGGGGCTAGCTCTTTCCTAACATGACAGTGGTATAGCCTTTTGCTAACATTTACAAGAGTCAAGCGACCTCTAACATCAACAAAGAACTAGCACTATAACACTGTAGATTGTGCTGTAACTTGGATCCAAACCACGCTGGAGTCAAAGACACGAACGAATGTATTTTTTAACGTTAGAGAACGATCTTAATACGGTCTCGTGTACTCTGCTTGTCGTTGTGCGAGTTACTGCATATAATATCGTTGTCACTAGAGCTCACAGTGTTTGGAGGATTAAGTGGAGGAGGAAGGTGCGGGATCGTAGTGGAGCTTCCTACATGTGCGTATATGCAGTCGCCCTGTTTCTTAGACATTGGGTAATGGACGAGTATTTACCGCTGACATTCGGTAGTGTAGCGCTAGTGCACAATAGATCATAACGAAGCACTGCTGTCACAAAGCAACACTTGCACGTGGCGTCGTTTTCCAGTATCTAGACCCTTGAACACACACTCACTCATGCAGTCAACATGTTGGCTGAATTGCATTTATCACAAGCGCTCGACAAATCGGCCAGTCTATTGTTGTCAAGCTCGTCGCTTAGAATCAATATGCTCATAGTTCGTCGACGTTGCGTTACGTCGTCGTCTCGTGACTTGTGGGCTTCATGAATACAAAGAATCCTCATGACTACAACACGTCCTGTTCATATTGTCGCTCAAGGTCCATCACCGCAGGATTCGATGATCGTGGAACCCACCCAGACGATGACACATCCATGCTTACACCGCTCTCCAATGTTTCTTTCAGTGCAGAACGCGGCGAGTCTTACACTTCTTACTCGTTACTCTTGTCGGCGCACTGGAATCGTTCTCATACGAAACCCTGACGAGCGCTCGGCGGCAACGGGAGACCATATAGACGAGAATGATCATTAACAGTGACAGCACCAAGAAGAAGAGAATGATTCCAAATGGCTGAGGCACCAGCTCGAACAGTATCAAAAGTACGTTGATGAGTGGCCCGGCGAACAATATGAGCATGACGAAAACAGAGCCGAGCAAAAACGAGGCGAAGGCACGGTAGTACTTCGGCCCCATCAATGCCTCTAACACGTAGCAGGGATTCCACATTGCAGAGAGGTGTAGGCGATCCACAGGCTCTGGTAAAAACGGAAAGTTGTTAGGCTCACTACGCCCCAATCCGGCGGACCGTACCTCCGCTAGATGCTTCGGCAAGATCTCCAACGATACCAGCAGCTCACCCGCACGCAACCGGTCACCCGTACGGGAGTCACGAGTTGTCATGGTAAGCCAACTGGTATCTTCTGGATCATCTCCCATGCCCAATCGATGCAAAAACGATTTGACAAGCGATTTGGCATTTTCCATGCTGGCGTCGTCCTCCTCATCAGTTTCATTGTCATCGTCAGAGGCATGGTTTTCAGAAAGTAACGGCTTGTCCGTGTTCCTTTCGTCCTCATTAGAAATAGAGAGGACGACTTCGTCTGAACGAGCAGGTCGCAAGCGAGGAGCGGAAGTGGCGTCTTCTGTAGCAGCGTATCCTGAGCCCCGAGAAGGTTTTTCGTACGGCATCATTTCGCTTCCGCGGAAGCGAACTGGCTTCGGTTTGGCGAACACATTCACAGGTTGCCCCGTTTTGAATGCTGTCTTGAGGAACGGCGTAAGGTCCACCACAGAATCAGCAAGGCAATCATCGTAGACGACGTCACGATCCCACATCTGAAAGTGAAGACAACCCCGGTCTGCTTCACGTTCTGGGTCCAGCGGTAGCTCGATGTCAAACTTCATGCGCCAATTGAATGACGCGCGCCCGTGCTTCGCTCGCCAGTGTGTGTCTGTAATTTGTGACTTGTCGTCACGGTTTTGGAGCCAGCATTTTACAAACAGGTCGCTCAGATCTGTAAAATCCCCTGCTGTCACATTCTTTGCTTTATAAATTACCACGCGCACTTCGAACATCTGTGAAGGCGGCAGCGAGATGTCCAGCGGCTTCGCTACTTTCATCTCAGCTCCACTTAATATGTCCACCCACAGACGAAGGCTGCCTTGCGGAAGCGTGCTAGATGGTGCAAATAGAGAACGAACCTCCAACGGCTTACGACGCTCTGAACAATCAACCCGACCACCAAGATTCTGCCACTTCTCATCAAACCATCGGTCTTCCAGATCGATGAGAGTTGCGCCCACAAAATCATCGCCATAAACTGTACTTTCAATGGCGGTGCCCAGTGCTTTGCTCAGACCGGTCGGAAACGCTGGTATTGCAAAGAAGTCGTAATCCAGTACTTCCAATTTCAATTCGGACGCGCCTGGTAAATCGGTTTTGAACTCGTACATCTTGTGGAATTTCGGCGTTAGTGTCTCCGATTGATGGTTACTGCGATCACTAAAAACCTGCTCATGACGCCGCCCGTCTCCAAGGCTCACCCTCAGGTATGGGTCGCACCTGTTATTCACGTCCTTTGGAATTAAGTTCAGCGCGTCCAAGACGTACACGCGAATAAGATACGGCCGCGGATTCAAAAATTGATCCAAGTCGAACAGAGAGGGTTCATCGCGCGTCTTTAGAATACGTACGGTACCTTTAAACTTACCGACTGAACGGTAATTCATCGAGGACTGATCGCTTGAATCGAATCTGCTGTGTGTTGCCATAGAACCTCGAAATAGTGCGAAAGTCTCGAATGGAGAGTCAAGCGTATCTTCCAGTTCACCGTTAACAACATCACGCTGATGCATGTAGTGCGGAAGCTCATCTTCGTCATCGTCAAATACGGCAAAACTACTGGGCGAGATCACCTCGACCGCTGTCCCCTGCTTGCGTGGTTCACCTGATGCCAATACTTCTGCTGATATACCTGACGACTGTGTACACGGTGCTTCGGAGGCGACTGTGCCTGGGAATGTTGACAGATCGTCGCCGTAATCGACATACGGGTTTCTTCTACGAGCGCTCTTGCTACCTTCGTCAATGTACAATGGATTCGGCTGTCCGTTCGATGACGGCATCTTTTTGCTTAGGTCCACGGAGCACACACCAATAACTGGCTTGTAGAATCCGCCAAAGAGTTGATCGTACACCGTTATATTGAGCCGTGGCGCAAAAAGTGCATCAATCGGCATTTTTACTGGAATAACAACTCGTTGCAAGAAGTTCGGGTTTCGACTACTCGGCTTGGAAGATGGGTTGGTGAACTTGGGCAGGTTCGTTTTGGTAATTTCACCAACTTCAAACTTCGCGAAAGGCGTATTAATGGGCGTGAACCCTGTGGGCTGCAAGCCGCGGCACCCTAGGCTCATAATCTCCACGAAAGTGTCTTCTGTAGGTGGACGGATGGATTTAGGCGGTTCCACAACAGTTCCTGGCGTGTCTTTTTTTATGAGGTCGAACGACAAGAGCAGCTCACCTTGAGTATCACCAGATTTTTCGTAGCTTATCGGAAACCACTTCGGACGGGGAGCCGAATACTCGCCGCTGGAACGGGTCTTGGAATAGTCGGATGAAGACATCTGCGGAAATTCTCCTAAACTCAACTTCAGACCTCCGACATAGTCGTCCGCATCATAGCGATCCCAGTCATAGATCTGCAGTGATACTTTGGGCAAGAACTTCTCATCCTTAGGTAGCTCGACATCGAGCACGACCGTCTCATAGAAACAAGGGTCTCGCGTTGACATTCGTGTACTAACTCGGCCTTCAGATCCGACACAGACTACCTTCACGTATGGATCCAACAAACCATCGACGTCGGCAGCTGGCAAGCATTTTCCTTGAAAAACATGGACAAAGAGCACATATTTCATGTACTGCACCGTCGTACTCGCATATTGTCGCCAACACTGCGCAACTTCCTCCTCGTTGCGCCCAATCTCAACAGCGTCTTCTAAGCGCAGATTCATCAGAATGTTACCGTTAAAGTCGTGATCCTTAAGCTCATTCAGCACCTTGTCTTCATTGAGCACGACCCATTGGGGTGGTACGATAGTCGTTAGTGCCTCAGAGCCTTGACCAAATAGATCGTGGGCTTTGAATCGAGCAAAGCAGATACATCGCGACTCGCTCATCGTCTGGCGCACGAGATGTACGAACACGTCAGGCACCTGGTCTAAACTTGAAGGAAGTTCCACGTCAACGATGTCAAGGTACTGGTTAAAGTGACAAATACCGGACAAATTGTGGACCCGCGAGCTTTCGACACTATGACGACCCACTGAAATCTTCAGCGACATCCGGGCATTTCGGTTCCAGTTAGTATTGCTCGTAAAAACAGGAATTTCTGTTCCGTAAAATAGCGCGGCACGCAAAGTGTATCTCTTCATAATCGGCCTTACATCCGTGTTCAGTACAGTCCTCAGGTGGGCATCATCGTTTACCGAATGCAACCCATTCTCGGTTCGCAGCGATAGCAAAATACGTCCACGATACATACTGGCGTCTCCAGGGTGGTTCAGCATAAATTGAGAAGGAACCGAGTTGGCGTCGTACCCTACGGGAGGTCCGTACAAGTTGGCCCACACATGCTTGAATAGATCAGGATACCGCTGTACCTGTTTAAAAGAAAAAGGTGGTAAAACGTTGGCAAGAAGTTGGTCCGTTGCGGTCATGTCCCAATCCCATACAGACAGGAAGATGTTATCGCTCATGGTCGGTAAGAGTACGGGGAACCACAGCTCTTGATTGTATGTCAGCTGTAGATTTTCGCTTCCCTTCACCGTCACCTTCTTCGTCTCCAGCACGTCTTGGCCAGCGAAATACGCCCGAATATACCCATCAATTCCTCCATGCATCATCATGCTGTAGTCCATGTCGGGCAACTCTTCAGCTCGATAAATAGTAATTACTAGGAAACTCAACGTTTGAGTCACGCGTGGAGGAACGAGAACCATGGAACTGATGTCTGCCTTTGTCTTTACCAAATGTTCATCCGGATCTCTGTCTTCTGCAGTATCATATAGCTTTATTTTGTCCCCGGGTCCTAACACAACAAGAGAAAGTCTACAAACAAGTAGAGAAGCCGTTACTGACACAACCTTTCACCTGACAAAATGGACTTACAAAACGTAGCCTTGAATGGAGTCACTGTTGGTTGTTCCACTACCAACTAGAGCCACCCACTTCCGCTTAAGTTCATGATCAGGCTGGAAGTACACGTATGGGATGTCAACTGAAAAGAAACCCACGAGATCATCAAACGCTCGAGCAACCGCCGGCCGATTTGCGGACGAGCCTGGACCGTCAGCGTCAAACACCGATATCTGGATGCTTCCTTGTTCAATCGTTTCTTTGTCGAGATTTCTGAAGTCGAAATACAGGTACTCATCAAACACGCACGAGAGCTGCTTCTGCTTCACCATAGTATGCTGCCGCTGGCCAAGGCACTCGACTGAAATTACGGGGTCGCACAACCCATTAGCGTCCATCGGCTGAAGGTCACGTACTTCAATAATCCGCACCCGTATCTGATAATCGCCTGATTGGAACTGCACTTTTGAAAGCTCAGCAAGCATCTTTTGACGTTCTTCTTCTTGTTGTTTCCGCTTCGATTCAACCTCTGCTTGCTTAGCCTTAATTTCGTCATCATCATCACCACTCTCTGTCTTATCATCTGTGCCCTGGACATGACTTGCACTGCTGTCTTCATCATTGTCCAAGGCACCATTACTCGGACTTCCCAAACCACACAGCTCACTGTCATCAGGAACCTCACTGACGTTGTCGATCTCTCCCTGCTCGAAGCTGCTGATCTCTTGGTCAAGATGCTTCGCTTCGATCGCAAGACAGATTTTACCTCGTCCACAGTTTAGTTTTCGCTCTAGACTCAAGCTACTGCCAGCGTCTGTGCTCTTTGCATCAGACTGTTGCTCCAAAGCCGACCAGAACGTTTGTTTCGCCCCTAAAGAGCGCTTTGTGAACTCGTCCAGATCGACCACGCAGCGCCCCATGAAGCTGCTCGTAAGCAGATCACTGTCTTTCACTGTAAGTTCCAAAAGCTGCTTCTTTTCTGGAGTTATCGAGAAGTAAAAACGCTGTCGCCACGACGGATGAAGCGTCTGCTGTTGTGTTCTCGTCTGCTGCGACACGTTCTTCGTGCACGCCACAAGCACGTACGGATCACTGGTAGCCTCCGCGCCTGTGCCATCACAAGCAAGCAGTCCCGTCGCCTCCAGAATCGTCACTACATAGCAATTCGGCGGCCGGGTCGGCCGTTGAGCTACCACTCTATCAGCGTTTGGCAGTGCGTCAGTAGCAGACGTACTAAGAGCATCACTCCTCCCCGCTTCAGTCTCCTCCTCTTCTGTTGCCGCAGGTTTTATCAGCCCGACACTTGTCTTCGGAGACACTGGAGCCGACAGCTTCTTATCTGTGTCCGTAGACGCTGCAGCAGTTGTTTCAGTCTGACGTGGCGTCATGTACTTTGGCTCGTACGTCGCTTCAACCACCAGCTCTCCGCAACTCTATCCACAAAAAACAAACACAACAATCGCCATTATGACCATAAGATTAAAGCAGAAACAAAAAAGAAGAAGAAGAAGATAATGATGATGGGAAAGTGCACGTACCGCTCCCGTAGCGTCCACTAGCGTCAGTTTGTGCGTCATCTACAGCCACAACACAGCCAGCGTCAGTCCCAACACACACACACATATTCACTTCGTCTCTCCCGTTCGTTCTCGATCGATCGCTGCTGCCACGTACCTCCGTCTCTGGCGTCAGCGTCTCGATCTCAAGCACAGCACTGCCCAGCAGCACGTCCCTCCCGCGCTCACTTAGCCCAAAGATCTTCAAGTTCACAGCAGCGCCCAGCGGCTTCTTGACACCGAATGTAAAGGGCTGCATCCACTGCGGCGACGTCGTCTTGACCTTGGCAGCGGTACGTAGTACCACGTCACCGCATTGCGCCTGGCAGTCTGAGACACGATCAACAAGTAAAGGAAAAGCTTTGGCTGCGTTAAGGGACTCGAGACACGTACGTACAGGGATCAAAAGTCGTGCTGGTACTGTCGGTTGCCGCCTGTGCTGCGCCCACACCCGTAGCGCCGATCACCACGAGACGCACGCGCGGCGTCACGACGTCCGCCATCGTTACCTTTCCTTCGTTTCCTTTCCTCCTTTCCTTTCCTTTCCTTTACTCGGTTTCCTTTCCTTTCCTTCCTTGGTTACCTTTCCTTTCCTTCCTTGCTTTCCTTTCCTATCCTCGGTTTCCTTTTCCGTTCTTGGTTTCCTTTCCTTTGCGCAAAGATCGCAGCGGGACCCTGATTTCCTTTGACATAGACCAGTAGCCAATCACAGCGCAGCAGAGTGATGGTCACTTTGATGTGCCTCAAATGTTTTGTTTTCTCCACGTACAAACATGTTGGTGCGTCGACGCTGGCTGTTGCTATGGCTACTCGTGGTCGTCGCCACTTCGGAGCGAGCGCCTCGTGCTAGAAATGGTGACCAGCTTGTCACTGTCACGCTTGTGGACGGCACAACGCGTGAACTGACGACCGACGAGTTCGGAGAGCTGGCGAAACAGCGCGCCGAGAGCCAGAAGGAGCAGCTGGACAAGAGCGACGGGGCGCACTGGCGACACGCCGAGACGGCGCAACTGGCGACGCTCGACCCGTCGTTGGCCTTGCACATTGAGCTGGCGAGACGCGCGTTCGTCGTGCTGCAACGTCATGGGTACGCTCAAGGGTACGCGCTGTCCGGTTTCAGTGAACAAGAGACGAGACAGGCTGCCTCCGACTATTACGTGGAGCTTGTGCTCGAGGCGACAAGAGACGAGACGAGTGGCGTTGAAGCCAAGACGGGCACGGGCACGAGGAGAGACACTGACGAGGGGAAGGAGGAGACGCCGCTGCGGCTGGAGGTACAGCTGCTCCTGGACGGCCAGCGTGAGTGGCGCTTAATTGCGGGGGTGGGGTGACAAGGATGCAGGTGGCAGTTGACCTGGAGTTTGTATACTCCTGTTATTGTTTTTAATATTGGCGTGACAGAGCGCTTCTCGGTGCTTGCTGCGTGGGAACTGAGCGACGAGGAGCCGCCGCGAGGACAGAAGAGGCGGTCGCGGCTGATGCGGCTGTCGATTCAGCCGACAGTTGCCATGCTGGAGCGAGAGGCGGCGCGCGAGCGCAGCAAAGCGGCCGTGGCGACGTGGCTCTTGGCCGGCGGGTTAGGGCTCGTGGCGGCGGGCGTGCTTGTAATGTACAACACGCGCAATCCGATGCCGACGGTGAAGCCGCGGCGTCGGTCTAGTGACGTCTGGGAGCTCGTGGACGAGAACGACCGGCCGATCAAGATGGACAAGCGCGATGATAAGAGCAAAAGGGAGTGAGTGATAGGAGGGAGGGAGAAAGGGAGTGCGGGGAAGCTGATAGGCGGGAGTGTCTGCTCATGCATCTGCTGTCTGCAGCTTTTGCAGCTTGTCTAGCAGTCACTGACCCAGCATTGTAGTGGTCGGTCGGTAGGACCTTGTCAAACGCAACGTGGTCGGTCGTCAATTGATCGGTCGGTCGGTCGGTCACATGGCTACATTTTTCGTGTGGACTATACAGTACCGTATACGACGTCGCAATTGAAGCGCTGTCACATCTGTTGGGTACAGGCGTGACGCCCCTGCATCATACTGGTCGGAAAAGCGCTCATGTCGCATAGGTAAAGTCGTACGCGCCCGCATCTCTCTCTGGCTCGCGCGCTGATTGGTTGCTTGGTTGTGTCCTGTTTCTGCCAATCGCGATGGCTTCTCCGCGGTATACTCGAGCCAAGTGACGCGTTTCTCCGCCTAATCAGACGAGCGGCAGCCAGTCACCACTTCTCATTTGACAATGGCGACGCTGAGCGTCGTGGTCACGGGCTTTGGCCTCGTGCGCAACGGCGGACAGCAGCCCGACTGCGTGGTACGCTCTTCTATTTATCTGTAGCTATACATCCCATACCAACGCTACTAACCGCAGACCTCTCACGTGTCATATTCGATGTTATTTTACAGGTTTTCCTCGGAACGGTCCACCAAAGCAGCAGCCACAGTAGCTCCTGGACCATTTACCGGCCGTTCGAAGCGTTCCAGCGCCTGGGCCAACAGCTGAGCATGATCTTTGGCCAGATGGTGCCAGTGTGTCCGCCCCATCTGTTCGACGTGCGCTTCCCCGACTCGCTCGAGAAGGCGCGACTGGACTTGAGCATGTGGATGCTGCAGCTCCTGCAGCACGTGCCCATTTACCAGTCGCACGTCTTTGTGGACTTTGTCAGTGCCGATGCCAATGTGCCGCCGCCCGGACTGCAGCAGGCGGCGGCCTTGGGTCCTACTGCAACTGCTGCAGCGCGCGGCGGTGGGAACATTGGCGATCTTGATATGGACGAGATGTTTCACTCGACGACGGACGAGAATCCACCACA
>JH598067.1:40297-89727 GCA_000173235.2 Hyaloperonospora arabidopsidis Emoy2
AATTCCACCATTGGCAAAGGATTCGCTACAATTTGTAAACGAATGGACATATCCCCCGAAGGATTTCCTCAAGAACGTGTTTTGCACGTTCTGTCTGACCATTTGTTTCAGGATGGTCAGAGGTCGACATCTGAAGGCGCGTTCTGAGTGTTTTGAACACGGATCGCCAGAATTCCGCAGTGGATCGTGGGTCTCGATCAGAGACGAGTTCACGAGGCAACCCATGAAGACGAAAGATCGTGTCAATAAAACACGAGCACATGCCGATGCATTGATATTTTCAGGTACAGCGACCAGGTGTACCATTTTACTGAATCTATCAACGAATACAAGAATACCTGTATTTTTGTGTGGGTCTGCGGGGAATCCAAAGACAAAGTCCATTAAGACTGATTCCCAGCATTCTGCCGGAATGGGTAAGGGTTGCAACGGCGCGCGAAGTGAAGGACCTGACTTCACTCGTTGACATACTTCGCATGCGCGGACGTACTTTCGCACGAGCTGATACTGGCGGGGTCAGTAAAAGTCGCGACTAACTGTGAGATATGTCTTCTCTCGACCACGATGTCCACCAGTAGGTGCATCGTGGTACTCATACATGATGCGCAGTCGCATGTCACCATGGTCCGGTACGACGACACGAGGCGTGTCGCCGGCAATGTAGTAAACCATTGTGGACTATATATCTATCCGTGGAGGATCGATTTACTGGGGGCAACCTTTTAAGGGATTGACAGGATGGTTGCGAGAGATGATCCATCAAACGCACCATCGCCAGATCGTACGCCTTGCGTATGGCTTCGAGTATGGTTGACGACGGGCCGCTCGACGTCAACACCGCGACAGTGGTCGGACCAGTTTCGGGTTGCACAGCCGGTTCTAAATCGGGTCGGCGCGACAGATCATCAGCAACGACATTCAGTCGTCCTGATTTATATTCCACGAAGAAGTTATACTCCGCGAAGAACGACATCCACCTCGCCATTAGTTGCGAGAGGTGTGGACTGTTAACGGCCGTGCGTGCTCCGTGTATACGATGAAGGGTCTATCATCTAGTAGGTAGAACCTGAATTTTGCTAAAGCATACTTCATGGCAAGGAGTTCCTTGTCATCGACTGGGTAGTTACGTTCAGCTGGTTGCAGCTGACGTGACTGATAGCAGAAGACACGCTCAGCATCGTCTGTGTCGTACTACATTAATGCACATCCGATGGCAAAATCACTTGCATCGCAGACCACATGGTCTGTCTTGGTCTGCAATCGCCAAAACTGGAGAGCGTATCAAGCTTTGCTTGATACCTTCAAATGAGCGCTGACAATCAGCACTCCATGCCCACTTCTCGTTCTTTTTCAATAAACGAGAGAGATGAACAGTCATCTCGGCGTAATTGTGCGAGTATTTGTGCAAATACGCCGCTAGGCCAAGGAACTTTCGAAGTCCTTTTATGTCGGTAGGCACCGGCCAGTCAGTGATCGCCTTGATCTTTTCCGGATCGGGCCGGACGCCGTGCTTACACACGATGCATCCAAGAAGTGGTATTTCGCTTGCAGAAAATATACACTTCTTGAGATTGGCATACAACTTATGCTCACGCATCAGTATAAGAACTTTCTAGACGTGGAGTCGGTGGATTTCCAAATCCGTCTGCCCATCCATAGCCTGGCTATGGACGAACACGTCATCGAAATAGCTGGGTGCGAATTCTCGCACAGATCTCAACAGATTCGTTACACATCTGTTGAACGTAGCAGGGGCATTACTAACCACTCCCAAAGCATACCGATTGGGGTGCTCACTGCTGTATAAGGAATGTCCTTTTCACGCATAAGGATCTGATAAAACCAGTCCATCAGATCCATCGATGAAAAGATGTTACTCCTTGACATTACATCTATAATGACATACTTTCTTGGTACCGGCGTTTGAGACGGTACAGTGGCAGCATTCAACTTGTTGAAGGCATGTACTATCCGCCATCCTCCTGTGGCCTTTCGGACACAGAAGGTCGGAGAGCTATGTGGGGAAGTGATTCTCATCCATGTCCCGCTGCCAAGCGATCGGCAAAGAATTTGTCAATCGCTAGTACTTGTTCACGAGGCAGTGGACACTGCTTCATGACAGTACTTTGAACCTGGTTTCAGGTCGATTTCGTGACGAGTACCCTTATCCTTGGGTAGCTCGCACGGCACTGTTTCTGGGAACACATCTCTGAATTCCGTCAAATCATCGTAGAGAGGATTTGTCTTGAGCGATTCACACGATTGGGATGTATATCGCTTAATCCGAGTCTTCTCATCAACGACACTCTCGTCCATTGATGAGCTGCTGAGAACCCTTTCGTTCTCAGCGAATACCATTGCCGACAGAATATCGGTTACGTACTCGTCTTCCACGACGAGTACGCAAATCTGCTTGACTTTTCCACTACGCAGATCACGCAAGAACCTATTCAGTTCGAGCGTGGGCAATTGAGTGATCTCCGAAGTTGTCTTCGGAGGTGCGATCAGATCAAGTTGGTAAGTGCCTATTCTTGATCCGTCATCGAACAGGACATTTAATGTCTCTGTTATCTCCTGGGAACCACAGTTGGGTGGGGGCGTATTCCCTCACTAGCCTCTTGGGCTAAATCATCACATGACACGAGTGGAATTGCTCCCTCGTTATCTTCTGGCGGTGGTTGCGCTACCGCGGCCAGGTCTTCTACGTGCGATTCTCCAATCGCACTAAGATCATCATCATGCCAATCATTGGCAATCGGTTCGTTGTCACTTGGGTGTCGACCGTTAGGAGGACACCCATGCCCCAGTCCATTCGACTTATTCGGGTGGTGGGCCTTCGGCACGACCTGCATCTCAATGCAGTCGCGGGAATCTGGCTTCATGGTGTGGCGATCAGCCACTCCATGGCCATGTGCAGTTGTGCTAACGACCGAACCACACGCGAGGCCATCGCACTCGCTCGTAGTACACCCACATGTTTGTGGGCGATCCATGGCGTTCATCAGATGGCCATCTGATGAACAAGTGACAGGCTATCGACTGTTCGTAGATGCCAGCTGACTTGTGGCTCGTACCTTCTGAGCCACGGCAGTCCAAGGTGACATCAAATTTGTCATTCAAGTCTAGTATGATGGAGTCATCATTGTATTGGACTCCCTTCAGTGTATAGGTAATACCCACTACACGTTTCATCACTGTTACGGATGCGCCTGTCGCGAGACGCACGTCATCCTCGTTGGAGGGATCTCTCGCTCAACATATTCGAGCTCTCTTTTGTCTAGCGATTGGCGTCGTACAAAGTTGTTCGACGCCCCACAATCGACTAGGGCTCGAAGCGACATGCCTTGTGTCACTTCGAGTTTCAAGGTAATGAGGGAAACCTCATTACTAGAAGCAACAACACATAATGACTGAGTGTTGAGAGCAACTTTCGTCAAGAGGCCTACAAACACACTTGACGTTGCTGGATCAGTAGGGTGCTCCGCACCTAATGAACCTGACCGTTTTATTGGCTGTCCGTTACGTTGTTGCGTTTTCGCAACAACGTCGGACCCACGCCTTGGACCTCTCTTGGCCGCTTGGTGGTTACTGTTTTCCTGCGGTACGTGGTACCGCCCTCGGGGCACTGCATTCATATGCATGATGCCCTGTCTTCTGACATCTATTGCATTTTTGCAATTTCTTATAGTTGTTAACACGAGAGCTCTCGCGCCTCGTGTTACAGAGGTTCATGGGTTCTGGGCCTCCATTTTCCTGTCGTCTCGACGGACGATAGGAATTCGAATTCGCGTAAGCCTGTTTCACGCTGAGTCCTCCTGTTCCGCAACCCTTATTGTTCTAGGGTATTGAACTCCAATCGGAACATCGGAACAGGTAGGTTTTAACTGGACCATCAGTCAGACCCTGCATGCACAATGTAATCAACTTTTGTTGGTTCAGTGGGTCGACTGTTATGCAACTGGTACGGTGACGTATGTACTGAATGTACGAGTGTGCGTCACGTTTACCTTGCTTGATTCTCAGGAGTTCAGAGCGAGCCCTGAACTCCGCTCGTGGCGGCTCAAAAGTTTGCCTTAGTAGGGACTTGAAGACTTTCAACGACCCAAAGACATATGGGTCGTGTAACTTAAGGCCCAAGACCCACGTCTTTGCACGCCCTGCCAAGTTCGATTGAGCAAATGCGATCTGCATTTCCTCATCGACGATATGACGAGCCCTTATGGCATCGTCTAGTTCCACGAACCATCTCAACAGAGAGTCTTCATCGGCTCCCTTGTACTTTGAGATGTCAATCTTTAGAGTCTCAGGTAGACGTATACAGGTCGACCCGGTAGCAGTGGCCTGCTGCTGTCTCAACAGCTCAAACTGTTGAGCACTATGTTCTCTCAACAGCTCTGTCTGTTGAGAACCTTGTGGTGAAGCAAGGTTACTTTTGAATGAACTTGGAGATGGTGGCGTGCTGTCCGTCTGTCCCCAGGGCGGAGAGCAGTGCGCTACGGCTTCTTGTCCTATCGTTGAACTCGAGCGTTCAACAGCGTCCCATTCGATTTGACTCAAATGGGAGTATATTTCATGCGCGGGATGAAAATCATCCCCCTCATCGTCCAACATGTTCATGGTCGTTGAACGGACTACGAAGTGCTACCAGGTGTAACGGGGCACACCTTATTCAAGTAACTGAATAAACCTTGCACTGCTGACAGTGCAAGGGTGTGTGCTTCCGACTACCTCACGTACACGTACGTGCAGAGGAAGGTTGCTGTACGGAGTAAGAGTACTCAGTAAAGGTAAAAAGTCGAACTGTATTTAGTATAGTTAATCCTTGTAATAAATCCCTATTTGACCTCATTTAGCTATGTCTAAATACAAACATGTATTATAACTATCTACACGCCACTCGTTGCGTGCTTCTGTCGTGGCTAGACTTTGTTGGTTGATATCTTGATCCTATATCAACCAATGAGCAGTGTGTTACATCTGCGGGGCAATATTATCGATTAGGATAATATTGTGAGAATATTGTGTTTGTCCAAATGCAATATTCGTACTTGATATTTACCTTAAGTAAATTATCATGTAACGGAGGTACCCCGTTACACTGCCAGAATGCAATATCGTTTGCTCATAAACAGTTTTCTAAAAGGGAAACGTTGTTCAGCCACCACCCTTTCGTTAATCAGCCACCAGCCACCAATAATTAATATGAGTACGTATATCTTTTTTGACAAACCATGCATTTAATTGGATAAAAGTAAGGTTAGTTATTTCCAAAATCAAACATTTTTATTATGATACCTTTTGTCCGATTTTGTTTGCTGCCATCTAGAATTAATTCCAATATGTTTATCCACTAATTACTACAATGAAAAGTGCGGGTCCACCGACTAGATTGCGTACGATTATTGGAGGAAGCAAAGGCAGCAATTGACGCCCATGCAGAACAACAAGACTATGTCATTGTTGCCAATCGCACAAAAAGGGTAGGCACTAAAAAGTGGTGCCGTGAAACGTTTATGTTTACTCCTTTCCTAGTACACCTCCATCGATACGAGAAGTACCTAGCCAACATGCTTCTTTCAGCCGTAGCAAATTTTTTGTTCAGGGACAGGTGAGCTTCGGCATCTCCGTCTCGTGTATCGCCAATCACGAATTATAAGTTTTTAAAGTAATTGCTAACATTTCCATCTTCATTCTTCAGCTTGTGATGCCGAGTCATTGACACGAACTAGCACATCTGACCACGATAATCTTGATCGCGTGTAAGGACCACTTGTCTACCTTCGGAGATAGCGTCCCGTGAAGCAATACATTCCGCCCATTTATATAGGGTTAATGTGCCCACGCGGACCGAGAAGAGATAGCATCCTGCTTTTCCTTGGTCTGGAAGCAGCTGGCCATATCCTTCTTGCTGGTCTGTTAGCCACAGAACGAACAACATAGGTACATATATGTATTGCCGCCACCATTTTAGATCAAACGCAAGTCGTGCGTCTATATTGTCAGCACCAACTCAATATATTGCAAAAAATCTGTCCAAAGGATTTGAACGTTGCATATTTGCGTGACCGATTAAAAAAAATGCATTGTTTTTCAAATTGAAATTATAATCACACTAATTTGATTATATATTTATTTTGAAAAAACAATGCATTGGTGGGTGATGGCTGTTTTAGGAAAGGGTGGTGGCTGAATAGGGAGCCGCTAATGAGCTCTCAGTTTTCGCTGATGAGCCTTCACCTCATACATTAATCAAGTAATTGGATTGGAAGCCTCCAAATTGTCAAATTGTTTTGTTGTACGCATTAGAAATTACGTCCATCGATCTCATAAAACCTACTATATCGTACCTCTGACCTTCCTTCTTAAAAGCAACATGGAAGGGGAAGGCATTAACCAGTCACAGGAGAGCTGTTTGTTTCTGTTATCAAAGCTTGTCACGCGCTTGACGAGCTGACAGTGCCGGAAGGCTATGTTACAACAATTAAACGGCAACAAAGGGTGAAAAACAGCAAGGAAAGTGGGGTTTAAGCAGTTAATCTGCCATGCTCATGCAACGCTGTCCACAACAGAAGATTGATTAAGATGGTTACATTATAGCACTCAAGCACAACTAGAGGATGATCAGCATACAACATGTGTATTGTGTTTTCGCGATCGTCTATTTACACGTTAATGTGGATGGTCTGAATACGTTTGTACCATAAACGAAGTACCGTCGTCGGAGCTTTTCGGGGTGGACCTCTTAAGAGGGAAAGAGACGTGGTGTAGGGCGGGATGGTATACACCGTAAAAAGCCTGCGAGCCTATGTTATAAGTGCTCTCACCCGTCGGAGGGGATGCTCTATGTGGAGCTTGGCTCAGTCTCGACTGTGAAAATTTAGAAATTAGAAGCATAAAGAAAATCAAACAATTTGACATGGGGGGGTTCAAATCCAATTACTTGTTTAATGTATGAGGTGAAGGCTCATTAGCGAAAACTGAAGGCTCATTAGCGGCTCCCGGCTGAATATCGTTCCCCTTTTCAAAATTATCCTTGACAACGGACTTAAACCGGATAAGCAATACTTTGTAGACTCTTGTCTTAATCCGACAATTTATAGTCAAGGGGAAGTGAGTCACATCGCACTTTGCTGTTCATTTACAAAGTCTCTTTACAGAGTCCCTATTCAAATGTTGCTTGTTGTGATGGTGTCATGCGCTTCACTATAATGCAATGACGGTCGACTGACGAATGTTCCACAAGAACCTGGACGCTTTTCGGAACTATACAATTGCACACAAGTAACGATATGGGTTGAGCAACGTTATGTGTCGCAGTAAATTTGGAGTTAGCTATCATAAATAACATGTTTAGTATTCGGTACGCCAAGTCCTCACAATCCTAGCGCGTCCCGCTCCACCCGTTTTCAAAAATACGCGCTTCGGGTTCGTGTCATCAATCGAACGCTTTTATTCTAGAGAAAAGAGCGATTCAAGATTAAGTTGACAGCCGTTTCATATTCTCAACCGATATGACGACTCAGAATATAATCGATTGTACGTTCTGAGCCACATTACATGAATCAGTCGTTCTCAGCGTCGTGCTCTACATCTCTTGACATATTTAAGTGTATATAGTCTGTAATTAAATGTATAACCCAATTTTTGCCATTCGAGAATCTACCAGGTCACCGAAAGATGGTCGTAGTTACGCTGGTTTGTGCCATCGTCGGTGAGCCCGACAGCAATTTCGTCGTCAAAATCGACACAAATGAATTGGTCGGTAGCTTGAAGGATGCAATCAAAGAGAAGCAAGGACCGAACATCACTTGCGTTGCCAGTGACCTGCAGCTCTATCTGGCAAAAGATAACGGGACGTGGCTGCCATATGACGTTAATCTGGACGAATTGCTTCAGACTGAAGGATTTCTGGATCAAATGGAGAAGATGGACGCGTCGTGGAAATTAGGAAAGCCAAGCTTGTTCGGTTCCGGTCTATTTCTTGGAGAAGACGTTGTCCACGTGTTGGTGGTGCTTCCGCAGATTGTCGCTAATGCTGTCACATCAGGAATATTGAATCTGGGTATTCGACTGACGAAATTCTGGAAAGCGTTCCAAAAAGATTACACCAAATTCGACCTCGTTGCTGGTAAACTTATTGCATTACCAGAAGACACATTTATTCTTGGCCAGGAGAAATGTGGCTCTCGTATGTACGTACGTCATTGCTATCCGCAGCTATGGAACGTTTGTTTGGGGGCTCTGAATCGCCCAGGAATCCGCAATCTTGTGATTCTCGGCAACCCGGGAATCGGCAAAACGGTTTTCGGCTATTTCATCTTGCTACATCTTGCACGTAGTAATGAAACAGTGGTTTACGAGCCTGCCAGAGGGGAGGATCGTTTCTTATTCTGTGGCGAGACAGCGGTTGCAGGATCGAACACGGACTTTAAAGATATTCTCAATCTGAGCGAAACATATTACGTTGTGGATGCCATCGCACCAATTAACTACGCGGCGAAGACAATTCTTCTTACGTCACCACGCCCGAAGGTCTGGAAAGATTATTATAAAGACGATTGCGAACGGTTTTATATGCCTGTCTGGACTGAGCAAGAGATTCTTCAATGTCGTGATCTGATGTATTCGGACAGGCCATTGGGACGCGTGATGGAATGTTATCGTAAGTGGGGCGGCATTGCACGCTATGTCTTGCGCTTTGCGATGGTTGAGAGGCAACAGAGTCTGCTAGGTGAAGCGATTAATGAGGTTAATTTGGAGGCGATAGTCAATTCGAATGGACAGATGAGCGCGAAGGATATTATGATATCGCATAGGGTGCTTCACATTCTTGTCGAGGACGATTTCAATAACGAGGGGTATGTATTTGCGTCAAGGCACGTCCTGAACATGGTTTATAATAAAGTGTTTGCGGAAAACAGGGGAAGATTACTGGCATTTCTTTCTTCTTGTTCAAAAATCGACTCTTTTGCAGTGGTCTATGGATTATTGTTTGAGACGTATGTGCATTCAATTCTGCCCCGTGGCGGAACGTTTCGAGTTCCACGCTTGACTGAGGGTTCGAAAAGAAAGCTGCAGGTGGGGAGAAAGGCGAGAGCAAGATTACACGAGTCATCACTGATGAAGATGTTGAAGAAGTTGTGTTGCGAGAACGAGAAGCTACCATTTTCGAGGGAAACGTTCGAGTGGCCGCTGACGATCCACCAACATACCTGCGGCCTGCTTCTGGTAATTTTGAATCGGTGGAGGCAATGGGCACGCCGAATGAACTTTTCCAAATGACTTGTACAAAAGTGCACCCTTGCAAACGTCAAGGTCTTCGCAGAGTTCTGGATATGCTTGGAAATACAGCTGAACCGCGGTTGTATTTTGTTGTTCCGGCTGATCAGAAAAGCGGGAGGAAAAAGGCGAAAGACATCCTGGACACTGACGATAACATGAAGGAGCTGAAGCAATATGTCATGGAAATTCCTCTTGTGGAGGAAAGTAAAAGAATGAGACCTCACGAGGAAGATTGTACATGTCACCAGTCAAAAATGGCGAAACTCGACATCAAGTAAACTTGGCCGTGAGGTGGCATCCGATGGACCAGGTTAAACGTAGTGTTGGTGTGATGTTCTAGCGGATAGCGTGAGTGGACGTACTAGTCACTGCCACTTTATCAGCTTTGTATGTGAAGAATATAATAGCACGAAGTTAAGAATAAAAAAAATATACGACGCTTCATTTCGCATGGTTTACAATTGTTGTTGTAGATAAGTATTTCGCATGGTTTACAATTGTTGTTGTAGATAAGTGTCTGGTCTCCTTGACCGACTTTAGTCAACACGGAGAAGCTAGTATTGTTGTCTTGCACCAATGATATTTATCATGCACGATACATCGCTCGAGATCTGTGTATTCAAAAAGACTTCATGGTTCCCGTATATCGATAGTACCTGACACTTCCAATGCAACTTTTGCTGATAGTCTTCTACTCTCGATCGCACCGGCAGGTCATTCACAATGGGGAAGCCCAAATGCTGTGAATGGACGCGGATGTGGTGCGTCCGTCCTGTCACAAGTCGACTCCCGACAA
Source organism: Hyaloperonospora arabidopsidis Emoy2 (assembly GCA_000173235.2). Classification (NCBI taxonomy): domain Eukaryota; phylum Oomycota; class Peronosporomycetes; order Peronosporales; family Peronosporaceae; genus Hyaloperonospora; species Hyaloperonospora arabidopsidis. Next base: position 50,376 of record JH598067.1, read on the forward strand.
GGCTTTGACCATCCCATCCATTTCTTTTGTATGACGATGCATGAGCGTAACACAAGACCGTGCTGACGGAGCTCCGTCACACATCGCACATGTCCTTGGCGTGGCGACTTCAATATAATTGGAGTCATCAAACGCCAGTAGCAGTCACCCACAGCTTCAATCATTACCAGTCTCGAGCTCAAGCCTTCGACATGGGCACATGCCGAAGTCGCTTCATTCTACGGGAATTCGCCCGTTTTTCCTCGTGCAACGTAAAACTTCTGCGCGACGCAAATTTCCGCACCTCTGACCAACGAACAAGCCGTCGGCTCGGTCGTAGGACTACGTTTCTTTTCCGCCAACATGGCCAGTAGCAACAGTCCCGATGTCAGTCGATCCAGCCCATCGACCGGCAATAGCGTCAGCCGATCGACCTCTTGACTGTGTACAGCTCCACGTTGTTCATGCTGCAGGATGTGTACTAATGAGTTAAAGTGACAGCTTCCAGTTGGATGCACCGCAATCTTGGACGATTTTGTTTACGACCATCAGCTCGCTCGTTTCGTCATGTACCCACGTCGACGATAGAGACGTCACTTCCGCCAGCTTCTCGACATCCTTCACTGGACAATGGACATTCGGTTCATGTCGGTGCTTCAAGTGGTCGAAAAAGTCTCCACTTTGGATTACCGGATCGAGACTTGCCTCGATTCCATTCACTCGCACGAGTCCCAATTGCACCACCGGAGCGAAATACTTGGGCGAGAGCGTCGGTCGGAAACTCGCAAGCAACCACTTCGCCCAAGGACTTGCCCGTCTACCGACCGACCTTTAGCAAACAAGGCGACGCGATGCACATAAGGATCAATATGGTGGACTGACACACCCACTACCTGCCCAATTGATTGGTACACGTGGTGGACGAGCACGGATAGGAGTGGACGGAGGGGAAGAGCTCGACATGTGCGCTCCGATGGCTTTGGCGCTGATTCCGACGCTTTCGAGAGAACTTGGGGTTGCCACTAGCCAATTGAGAAGCTTTGCGCGCAGCCAGCCATTGCGTGTTCTCCTGCTTCCGACGCAGCTTCTTTCTGAGCGGAGGTGGGTCGTCCGCCATCAACGATCCGTGGACACACTATCGTACACGAATAATGCCGCTGTAGGTAGGTCTATGATTAATTAAGGCTCCGACCTGGATCAATTGGTCCGAGTCAGACCACGACCCGTGAACCGGACCAGCCGACCGACAGCTGACTGTATCACGCTGTATCTCACAGAGCAAGATGATTACACGAACCTGATCAAGCTTGTTTTGTGAAGCAGGCGCTAAAGCTACCACTAGCAGGATGTGCGCCAATCATACGCTAGCATGATTGGCGCACAGACTGCTAGTGTTAGCAAAACGTCAACACAGTAAGTACATTTATTTAGCAACATATGCAGCAATAACGGTTGACATGGAGACAGATTTCTGGTGAAGAAAAATGAGCTGCGAAAAATGAATGCCAAAAGTAAAGACCAATTCGCCGTCTATGGCGCCCGTTGTCTGTGGCTCAGAGGATAGAAGTGCATTTGTTTTCAGCATCGAATATCGGTGATCATTAATGGATACATCTGGCTGTCAGTCTAGGAAGTGACTGGATCGACTATGGTGTAGGTTAATATAAGTCTCAGTAGCTTTCTTTTGATAATTCACAGGTAAAATAGTACGAACAGCATCATTATACACGCTTACGAAGATGTAGCATTGCCCATGATGTCATTTCGAAGCAGCTCATTGTGTACCACTGAGTATTGTAGAACTTTAGGAGTCAGCCAATCGATTCGAGCTCAAGCAACCTGAGCATACTGAAAACTTGCTCAGGCCTTACCGGTAAGTCTTGCTATGCTTTTGGTATACATTCGTAATCGATGATTAAAATCCCACAAACGTCTTGTGCACCAAATCGACAGCGCTTTGTAGTTTTGGGATGTCAAGCGGGGTGACAGAAGTTTCGTCATCACATTTCTCACGTTCCGCCTCGCACCAAAAGCCATACTCCTGTTGAATAGCTGACCTAGATGCCAACAGCTTGTACAAGCCAACATACAAGCCAGAAAGCAAGATTTGAAGGTTGAGGGGTCCCTTATGCGAACCCAGACTTTATTATCATGTCCACAAGTGAATTCAGGTTGAAGCAGTATCTCCATAAGCCTTAGAACTTCCTTCATTGATGACTGTTACCTTAAACAACTCTCCCACTATTAGTTTAGTTATCTTCGCGATTGGTCTCATTCTTTAATGAGTGCTTCGACTTCATAATATTTTGAGCCACGGTTGCAGTCGCCCCTTTCTCTACTGAGTCATTTGACTTCGCTAGCTCTCTAGCAACAGACTTGGACGTGTCCACATTGAGCTAAATAGCTGCAAAGACTTAAGGAGTCAAAGAAGGCGTGATAAAGACCTTGGGTGGCGAGTAGCAACACATACTTCATTACCGTCGATCAGGACCTTAGCGTGCCCCAGAGATAGGTGTAGAAGACAATGAGTACGAGCAGAGCTTGCTCATATGTGCATGGATCGCCTTGCATAAAGAATCGCAAAGTGAAGAAGAAATGCAGAGATTTTAATGGTTGCAGTGATTTAGTATTTCCAACTGCTTCTTCCAACGTACCGCGTAAGCAGAATGGGTCTCGGTACCTTCTTGCAAGTACTTACACATCACGTCAAAAGTCTAGCCATACGACTGAGATCGAGTGGTGGACTCGACCCCGTCACCTTCCGATCGATGGGACATCCGATCCGTCGATGTGATTAATTCACGACTTCGTGGCTAAGTTTTGTCTTCTCATCTTGTGGTAACAGAGCCTCTTGCCGATACGGTAATCGACTCTGTGCACCTAGAAAGCATATGGTGCATTAAGCGAACATGATTAAAGCATTGGCGGGCAATAGCTGTAACATGTAAGTAGATTCTTACGTATTACACGGATATACTTGTAATCTATGACTTTTGAAAATCAAATATAGTGTGCCGCTTACCTTGCCTAAAATAACTAGGTAGGATAGACTTTCAGCAGCAATTCTTGCCGAATAAAGTGAGCAGAGGGACAGCGTTTCGTATAGATATGGGTACCTGAGATACCATCATGTATCGATGAATGCAGCACTGATAGGAAGGGTGCTCATTGATTTTGACTGACATTGTCCTGTTTCCACGCAGCTGTTGCCAGCTTATGCGCCTTTGCTCCGTTCGGTTGTATTTCGACCGCCTGCATCTAGGTTCTCTCTTCTAAACTCCTTCATGATTTTGTTATTCAATCGCCTTTTGTGACAGGTAGTGGCGCGTGTACAAATGTGGTAGGTTGCCTAAGATGCAGATGTGGGTGCTTCAACCTCACCCTTTACGCTTCGTGTCTACAGATTCTTGTCACTGCAAGTAGGTGTTAAATGCTGCTTGGATCCTCACAAGACCAAAACAAGGTTAAATGCATACAAAGCAGACTGTCACACACTTCTCCTATCAATCGTCGCCTTACGCTCTGCCACTTGCAGAAGTATATATATCTTCGTGATTGGTGGCCCGCAGCGTTGGGTGCTCTCTCTTTTCGTACTAAGATAACAATTAATGCCGTACGGCCTGCAAGATTTCGACTTTTTGTATTGAGAGCCTGATGGTGCACACTTACGATACTGCGTACAGATGTGGACTTGATATGGTGGTGGGCAAACACTTAATTGGATCAGCAGAGACGTAGTGATGTTGTAGAATAGTTACCTTTGAAAGCAACGTGAATGTGGCATCCCCTGCCAATCAAGTATTTCGATGTCAATGCGTTAAAATCGAATATTCCGTGGCATGAGACCTGTACTTCTACTTCTTGAAAGCACTGCTGAGGCAAACACCGGTTGACTCTCGGATCCTCGAAATACGAAATGCTCGAGGTCGACATGTTTGGGGCTGGCCGATCAGAATTCTCAAGTCATACCGATTCTGGCTGAGGCAAACGAGAGCGACTATAAGGCAAAAAATTGAAGGTAATAGCTAGAAACACAAAAGCTCATGATATAGCTTCCGCGTCCGCTTGGCCTGAGGTAGCAAAAAAAGATGAAGTTAGTGACGTTTATCACTGCCTCCGAAGACCATTCACACTCGTGATATATGGTATATCCATGACTTTTGCGAGAAGATTTTGTCTGCTATCGTCAATGTTAACATGTAATTATTGCGAGCCCGAAGGGTGAAGCTATTAGTGAGTGCCGAACTTTTTAATCGTACTTATCTGTGTGTGTCTGTGTGTCTGTAAATAAGCCGGTTAGGTGTATCTTACACGTACTAAGTGTGGTCTAGCCTGTCCCCACCTCATAGATTTATAGGCATATAGGAAGTCACTCTTTGGCTAGGTCACTATTGTGATGCACGTACGTGATTAGCTTAAAATCGATAAAAAGTAAATATGATCACATAAGCAAATACTGGACGCTCATAAGCAAAGGCTGATCACGTTGCTTGAGTATACTGTACTGGGTTAATACAGATATTAACAGCATTATACTCCTTCTTCAGTGACTGCTGCTGCTGTGTACTGTTTTGCAACTTGATTCAGTCCTCCGAACTGAATTACTAATATCAAAGGGCTAGCTCCAAAGCTTGCTCCCCTATCTTATTCGACGAATCTGTTGCGGTCAGGGAAAAAGTTAAGCAAGCCCCTTTAGCAAGACGCCGTTGGCGACGCGTTTGCTACCGAGACAATGTATGTACGTTGCATCATAGAGCTTAGAAAATCGCCATCGGCACTGATATCAATTTTTAGCAGCGTACACACTTGTCAAAGAGTCGAGTGATCGGTGATCTTTCTGCGTACAAGCCTTAACTTTGATGGTTTCTGATTGCTGTATTGGCATAATAAATACGCACAGCGAGGCAAGAAAGGACCACTGCTAATTATGCTACGAGTGACTAGCCTGCCTTTTGAAAAATCGTGACGATAGTCGTATTATATTGACTCCAGCTATTCGTCGTAACCCGGATATACGGCAACGTATGGCCAATTGCTTCCTGTAAATGTGTAGCAATTTTGACTATTTGCTACTCATCTTTAGCTCCGATATTATAATCACGAGTTTCTTCGAGTTATTACCTGCGTCAAAACACGGCGTACGAGATAATGAAGATAGTGAAAGGTTTTGAAAAAGCTTCATAAGCGAAAAACTGGTTGCGATTTATACAAAACGCGGCGATCGGTCAAAGTTTGATATCGGGCTAGCTTCTTTTTAGAGTGTAAATGACACAAGAAGGGCAAGCTTGTATTACAAGACATGTATACATCTGAATACGCAGCGACGCACCCTTCATCTCACAAACACGTAGATAGATTGTCTGCTAGACCGACGGTGTTGATGTAACTATGGTACAACGCTATTGCATCCGACATACATGGAGAGACAACATTATTACACAAACATAGGATCGTCGATCTACAAAACTGTACGATAGAGCTGTAGATAGAACTCAAATATTAAAAGATACGTATCTATGGGGAAAAATCAGCAGAACATTACAAAACAATTCCATACATTGAAAGAGTCAACACGGACACGATACGACAGGAAGATACAATTCTGAGAACAAGGGTTTGATACGAAATTCTATAAGATAAGAGGTTGAGCTTCTAACGCGAATCTGTTGTCTTTAAAATATTAAAAGTACGAGAAACAGCGATGTGGACGAATCACCTGGTAAGTAGTGGTGAGCTCATCGTATGTTTGAGATGTGGTAATGTGCAAAAAATCGCTGGACTTACACGTGCAAAAGGCACGCATTTTTCCAGCTTTTGTGGGAAGAATTTTGCACAATTCCTTGCGCCACAAATTGTGACCTGGATGAGCATACTTCGATATAAAGCGTAGATGTCGTAGTAGTACAAACAACAGTTTGTTACGACGGTAACGGGGCTCTCACCCCGTAACAAGATGTGTGGGCTTATCCCAATAAAGTACACGAAGCTCGAGACACGCGAGGAAGAAGTCGAAACGCCTTATAGAGGCAGTAAAGTGAGAGTGAGAAGGTCAGGTATATTCAAGTACGCTATTGACCCGCTATATCCTATACGGTAGTGAACAAAATCACCACACATACATCTAGGTTATAATCTTAGGCTATTTATTGTTCCACGAAGTACGCCTCCCACAGCGCGAGGTGTTTTCGTGAAAGAATTCGGTCTTTTTCTGTGTAAGTGGGTCCACTTCAATCTGCGTGCTCGTTTGTAGAAGTTTCGATCCAGTGATTGGCGTCGTTGTCGAGGTGTTCTTCCAGCTCTTCAACGACTCTTCGACCGGACGGGATTCGAACTTGGACGGAGCTGCACGTGTCCATGGCTATGTTCTCCACACAGTAAGCCATTGTGTTTAGTCGCGGTAGTGATGACCCCAGCTGACCACGGCTACATCGTCGGCCAGATCTCTTGCCACGTCGTATAATTGCGCCAGTTGGGGTTACGCGGTGAGCGATAGGTCCTGAGTTGCGAGAGCACCAAAGCACTGTCCCCTGCGACATGCATAGGCGACAACACGCCTTCTTTAGCGCGGCGGAAGCCGTGCACGAGACCTTGATATTCTGCAAAATTGTTAGTAGTAGTTGAATTTCCATATGCCATGCTGGCCACCCACACGTTGCCGGCTGTGTGAGTAGGTGCGTGAACCTTGACAATGACGGAGCCAGACCTTCCCGGAACAGGATTTCCTCGAGATCCCCCGTCGAAGAAAAGCAAGTATAGCACACCTGGCTGGTTTACCAGCCGTATTGGCCGGAGTGGGACTGGTTCGTCGTGTAGTTGTAGCGTGTCGGCCAGTGTGACCGCACCTGCGCTAGTATCTGACCATCCTCTCCACCTTCCGGTTGGTTTAAAGAGCTTCGAAATCGCGTCAGCGCACGACGCAGGTGTGACGTAGCCCTGGCAATGTGCGCTTCTTCTGGCAGGGTGGGATCTTGCATCGGATTCAGGCGCTCCATCCATATAGCATGTAGCGACGACGAAACGACGAATCACCATAGTTTATTCGCCGCGTGGAATACCGCTGACTTTGCTTTCTACCGATCAACGCTTATCGCGAGAGATCGCTGCACTGCCGTCCAAGCTGCTGTCGGCTGCCCGGGGAGTTCCATTGCGAATACCCAGACGTGCATGTCGGCCTCATCAAAAGCTCCATGACAGCGCCACAACGACCGCAGATGGGCCCAATAGCGTTTTGCACTGGTGCAGCTTTAGAAGACATGACTTGTTGGTGTTTGGGCATAAGAGGTCTTGCGCTGCCCAGTTCCATAACGGGAAGCTGTTACTATTAAGTCGATACATCGTTTGTGCTTCTGTTGAGAATGTCGCTCGGATCCGGCGGATATCACGCCATGATACCATACCGGTGCCCGCTGAAATGACTTAAAAGCCGTGCTTCATTATTCTTGAGTCGCGCTGGTGTTCTCCCATTCGCAAGCGGCAATTGGTGATAAGCTTCTTTAGCTTCTTTCTCTATTGTCTCCACCGTCTTGAACCGGCCCATAGATGTACTACCCGTGGAAGCGCCGGATGAGCCCCAAAATGCACTGGAATCTTGCTGTCTCGAGTTGCTGCTCGATCGCACCCCAGCATAGAGTCGACTATCGTTGTGCCGCCTCGTATACCTGTATCAAAATGTGAAAGGGAAGCACCTCTGTTGTCCAGCAGGCATTCATGATGATGATTCACTTTAGCCGAGTACACGACCAGGGCTCCTTGCGGAGGCGCTCGATACATAATTGAGGGAAAGTTGTAAGCGAGTGCGAGACAGAACGACCCAAAGTGTCGCTGCTTCGCTATCAACTGTGTTGCCATATCGGTACAAGGCAAAAAGCGAGTCACTTCAGGCTGTATCGAGGACCATGAGAGCACATCGCCGAAAGTGCGTGAGCCGCGAGAAAACCCGGCTCCGTGCAGCTTGTACGGGGTACCTCGACGATCCCGGAGCAATGACATATCTTGCATCGTCACATGCTCAAGCCATCGATTTTCGAAATGGCCCGTTGAGGCGACATCTGCCTTGATACCGTTTCACACTTCGTCGGTTATTGCTTGAAGAAAGTCGATGGTGACACTGCCATCATTGTTGTAGACCGTGTTGGCTGTAGAAGAAAAACATGAAGCTCGGCTTCGAACAGTCGGCACGTCTCCATGACAAATGTGATGGGAAGCCGACAGGCCTACCACTTCAGCTCTAGTCTCCCAGAGTGAGGATTTTATTTGAGGTTGCACCTCCGCTGTCCAGCATGGTGTGATGTACGTTGGCCCATTCTCTGATCCCCAGAGGACGTCTCCGATCAGGATCTCCCGCTGCTATACGGCTGCCGCCCACTGGCCGACCGCTGTTGCAGCCGTTGTCATCAATTCCGTCCTGATACATGGTATCGCCAGCCCACCCTGCTGGATAGGAAGCGATTCCATTTGTTGTGGAACCCAAGATCTGGAACGTTTGCCTTCCCTCGTCCCCCAGATAAAGTCCAGGATTATTCCGTGAAGCCGTGCAACTATCCCTAGAGGCGACCAACAATGACGTGCCAAAAAAAGATAATTTTGGGGACCGCGATCGCGTTAGCCAGGTGAGCCCGCTGTTCCACAGTGTGCGTCTTCGCTCGAGCAAGGACGAGCCGACACCAGATAGATTGGATACATTTTCCCCAGTTCTCGGCTGTAGCTTCTTGCTGCCCGACCATCACACCAAGGTACCGGCAGGAGTCCCTCAGCGCAAGAAGAGTAAGGCCTTGTGGATCTAGGGGCACGTCTGAACCTTGAGGGTTGACTTTAATCACTATCGGCTTAGTTCGGTTTGTGTGAAGTCCCGAGGCGCTGGAAGTTTCATCCAGAATCGATACCACATGTGTAACCGCCCGACATTCGGGGATATACACGGCCGTATCACCGGCATACCCAGACACCTTTATCACGTCTGACCTGTCACCAGATCGGATTCTCACGCCGCTTATTTCTGGGTGAGCCTGTATAACTCTGTATACGCTATCGAGAGCAAGGATAAAAAGGAGCGGAGCTAAAGGGCATCCATGACAAATACCGCAGCAAATATCTCTTTTCCTTAAGCGGTATCCGTTGAAGATGAACTGGCAAGTCGTATTTTGATGGAGTGCCGCCACCACCGAGACAAACCGCTGGGAAAAGCCGAGCCACTTAAGCACCTACAGTAAAACCGGTCGCTGGGGTGTGTCGTAGGCTTTTGCGAAATCGAGAAGTAGAGCTATCGTCCCGGTCTGGCTTGGGTCTGATGCGGCTGCCTTTTTGGCCGCAGCAAAATGTTGAGGGCCGTGTGTATCGACCGCTGAGGGACAAAGCCAACTTAGGCGGGATGGACCGTCTGAGCAAGCAGGGGACGGACGCGAGAAGAAACAATCTTGGTGAATAGCTTGTAGTCACTGTTGAGCAGGGCGATGGGGCGATGGGGCGATGGGGCGATGGGGCGATGGTACAGCGGAAGAGCAGATACAGCCGACTTTTTCAAACACTGAATGTTTGCTTCTCCGAATGATTGGGGGAAAAGGATGCACGCTGACTATCTGCTGTAAAGAGTTGCGAGAATAAGCGCGATTTCACAGCGTAGTCCCTGTAGAAAGTATTGTTCAGTTCATCGGGCCCTGCCGCTTTTCCCAGTTGGAGCTTTTTTTAAGCAACACGTATGTCTTCTGTGAAGATAGCCATCGTGACCGCTAAGTCGTCAAGACCTATTGGGGGAGAGGCTTGCGCAAGAAAGAAAGCAATGGATGTCGGGGAAGTGAAGTATCGGAGCATTATAGATCCCCAACTGTCTTCCATTTCGTCCGCGAGTTCTTGAGAATGTGTGGTCCCGTATGAAGCTTGACCTCCTAGTACCACAATCGTGTTGTCTTGAAACTTTGTCGCTACCCTGGCATGTACGTGTGCTGAGTAGAATACACTCGCGGTTCGCTCGCTGCCACATTCGTCGGCACTCTGCAACCTGTCGGCGTATTTGCCGGGGGGAACCACCGCGGCAGATTGGTCGTACAGCTCGATGATATGCAGGTTCTGGAAAGCCTCGGCTGTCTCAGCAAGAAGAGCGTCATCGAGCCTCTCATACAGTCGCTGGAGCTTCTGCTTGTAGCTTCGCTTCATACGCTGTCTCGCTGCTTTGGTTGAAGAGAGAAGCAAGGTTTGAAGCCGCGTCTTCCAGCTGTCCCACCAGTCTGCAAGCTGGCGAGCTGTAGCGACCTCCTCAAGATCCTCGAGGTGTGCCCCTTCGATCTGGTGCCGCGCCATATCCAGTGCAGCCCGAATGACTCGCTGTACGTCTGCCTTAACACTCTCTGGTACGGGGTACACACGACGCGGTCGTCTAACTTGGACGGTACAGTGGGGTGCCCAAGACAGATCGTGACATTATTATGGTCGGAAGTTGGCCCTGGAACGGACTGGTGAACATCTCGGACCCAGTTGGCATGACAAGAGCTATCCACCGCCCGCTCGATCTCATCCTCAGGTACATCGCTCATCTGTGCTCGCGTGAGGAGTCGGCGTAGAGCAGGGGAATCATGGCGGATTGCCGGGGTCACATATGACCGGTCAATACGTGGGTGAAGGGTGCCATTACAATCACCATCCACCAACACCGGACCCCTATGCTCCGCAACCTGTTGTTGAAGAAGCTCAAACAAGTCCCCCGATCACCTTTGTCTATTGGTACGTACACATTGATGACTAGGATGGACTCCTCTCGGTGGGTGATGCTAGCCGCCATCCAATGGCGAGTCCATAAGTCCTCCTACCGAGGCTCCAAAGCCCGTATGGAGGCGTATGGATGAAGCAGGATCGCGACGCCGCCCCTGGGCCCTGCCTCTTCTGTCCAGATCGTGCGCCCAGGTTCCTGCACGAACCCCATTTTTGGTGGTATAGCTTGTCCATAGTATCTGCTTCTGCAAAGACGACATGTGGTTCCTGCAGTAAAAAGTCAATGGCTTCAGTCTTCTTGCTGTCGATAATGGCCAAACCACTCTGCACACCTGTCCGAGTTTCTGAGAAACCCAGCGAGGTTCTGTGAATGAAGACCAATAGTATTTTGTCGTCGTGTGCGACCCTTCGCATGTAAGCGGTGGCGGTTTCTTGAATATCGCATCTGATAGTTGAGAAACGTGCGCGTGGGGTCGTCGTTTGCCTCCCTCCTACCAGAGGAAGTGATGCCGCCACACTATGCGCTGCAGGAATCTGATCTACTGCGGTGCCCTTAGTACTGAAGAGCCGACGGCCGATCCTCATGAGCAGTGAGATCAAGCGTCAGTTTCCAATTTGACGGCTTAGCTAGCACCCCAACAACGGCAGCCTGAACAGCAGTGGAGGTGTAATAGACCGCCGCCTTTGTCTGCGGTATCAATACAGTGGCCCTGCGCTCTGGTGGCATCAAACGTGGTAGTAATGTACTTAGGACGTCCAAGATTTCCAAGTGATCGATGTCCGTAACCGGATTGACCACAGGTGCACACAGCGAATCCGGTTGCATCGTATTAACGCGACGCCATCTTTGGATCGAATCGGTAGTCCGCTATCGAATTTCCCCCTTCTGATCATCCGCCGTCGCAGCCCACCCCGTACATAGTTCACGAAGGCGCTCATCGTAGTGGTTTGCATGTTGTCGAATAACCGCAAGCTCAGACTCTCTATTGATGGCATGACCGAAGTTCTGGAGCAATTCACCGGTCATGTTGGCGAGAAACGCAGCTGGAAAGGGGAGTGCGGTCACCAGGGTCGCGAGCTCGGACAAACAGGGAGTAATACAATCGTTCTTGCCTGACGGGCTTAGCGGTGACAAAGCAGGCAGCATGGCTACCAATCGACGGGCGGCTACTTATGATTTGAGGGTGATCGCGTTTGCGTGAATATGTTTTGTGCGCTCCGGGACTGCTGCCGCAATTACCGCGTCCGAGGCAGTCCCAGGAAGTTTTCGGTTCCGCGTGGCTCTGAGTGTTTGTGCATGATTGGCTGGACCCAGAATGTTGCCTTGTGCCGGGTGGACCGCTATAGTGGTGACCAGTGGGACGTCACGCGTGAAGTCGGTGTGTATGGCGTTTCCCAAATCACTGTGAAAGGTGTCGGGAAGTGATATCGCCGACATCTGAATTTCTTCGCGATAGCCGGGTCGAGAGCTGCGGGAATAGGTACACTCGATGCACATTGAGGAGGCGTGACCCCCCTTCAAATCATCCAGCCGCATCGTGTATCCAAAAGTGACGCCCCTTCCCATCATGGTTACGTCAAGGTTCTGCTGGATTAAGGAAACCTGTTCCGTCTCAGTCTCCGCAGGTGAACATTATTGTGCAGGAGACGTGGACGCGTTTGCCACTGCTGGTGGGGACGGGACCGCTTCTTTAAGTTCTTCTGCCCTCCTGCGGCGGACATAAGACGACAAAAGTCGGTGGATTTTAGCGTGGCTGTTTTCCCGTATGTTTGCCGCCTTTTCTGCCGGTGTCTCCTCTGGAGTTAAACATGTGACGACTGGAGTTGTCGACTTAGCTGAAGTAATCTATGCAAGTCTCCGTTCCTTGGTTTTCAGGTCACTCTTTGAGGCTGAAACCTTAGCCTCTGCGTGCGAAGCTGTGGCTGTAGCAATTTGATAGTCGTATTCCAATCCGGGTAGCTCGTTACCGTCCAAGTCGGCCGCTGGACCTTCTACAGCGATTATCGTTTCTTGTGCAGTTGTCGATTCCAACACCCTACCATGAGCCTCGAAATATTTCGCCTTGGTCACAGATGCAATTATAATTTCTTCCTTTGTAGCCGCCTGCAATGCGATTACGTGCAACTTTGCTTGATCAACTTTATCCTTAGCGACAGCTCGGGCTGCAGCACCTGGGGAGCTGTTTTCGACCGCGCCGGAAGAAATGATCCTAGCGGTGGAGGTCGGCTCTGAGCTGCTTTCCTCGTCAGTGAGAAGCTGATTCAATTCAGCTAGCGCCATCGCTCTGCGGATGACCGGAGTCGAAGTAATGTTAGGAGGCCTTTTTGACGTGACCTTGGGATGAACCCTTTGTGTTCTCACCGTTGAAGTGGCCTGGGAGGAAACACGCTTAGTACCCTGACCTGGGGTAGCCTTTGTCGGGTCAGTTGAAGCTGTCACTCCAGGAGGAATACGAGAACCGCTCGCAGGTGACTTCTGCACTTGTGCGCGACGATGCTGCGTCTTCCCATAGCCGTGGCCTGTCCCAGGCTGTTGTTCGCTTTTCACTGGTTCGTGTTTTCTTGTTGCCACCGGGGTCGAATAAGTCATCAGCTGCAAGATACTGGGCAAGGTTACCGTCGTGTTCGTTCTGTGTCTGGCATTCGGTCGCAGAAACGCTCGTCTTAATCCGATCCGGTTCAGGAAGTGGCGATTGATGCACCCTATTCAGCAGTGGTGCTTTGCGCGCGTCCGCTTGCAACTTGGTCGTTGAGGCTGCCAGACGATCTGTCAAATTGCTGACATGCTTCAGACGGCCCGCCTCATTGAGGTGGGCGAAGGTCAATCCAGGCAAAAGGTTGGATGCGTGGGGTTGCCCAGTGTACTCTCTGTGATGGTCTAGGAGGCGAGCGCCTGGACGAGATGCGCACTTTGCGCTCGAATGAAAAGGAGAGTAGCAGGTGAAGCATGGAACTCGCTGGAACTTCCGATGAGGGTGTATAAAGAACGACGCACCTATCGCAGATACGTGCGTCACTAGCTTCAGTTGATCAGGACAAGTGGAAGTGTCGAAGGATACCACGAAGTAGCTGGAATCGTAAGCGTCTGTTGCGCTGGGTAAGCCGCGGGTAACCGAGGTCACCGTGTAGGTCACACTTGATAAGAGAATCGCCTGGACTGTCCTGGCCGACACGCCGTTGGCGAGAACACGTAATTGATACTGCTAAAGTCCGCGACTATGCGGTCGATTAGTAGTGGTGTCAGAAGGAAGATCTTCGCACTCCATAATGGACGGGCATAATAGCTGAAGCTTGGCGCCTCGATAGCCGATCACTTATTAGAGCCACCCAGCTGCCGCTGCTTGATACGGGAGCCCAAAAGTAATGCGAAGAGTTGATGAATTGTAGCACGTACGTTTAGCACTCTTGACGAGGTTACGAACTAGGTCTTCCATTGCCGTCTGGCCCTCACGTCGTTCGAGTAATTGGAGAGTAGTGTCTTCTCCGCAATATGTTGAGGCATTCGGATGGACGGAGGAACTATCGCAAGAACCTTTCCTTCCAAAATACGCTTTATAGTATTCCAGCATCGCAACCCTCGCCGCCCGCGTGTGCGAGGGACAGGCAGTACAATTCCCCTAATAATCCAAGCCGCCAGAGCATCCTCTTCCAAACGAATCATCGGTCTCAAATCATCATCCGGTTTTTCTTTCCATGCCTTTGTAGCTGTTAGTACCAACACCCGCCCGTGGTCGGCACGTTCGCTATCATCCTTTACCGCCGCCGCGTATTTAAGAGATATCGAATGCATCCTGCAATCGCTAGCTGGGCGAGTATTTGGGCCCGGTGAGGTTAAATTAGTAAAACCTCCTCCCATCGTCCCGTTGGGACGCCCTGTCTCTCGGTCGGCCCTAATTTCTTCCTCGAGCCCCGACCGCAAATGCCCCCCCGGCCCGCCGGGCGCGGCGGTCGCCTGGTCAGAATGCGGTACGGATCCATGCGACCAGCCCGCTCGGTCTGATCATGCACGCCTTGCACGGTAGATGCGTGTCGATGTATTTTTCCGGCTTTGGCAGCGCTATGAACAGGTAGGGCACATGACCACGTGCCAAATTATTAACTTGCGTATAAAAGTGCAAATATGGAAGTAAACTTTGCAGGATTTACCTGTAGATAGGGCTTCCAAATTTCTGGCTTCCAAATTTCTTTATTTGCTCTTTTTCGCCGGTGAATCTGGTGGTATTATGGGTCCAGGCGGCGCTGGGTTCTTGTGCACAGCCTAACGCGTGCGGCGGACATACTGTGGGTTGCTAGCCTACTGATCGGCGCTCCTCACCTGACAACCGTTGAAACAGCGTATACAGGTATCATTTGTGGCCTCCGGCGCGCAAAAAGAGGCTGATTGGACCCTTTGCACATCGTCAGTGCAGATGAAACGGTGATCACTCACCTTCGGATGCGCCAATCCCCGAAAAAGCCCCAGCTTTCGGCACTATATCGAGAGGCAAGTGCATTCTTATCCAACGTTGATGTAGTTAGTTGGGATCACCACTGTCGCAAGTACAATCAAATGGCAACCACAGCGGCGACGGTTGCCATGGACACTGGGAAATCGACTTATGGGTTTAACCCCGACTCGAGTAGCCTCTGCTGCTCGGTACATGACGGTCTCCATCGGGACGTCACTTTCTGGTAAGAATTTACGCTCCGTGAAGGAGAACACGGTACAGCCCTCAACCCACTGACTCGCGCTTCTCAGGATACCATTCCAGCCTGTCCCAATGGACGAACCTTGCCGCGTCGGACATAACAAATTCTAACTCAAGCTAAAGCAACCTATTCTGTAGGCTGTCAGTAATCGGATCTTCTGGGTCGGTAATCGTACCTCAATATATCTCACCTACCCAAAAATTCGTCGGGGCTGGAGCTGATGAGTTCTTCGGGTCCAGTGTGGCGAAAAAAATGGGCCCGGGCTGGTCAATTCTTCGAGGCTAGCTCGGCAGAATTCGGCGGGGCTAGCTCGGCGTAGCTCGCCAAGGTTAGCTAGACAAACTCGTCCAGGACAGGTAAGTAAATACTGGTCGTGATCAGTTCGGCGAACTTCGTCGGTTTTTGAGTTGATCTCAAGGTAGATTGTCGTCGGTGCCATAATAGTCTAATAGCACCGGGCCTCTCCGTACGAAATTCGTCTAGCTGCCGCCTTAAGTACGATGCTCTTCCTGCCTGTCCCGTGCTCTTCCCCAACAACTTCGGGACATATGGGTGGAACGTTACCTCCCCCGACATCAACCCCTGCTGATCGGAAATATCCGGTTCGTGATACCGTTGCTTGTATGCGCTGTGCCTGTAACGGGGTGCCTCCGTTACATGATAGTTTACACAAGGTAAATATCAAGCATGAATATACTGTTAGGACAAAACAGAATATTCTCACAATATTGGCTTAACAAGCAATATTGTGTTACAGGAGTAATACACTGCTCATTGGTTCATATAGATTTATGATATCAACCAATAAAGCCGAGCCACGACAGAAGAACGCAATGAGTGGTGAGCAGATATTCACAGTACATGTTTGTATTTAGATATAGTTAAATGAAGACTAAATAGAATTTATCAACAGGAGGTTAACTATACTAAATACAGTTCTACTCTTACCCTTTATCTCGTGTTGAAACTTTCCTCTGCACGACGCGTGTAAGTGATGTCTCGAGGCACCACCTTACTCTGTGTTCAGTGTAAGCAGCTTGTACTGTGACAGTACAAGCGACAGGTGCCCCGTTACACCTGGTAGCACTTTGTAGTCCGTCCAACGAATGTGAACATGTTGGATGATGAAGCAGAAGACTTCCATTCAACGCACGAGAGCTACTCCTATTTGAGTCAAATCGAATGGGATGCCGTCGAACGTTTGAGTTCGACAATTGGGCAAGAAGTCGTAGGCGCAATGCTGTCCGCTTTGGGTCCAGACGGGCAACACGCCACCGTCGCCAAGTTCATTCAAAATGAACTTGACGCTGAACGGGGAAATGTAGCCTTGCTTCACCAACAAGGTTCTCAACAAACAGAGCTGTTGAGAGAACAGAGTGCTCAACAGTTCGAGTTGTTGAGACAGCAGCAGGATGCTGCTACCGGGTCGACACACACGTTGACCCGAATCACTGAAGATTGACATCTCCAAATATAAAGCAACTAAGGAGAACTCCCTGTTGAGATAGTTCAATGAATAAGATGGCGTCATAAGGGCTCGTCACATTTTCGATGAGCAAATGCAGGTCGAATTTGCTCAATCGAACTTGGCAGGACGTGCGAAGACTAGGGACTTGGGACTCAAGATACACGACTCGTTTGTCTTTGGGTCGTTAGAAGTCTTCAAGCCCTTCTTAGGCAACATTCGAGCCACCACGAGCTGAGTTCAGGGCTCGCTCTGAACTCCTGAAAATCAAACATGGCAAACGTGATGTACACTTGTACATTCAATAAATACGTCATCTTATAAGTTGCATCACGTCCAATCCGCCGAATGAACAAACGTTGATCACGTTGTTCGTACAGGGTCTCGCAGAAGGCCCGGTCAGGACCAATCTCTTCCGATTGGAATTTGATACGCTAGAAGAGGCAATTTGAGTTGCGGAACAAGAAGATTTCAGCGTGAAACAAGCTCACGTGAGTTCGAGTTCCTATCGTCCTCCGAGGCGACAGGAAAGTGGAGGACCAGAACCGATGGACCTCTGTTACTCTGAGAGTGAAAGCCCTCGCTTTACCAATTGTAAGAAATTGCAGATATGCAATAGGTGCCAAAAGACAGAGCATTATCCATACAAATGCAGTGCTCCAAACGTTGTACCACGTACCGCAGGAAACAGTAACCGTCAAGCGGCCAAGAAGGGTCCGAGGCGTGGGTCCGACGCTGTTACAAAAATGCAACACCGTTACGGACGACCAAAAACGGTCAGGTTCAGTAGGGTGCTCCGCCCCTACTGATCCAGCAACGTCAGGTAAATTTGCAGGCCTCTTGACGAGAATTTACTACCAACACTCAATCATTGTGTGTTACTGCATATGGTAATGAGAATTCCCTCATTACCTAAAAACTCGAAGGGGCAAAGGACATTTCACTACGAGACCTAGTCAATTATAGGGCGGCAAACAACTCTTTACAATGCCCATCGCTAGACAATAGCGATCTCAAATATATCGAGCGGGACATCCCTCCAACAAGGATGACGGTGCGTCTCGCGACGGGCGCATCCGTAACAGTGATGAAACGTGTAGTAGTACTTTCCTATACACTGAAAGAAGTCCAATACGACGATGACTTCATCGTCTTGGACTTGGATGACAAGTTTGATGTTATCCTTGGTTTACCGTGGATCAGAAGGTACGAGTTACAAGTCAGCTGGCACCGACGAAGTGTCGATATGCCCGCCGCTTGCTCACCAGACGCCCATCTGATGAACGTCTTGGAGCGTCCACCACCACGGGGATGTACTACGAGTAAGTGCGATGGCCTCGCGTGTGATTCGGTCGTTAGTACGACTGCAAAAGATCGCAATATGACTAACCATCATATTGCGAAGCAAGTTCCCGGCGAATGCATAACAACGCAGGAAGCGCCGAAGGCCCACCACTCGAATAAGTCGAGCGGACCGGGGCATGGTTGTCTTCTTAGTGGACAACACCTAGATCATGACCAACCGAGAAGCTAGGGTTGAGGCAATAATTCCCCAACGAACAGTGAAAATAAGTTCTCATGAGATGACAGAGACATTGAATGTCCTGGTTAATGACGAATTAAGCATAGGTAGCCATGCCCTTGATCTGATCGCGCCTCCGAAATTAACTTCGGAGATCACTCAGTTACCCCCGCTGAACCAAAAGAGATTCTTGCGTGATCTGCATAGTCGCAAAGTCAAGCAGATCTGCGTACTCGTCGTGGAAGATGAGTACGTCAGTGATATCCAATCGGCAATGGTCTTTGCCGAAGATGAACGAGTTCTCATTAGCTCATCAATGGAAAAGAGTGTCCTTGATAAGGAGACTCGAGTTGAGCGATATACATCCCAATTGTGAGAATCGCTCAGAACAAATCCTCTCTACGATGATTTGATGGAATTCAGGGATGTATTCCCAGAAGCAGTCCCGTGCGAGTTACCTAAGGACAAAGGTACTCGTCACGAAATCGACCAGAAACCGGGTTCGAAGACTTGTGTCATGAAGCAATGACCACTGCCTCGTGAACAAGTACTAGCGATCGACAAATTCTTTGCAGATCGCTTAGCAGCCGGCCATGTTAGGGAGTTCACCTCTCCACATAGATCTCCAAACTTCTGTGTGCGAAAGGCCACAGGAGGGTGGCGTATAGTATATGCCTTCAGCAAGTTGAATGCTGCCATTGTACCGGCTCCAACCCTAATACCAAGGAAAGATCTCAACATAAATGGTATGGCAAAGAGTACCATCTTTTTATCCATGGATCTAATGGATGGATTTTATCAGATCCTTATGCGCGAAAGGGACATTCCCTATACTGCAGTGAGCACTCCAAGCGGTATGCTTTGGGAGTGTTTCGTAATTTCACGAGGGCTAAGTAATGCCCCTGTCACATTCAACATAGGTGTAACGAATCTATTAAGATCCGTAAGAGAGTTCGCGCCCAGTTCCTTCGAAGATGTGTTCGTCCATAGCCGAGCTATGGATGGACAGATCGATGTGGAAGTGCACGACTCCATGTCCGGAAAGTTCTTACACTAATGCGCGAGCATAAGTTGTACGCCGACCTCAAGAAGTGTATATTTGCTGCTAACCAAAGATTACTTCTTGGTTGCATCGTGGGCAAGCATGGCGTCCGGCCCGATCCAGAAAAGATCAAGGCGATCACCGACTGGCCGGTGCCTACCGATTTCAAGGGACTTCGAACGTTTCTTGGCCCTAGCGGCGCATTTGCACAAATATTCACGCAATTACGCCAAGATGACTGTTCATCTCTCTCGTTTATTGAAAAAGAACGAGAGGTGAAAATGGAGTGCCGAATGCCAGCGCTCTTTCAAATGTATCAAGCAAAGCTTGATACGATCGCCAGTTTTGGCGATTGCAGACCAAGACAGGCCATTCTACGTGGCATGTGATGCCAGCGACTTTGCAATCGGCTGTGCATTGATGCAGTACGATGCAAACGATGCGGCACGTGTCGTCTGTTATCAGTCGCACCAGCTGCAACCAGCTGAACGCAACTACCTCGTCCATGACAAGAAACTCCTTGCCATGAAGTACGCGTTGGCTAAGTTCAGAGTCTAGCTGCGAGGTGATAGACCCTTCATCGTTTATACGGATCATACGTCTTTACACACGGCCGTAAACAGTCCACAACTCTTGCAGCGGATGGCGAGGTGGCTGTCATTCTTTGCGGAGTACAACTTCTCTGTCGAGTAAAAGCCAGGACGACTGAATGTCGCTGACGCACTCTCGCGCCGGCCCGATTTCGAACCGGCTGCTCCACCCGACACTGGTCCGACCACTGTCGCGGTACTGACTTCTAGTGTCCCGTCGTCAACCTTATTGGAAGACATTCGAAAGGATTATGATCCGGGAATGGTGCGATTGGTGCATCATCTCTCGCACCCATCCGGGAAGAGCCTCAAACAGTTGTCGTCAGTGTATCGATCCTCAACGGATAGATATACAGTTTGCAACGGCTTACTCCAATGTTCGGCTGTTGCCGGTGACACACCTCGTGTCGGCGTACCAGATCATGGTGATTTTCGATTGCGTATCATGTACGAGTACCATGACGCACCTGTTGGTGGACATCGTGGTCGTAAGAAATCATATCTCACAGTGAGCCGCGACTTTTACTGGCCATTAGTATCAGTTCGTGCACGAGTACGTTCGGGCCTGTTAGGTCTGTCAACGGGTGAAGCCTAGTCCTTCCGTCAAGCCCTGTTGCAGCCTCTGCCCGTCCCGGCTGAGTGCTGGGATCTGTCTCAGTGGACTTTGTCTTCGTATTCCCCGCAGACTCTCACAAGAATACTGGTACTCCTGTGTTCGTTGACAGGTTCAGCAAGATGGTACATCTGGTTGCTGTACCCGAACCACTCAACGCATCGTCGTTAACACGGTCTTTCGCCTTCATGGTTTGCCTCGTGAACTCGAGTCCGAATGGGAAAGTCTGTTCACAGCATATTTCTGGCGTTCCATGTTCAAAACACTAGGAACGCTCTTAAACATTTCCACTTCTGGCCATCCTGAAACATATGGTCAGACCAAACGCGCAAATCGTGTCCTCGAGAAGACCCTTCGAGGATACGTCCATTCCTTTACGAGTTGGAGCAATTTCCTCCCGATGGTGGAGTTCGCCATCAACAATTCAGTCCATGCGTTGACGACCCACACGCCGTTCTTCGTTAATGGCTTGCGCCATCCGCGTCTTCCCACCTTTGTAGAGTGTGACTATCGTTTAAGGGGGGGAATCATTCGAGCGACCGTTGATACGGCTCTCACTCGCCACGTGCTGACAATGGGGCCACCACGTTCGATGCCGATGTCGATCACATCGACTTTGGTGAAGAAGAGGAAAGTAAGAGCGAATATGCTCTTACTGGTCACGATACTGATCAAATCAGCATCACGTCTAGTGCGTCCAAAGACACACTCACAGAGGCGGCGAGTGATCTTGCTACAGTACTCTCCAAGAGCACTGTAGCTAAAGACAGCGAGTCAGCAGATCAATTCATACTGGATCGCGAAACGATTGTCCGTTTCGTACAAGATTCTACCGCAGAGGCAGTAGATCGACAAAAACAAAACGCTGACAAGAATGGAAGGACGAATGTTGTTTATATAATAAAGGCGACTTAGTCCTACTATCTACGGTAAACCTACCTCGACACATAGTGACTAACGTGGGTAGCAACAAGTTACTATCCAAGTTCATCGGTCCATTTCGTGTGCTGCGTCGCCTAGGCAACGCATATACGATTGAAATACCACGTAAGATGCGCACGCTTCTACATCGGTTGCCTTAGGCCTTACTATCAGTACGGGGCTTCTGGTGAATACATCCCTTGCACTCAAGCATCTCCAACAGATACTTGTGCTCACGATGTTGGCTCTCAGCCCGCGTCTAAACTTCGGATATCTCCCCGCGAAGCCGAGAGATATCCTGACGAGCTTTCATCAGCTCGTCGCGGAGAGAACGCTGTTCCCGCTCATTCGAAAGTTGGGGAAAGGCATACTCTACCCTATCCTTCTTCCGATCTGAGCTCAGACGGTTCACATTGCCGAGCAAATCCAGACGCCTGCCTCTCTCATGTTCAAGGTACTCGCGCAACTCACACGTTACGCTGTTGAGATGAATCACAGCATCAGATTGGCCTCGCAATCCATCGGAGTATGTGTTTCCTCCTCTACCTCATCCAGTAGTTGATACGCACGGTGGTTAACGTTTCCTCGTGGAACTACTGTTGTACCACCGCGATGTGAAAGGACGTCGGACGAGTTACCTCGTCAGGTGGTGCGGCTATCCCCCCTCGGCGGATAATTGGGAACCTCGCTCGCAACTGATGGTGGACGTGTTGGGCCTTGTCGAGCAGTATGACAAGGCACATCCGATGCCGAAGAAGACACATCGGAGAAAGAACACCCGGCGCGTTTGCAGAGGGATTGCAAATTAGCTATTCCCTCGTACATCTCCGACAAGACGCGGGCCCTCCACGAGGGATCAGTCATTGAGTAAGCTTCTTTCGGAGCTCGTGTCAAGCTGTTCAAACAACATTGGCACGCATCACCCCAGGAGAGGCATAGTAACCCGATCTCACTCGATAGCCGATGCAGTTTGTAACGTGCACCGGTAGAAGTCCGCTTCTCAAACGATTGCGAGGCAGGGTCAACTTGTCAAACCAGGCTTTGCATCCAATCTCCCCAACGTTATGGATGAATGTGGTCTACTCCTGGATCAGCGAGGCACCATCATGTTTATGATTCCCGCTGTACCATCGATGTTTGAAGAATACATCGATGTAGAAATCATGCTCAGTGCACAAGTCACTCGCACTAGAGTCAAGGCCATGAAGCCTTGATGAATCGAAAAGCCTTATTCGATAACGATCGCTTACCGAGTCGGACAAGCGATCCAACACTTTCTGAGGAGGCAGCCAGGCCTTCTTCTCGGGAGCGACGCGCAGAACGTCACGATCTCTGGCTTCCTGCATGGTGTCAATAGAGGTACCAAACACTAGGTCCAGCACGGTCGTCTTGATTGTGACGCATTACTGCGTCGCCGTCATCGTAGTTCGACTGGCTCTTGCCACCGCCTTGATTACTCTCAAGCGAACGACTCCGCCTTGGAGACAGAGCGTCCGACTCGTCAGATGATACGAATATGTCACAACGCTCAGCGAGGCTCATGGCGCTACGCGAGACCGACTTGTTAGGCTTTGTGCTCACTTTTGGCACCGTCTTCGCGGCAGCCTTCGTCGAGTCGGTGTCGCCATCCGACTCGCCAGAGTATATAAGCTCGAGGTCGTAATCTTCGAAGCCACGCGGTACATCACCTCGTGAGCCTGCACCAGAAGAAGCAGCCTGCAAATTTTCTTTTGCTGCGTTCACGGCCTTTGCCTCATCCTCCGCAGCGGATCGTAATCTTATAGCTGCGTTTCCAGCAGCTTTGGCTGCACATCGCATGGACTTGTTAGCCATGCGGGAGAAGGAATAGTTGGAATTGACCAACAAGTGCTTCCCTTTCCCAGAGTCACTCATTCCTCAATCAGTTACGAATGTGACTTATGGTGAAGGGTGTGTGTGTGATGTAACGGGGTGCCTCCGTTACATGATAGTTTACACAAGGTAAATATCAAGCATGAATATACTGTTAGAACAAAACAGAATATTCTCACAATATTGGCTTAACAAGCAATATTGTGTTACAGGAGTAATACACTGCTCATTGGTTCATATAGATTTATGATATCAACCAATAAAGCCGAGCCACGACAGAAGAACGCAATGAGTGGTGAGCAGATATTCACAGTACATGTTTGTATTTAGATATAGTTAAATGAAGACTAAATAGAATTTATCAACAGGAGGTTAACTATACTAAATACAGTTCTACTCTTACCCTTTATCTCGTGTTGAAACTTTCCTCTGCACGACGCGTGTAAGTGAAGTCTCGAGGCACCGCCTTACTCTGTGTTCAGTGTAAGCAGCTTGTACTGTGACAGTACAAGCGACCAGTGCCCCGTTACAATTACAGTATATTTACTGAGACTGTAGTCTACTAATGAAAGAGCTTCTATGGCCATTCTTATGGATGGTGCACGCCAGTCAACGTACACTTTGCCAGTCCCTTTAAAGTGTTACTAAATGTCGATCTGTCGATGACATAGTGCAATACATTACAAGTTGACTAATTTACATGTTATCCTGTAGCATATGAGGTATCCGTATTCTTTATCCTGCACCGCCACCTTTTTTTGGATCGCTGGAATAGCGCAAGCACGATACTGCAAACAAGATGCGTTAACGCTAACCGGGTAAGCTTGTTCAATTTATACAATGAGCTCAGAACTTCGCAATAACCCACGGGTTACGCCGCGAGGCGCGTTAGGTAAGTACTGATACACGTAAGCTTCGGTTTTTGTGCCATCACCAGTACTGGATTAACATGCGAACTGAGAGTAGTGCACGCTTGATGCCGATCCGGTAAAGCAACTAGCGACAAGTTATAGCTCTAGTGTATTCCACTCTTGGATCAATTACCTCCCTTCATATCATTTTCTGTATCGGTACATGCATGCTATTGTATTATGTTACGTCCACCACCTTTACTTTCGATGCTGGTCCTATGCATAAAAATCATCTAAGGCTTCTCAGGCGGCTACCCCACGACCGCTAGTACCAGCGTCCCTCACGGGCTATTACCTCGGTAACAGGCACGCGATGTAGACCGCTTGCGGTCACCCGCTTCTTTAGGATGTCTAAAAGTGGGCACTCTTCCTTTCATCTGCAGCATTAAAGGGCGATGCACTGAGAGCGCTTGATGTTGGGCTCGCACTGAGAGTAAGTAGAATAGTTTATAGCCCACCGTACACCTCACCTCGCTCTCGAGAGGCTCGCCACGATATGTTGCTGCATATTCAGCCTCTTAATTGCGCCCCTTTACTAAGTATTTGGGCTTTTGATGCCTCCAACTGTGAGTAAAAGGCTCAGGCTGTCGACTAACGGCTTCCATCGTGTCCTAAGATATCTGCAAAATACCGAAGTCGACTGAACAACAGCCGGTTTCGAACAACCAAATCATTTTCGTGAACAACCACATACATCCAGCGATGGTCGTGGCCGTGAAAAA
Source organism: Hyaloperonospora arabidopsidis Emoy2 (assembly GCA_000173235.2). Lineage (NCBI taxonomy): Eukaryota > Oomycota > Peronosporomycetes > Peronosporales > Peronosporaceae > Hyaloperonospora > Hyaloperonospora arabidopsidis. The sequence goes on from JH598067.1 coordinate 75,382, forward strand.
TCAGGAGTGGTCCCTCATTACGGTTTAGGGCGTCCTGCTTCAAGTCAGCCTTGGTATGCTCGAGACATACTATTGACAGGAGAGAAGACGGTATGTGATACCAGCCCGTGAGATGGTCACCACAGACAGCCTATTTCTCTAGTCGGCGTAAGTTGCGCCACCTTTGAGCTGTTGACCACCGCGTGTCGGGCCTAAGTTGGAGACCAGCATGCCCACACCTGTTTTTTTAACTTGCAACTCGATTGATTACTATCGATTACACGCAACTTGCCTCATCGTCGGCCGATTGCTGTAACAGATGAAGGCGCTGGTCTCACTACATCATCATCATCACCATACAGCTAAGATTGCTAGTTTGTGTGCAACATCCGGCACAGGCTCATCTCCAAGCTGTTTAGCAAGTTGGGAAACCCATACTTGAGGCTCAGACTGTCTATTATAGCTACTTATCACTAGTAGGATGTCTGGTTGTGTGGTAACCACCTCGTGTCATCTACCATGACACAGTCCTACTCCTAGCTTTCTCATTCTGCTGGCTCAAGACGTCGGGCGTCACGGCGGGGCACTCCCAACAGGGCCTGTGGAACCGTCCGTTGACCAAGTCCGGGGTTAGATTCTTGTGTGCACTCTACCGGATGGCGGGGCTGCTCTCGCGCTCGGAGCAATTTGATTCAGGGGACAGAGGACGTTTGACTAGGAGTCCTGTTCCCACTGCGGTAGTCCCAGCGAGCCATCTTGACGCAATCCCTGGCCATCACCTCGTAGTCGACTTCTTGCTCTTCAGGTCGGCTCGGGCTCACAACGTGCTCAAATGTACCCAGACGCACCACTGGACGAAGAGTATCTGGCTCGGTGCTACTGTACATAAACAACCGGTACTGGATCTCAACGGGGGTCATCACGGTCTTGGGGGAGTTCTCTTGGTGGGACCAGCCTCGTGCTCAGCGAACGTGTCGGCGAATTGTAGGCAGACCGTGAAGGGTAGGAACTTCTTCGTGTTCTTTGGGTGATTCGATCCATCGTCGACGTGCCCTGCACTAGGATATACTGCGGACCGCTTCTATCTCGAGCCGCACGCTGCGCTGCCTCCCGTAGCGCACGCAGCGATGAGAAACCCTCCCCTTTTTGCCTTGCCCCACTATGGGGGACTTCCCGCCCAAGGAAAGGGGGCCAGTTTCCTGGCTCCCCGGAGGGTCTCGCCTCTGTCTGTTGTTGCAGCTGGCTGCCGAGTGCGACCCCCGCACTTATGTCCAGTCTAGTTCGTCTAGAGCGTTCATTTATAAGCTACCAGGTGACGCTTCAATCAGACCAAAGATGTAGAAGCAGGGTGGTGCTTCGTCCTCTCTCTGTCCTTGCCCACATGCTCGATATCTCGGCGGACTATAGGGAGCCAGCCACCTTGTCGACTGGTTATCAGAAACCGGATGGTGAGTAGGTGGTTCGCATATCATTCGTGGAATCGTGTCCATGTAGCACGTCGTTCACAATCAGTGAAATCCAGACGTCATAGGTCGGCAGTTACGTAGACTATTGCGCGATCGCGAGCGCCGTCTGATCGTAGCATCATTTTGGGTCGGAGCAATATGTTCAGGTGGAAATCAAGGGTAGGGGTCGACAGCGGGGATGAAACAGTACTCGCGGTACGTCAAGACGACACTTCATGTGGTATTTGGTCAACCTACTACCGCGTGTTTGTGCATCAGATTAGCCATCTACATCACCGCTCCCGCGCACGACAACACTACATCAAGTACAACGTTATATTACTGTAAACACTCGAGCAGTCAGTGATGTTCCTTCTCATGTGCTTATCTTTCATCTATAATTCGTCGTGCAGCCTTCTGCATGCAAAGGGACAAGGTCGACAACCGCACAATCAAGGGGGGGTGCCGGTTGCGTCCAAACAGCCAGCTCTGCACGAGGTTACGAACGCACGAAGCCTATACGACTGTCCTTGAGGGCCCTGGCTACCACAGGTTTCGAAGAGTATTTCCAGCTGCTGGTTTCGAGTAAAACACTTGTCCCAGTCGTCAGCTGCGGTCTTTGTAGTCTATAGTTCTTTCGACAAGACAATCCCACGCCCTCGATTGTCGATCCGTCGATGGGTTTGCATAGTATAATATATAGTAAGTGCTTCAACCGGTATACCATGTCGATCGACAGTTTAAGCCTGACACGAATAAATTCATGCGCAACAACCCACTCACTTACTCTTCAATTGTCCCTCCACAAGGACAACCAACCTACTAACAACTAACTACGCAATCACCTGATCTCCCTACACTTGCCATCGACAATGAAGATCTTCCCTTCGGCACTCACTGCTATCCTTCTCTTTGCTGTCGCTACGGACGGTTCCCCCAATGTCCGCACCATAGCTGAAGGCAAGAAAAAGGACTTGATCCAACTTGGAGCTCAGAACCCAATGCAGCAAGACCAGCAGAGCAGCCCTACCACGACCAGCAGCGGCAATAGCTGCAACCTCACGGGCACGTACAAGAAAGGCACTGACATATCGTCGTGCAGCTCCATCACCATCGATTCCCTTAGTGTACCAGGCGGCGTGACTTTGGACATGTCCAGGGCCAAAAGAGGTGCCATCATTGAGTTCAAGGGCACCACGACGTTCGGAACGCAACTGTGGAACGGGCCGCTCGTTATGGTCAGTGGAACTGATCTGACCGTCAAGGGATCCGGTATCCTGGATGGCCAAGGAGCTTGGTACTGGAAAAAGGGGCCGTCCATCACCCGTCCAGTCTTCTTCCGACTTCAAAGCGTCGTGACTTCGAAGGTGTCGGGCTTCACGGTCAAGAACATGCCTTACCGAACGTTCAGCGTCGTCACATGCAAGAACACGGTTATCTCGGGGATCACGATCGACTCGGGAGATGGCAACGGCATGGCCGAGAACACGGACGGGTTCGACTTGTCCAAGAACGAAGCCGTCACGATCACCGGTTGCACGATCATCAACCAGGATGACTGTCTCGCGATGCAGTCGAGCACTAACACCGTCTTTAGCTACAATCTCTGCGATGGTTCCCACGGTATCTCGATCGGGTCTCTTGGTGGTCTTGCTGTTGACGCTTCGACCACGGTGCGGGGTCTAACTGTTGAGGGTAACACGATCATCAACAGTGACAACGGTCTTCGGATCAAGACGATCGGCAACATGAAGGGGCTGATCTCTGACGTGAAGTACATCAACAACAAGGTACAGAACGTCAGGTATGCGGTTGTGTTCCGCTCGGATTACAACAGGGAGAAGGGCAGATACCTTGGGAAACCTAACAGTCAGGTGCAGATCACAGATGTCACGGTCTCAGGTCTCACTGGTACGGCTGGTAACTTGTACGACATCAATGTCAACCCGAACGTGGTGTCGAACTGGAAATTCCAGGGCGTTGATGTCAAGGCGTCGGTGAAGGGAACGACGATTGGCATGCCCAACAGCCTCAACATTTGATCTCCCGTAGTTGAATCCACTTGTCTCGTGAATAGGCATACAACCTCATGGTAAGCGTAGCATGCATATGATGCCGATAAAATGAATGGAACCATTGTCAATGTTTTTTACGTCCTCGTTCGATTCCAACATCTAATACGTGAACCTATTGGCTTAACGATTCGGTTGACCAACCAATAACTTGTTTGGCATTGGGCTATGTACGATATGCTGATACATACGTGTTTACCGCATCATTCAACACTTTTGTAGCCAGTCTAATAATTTCCAGCATGAATTTACGAGCTTAATGGCACAAGCAACTTTCGAACTAAACGAGTAACCACGAACGTTAACAATGGTGCAAAAGGGTAGGGCCATGATCAGGTAAGGCAGCTTTTGCTAAAATCTCATTTACCTATTTTCTCTCCTCACTTCTTCTGTACGTACACCGGTATCCGGTTCATCGAGCAAGTCACGCACCCGCTAGACTTAAAGAGGCTGACTATCAGTGGCATAGCACGAACGCTTGCGCTGGTTGCATCCGAACACAAGAGACTTCGATTTGAGCATCGACGACACTGCCGTCATTTGTAGTTCATCTTTACAGCAGTGGATAACCGCTTGACATACAGTTTGCTGCTCTCTCGTAACGTGTCTAACATTGGTCCAGAGATGTTGATCCGGCTGTTCTTTCGTGATGTTGTCTGACACGTTCTGAAGTCGATCAGTGGGAAGTCCACAATCAACCGGAACGGATACTGCATCTATACAAAAATGAGACGAATCCGCTGCTGTGAACAACATCACGCATCGTATCAAACGTGAAGAATGCGCTCGCCGTTTACAGCGAGTGCGGTAATTTGTATAGTGATTAGACTGACGATGCTAAGCTTACGATGACGCACACAATATTACAATTAACAGAACCACAGGATTGATCGACAGTAAATATACGATGCTCGGCTAAAACATCCTTGCGTATTTCATGTTCCAAGACTGATACCGTCTGTTCTCGTGCGTTTTACACGTTCAATAAACGGACGATACCACACTATTTAGTTGTACAATCGATTCGACACCTATCTGTAGGGGAATTGGCCAGATCAAAAAAGTCGCCCGGCATATGCCTTGTACACGATCAATTTGGGTCAGCATGTCAGCCAAAGCTTGGATATCACCGCTGAGAATTGAGCTTCTTTGTCGACCGAGTTACTATCCTGAAGACAAAGCAATGACTTTGGCGACAGCTATTGTCTTTACCATTACGTTTGGTAAACAACTCGTTTCCGACAGGTACGGACGTCGCTCCAAGCGTTTTGTTCAACTACTTGCACTCGTAATAATGGCAACCCTAAGTACACAAGTCGTACATTCGTCACTGGTACCTCCGACGGCAGTGCTCGTCGCATGGTTAAATCGAAGACATACTTACGGAGCCGTGCTCTATGCAAGACACAATGTAGCGATCAGATGAATGAAGCGGGTGCAGTGTGCACACCGAAACGATATCCTCAATCGTAGTTTGTGCCGTGCAGTCGAAGGACAATGTACTATTACAACTACGATACTAGTGTGGTCTAAGGTCGCCTCACCAAATAAATATCCCATACCTTTTAGTATCCAGACTGGAGCTCTTGAAAACACGCCTTGGCTCCCCCTGCACTCCAATTCTATGTCTTTGACCACACGACTACATGCAATGTTTAGCATAGAATTTAATCGTCCTGAACAGCTCCGCCCCGTCCAGCCTATGTAGATCGCTAATAGCGGACACTCACATAAGACCAGCGTTTGATCTTTCGTTCACTAACGTTTATAATTGACATTCAGCGACGTTGTGCATAACGAATCGTAACCGATTGTCGTTCTACTGAGTACAACAACAGGTAGTTGCATCGACTATGCAGTTGTCCAGTGTCCGACGTAGCAATCGCTGTTCATAGAACTTGCGTTCATTTGACTTCCTCGAGTCTGTACTATCACACAAACAGCGACAGACCAAGCACTTGAGCCTTTCGATCGTACACAGCAAGGTCGTCGTCCACTAGATTGAGTGGCCCCGCCACGGTTCGTCAAAACCGTTCGAGCAGCTATGCTGACTCTCGTTTATCAAGCTCACTTTCCAATTCGTCTGCTCTTAACGACGTCCTCACCAACCGCTCAGTTGACCGCACACAGTCATAAAGCTATTGGCATTTACATTTGCTTCCGCTGCGGTGGTGGCCGCAACTGCGAATGGCTTGCTCGTGCTACGTGGACCCATCCTCCAAGCTAACAAAGTGGGGCTCCAGCAGCAGCAACAACAGCAACCACAACAATAGCAGCAATTACAACAGCAACCGCAGCAGCAGATCACTAGCAGTAGCAACTGCAACCTCACGGATACGTACAAACCGGGTACCGACATTTCTACATGCCGTGCCATCACCATCGGATCTCTTTTTGTCCCTGGTGGTGTGATGCTGGACTTGAGTCGAGTCATGGCGGGTGCTACGATTGAGTTCACGGGCACCACTACTTTTGGCACAGCGGCGTGGACCGGCCCTCTTGTGATGCTAAGTGGGTATAGCTTGAAGGTGACTGGCAATGGTAAGCTCGATGGCCAAGATGCCTAATACTGGCAGCTAGGTCTGAAAATCGCTCGTCCCGTCTTCTTATGGCAAGCTCGATGGCCAAGGTGCCTAATACTGGCAGCTAGGTCTGAAAATCGCTCGTCCCATCTTCTTTAAGATGCACAAGATCGTCAACTCTACCTTGTCCGGGTTTTCACTGCTAAACTCGCCTTACCGCACATTCAGTGTTGTGCGCTCGATCTCCACCACGATCATGGGACTGACGCTCGATTCCAGGGCCGGCAACAGGATCGCCAAGAACACCGACGGCTTCGACTTGAGCCTCAACCACCACATTACAATTACTGGAACGACGGTCTACAATCGGGACGACTGTCTCGCAATGCAGAGCAGCTCCAACACGTTTTTCATCGGGAACTGCTGCTACAATAGCCACGGGATCTCCGTCGGATTTCTTGGAGGCAACTCTGTGGACCAAACCACGGCAGTCAATGGTCTCACTGTGCAAGGCAACCACATCCACGACAGTTCCAACGGCCGCATTAAGACCATCGTCAACCTGAAAGGCCTCGTTTCTAACGTGAAGTTCATCGACAACGACCTGATCAACGTGAGAAATGCGATTGCGGTTCACTCGGACTACAGTAAGGTCCAACAGGGCTACATGAAAAAGGCGACGAGTCAGATCCTGATTAAAGCAAAGGTAGTTGAGCACTTGGTAAAATGCAAAGTAAACATATTTAGGTCCTTAGTTCACAACCTCCTGTTGCTACTCCAAGCCTACTGGATTCTGCCTATACGTTAGTAATCGCCACTTTGCGCATTACTACTGGTATAGGGCAGATTAGTAATAGCCACATCGCGCATTACTAATCGTCTAGTCGCACATTACTAATCGTCTGGTCGCACATTACTAATCGTCTGGTCGCACATTACTAATCGTCTAGATGTACGTTGCTAAACATAAAACGTACCGAAAGTGGGGGACGTCACTGTCTGGCAGAACAGTGCTGGAGAACTCCAAACCCCAGGTCCCAAAGGCTTAACTTCCGCAATTGTGTATCGAACATGTGACCTCCGGCTTAGTACTGCCACACCAAACCACTTGATCTACGTGCATTGTTCCAAATCTGATTGCCAAGGCGTTTCTATAATAACACTGATCACTGGTGTTACAGTTGTAGACCTTACGGGTACTGCCAACAACTTATTCGACATTGAAGTAAACCCGTCAGTGGTGTCTGGCTGGAGTTTCTCGGGCATTCGGGTGATAGCAGCGACTAAAAAAAAGGGGAAGCTGAATGGCGCGCCCAACGGTGCTGCTCTTTAGAGCGGATACTCACCTGCCACGCTCCTTTGTTTTACATAGCCTAGTAGTCGATTGAAGATTGACAGCGAATGAGGTCAGGATGTTGATAACAAGTAAGTTTAATTTACGAGCGATTGCATAATACAATGACAAACAAAGTGACGCAGATACACATGCTTCACGGAAAGTAAGTTGGTTTTTTGACACTTGAACCGCAGCGGTCAATGCGTTATTTAGCTGACTGTGCCTGTAAAGGGGTTACACATCGAAGGATACTTGGTACCCTGTGTCTTAGACGCACGGGATGGTATCCCACTGAAAGAGATGTAGAATATCTTATCGGCTTATAGGGACTGACGGGTGTCACCCACGAGATAGGAAAGATCTTAAAAGATATTAATTTAGGTCATGAGTGCCTAAATTAGGTTATATTAGGATTAAGATATTCTATAGAGTTAAACGTAAATAAACTTCTTTTGATCTTGTCTAAGACACGTGCCTTGCGAGGCGTCTCTGATCGTTGATAGTTAAGAGTTAGCAACATCTCCCTGAGATAGCTACTCTTGAGCACTAAGTGCTGTAGATTCACTGAATCGTTCGGTCCCCTGGAACAGGGACCTTAAGCTTTACGCTTGTTGACTCATAAAGTTTAGTTCTTTAGAACTAGTATCGCTCTTTGAGCACAAGTCTTTCTCTGAATTAAGGAGCTGTGTAGCTCCGCTACACTTGGTAGCACTTGTAGTCAATCTACGCCTAAGTCTTTAAAGACTGATCCTCTGTGAGAATGGAAAGCTCCACTCCCCTCTCTGACGCCCAAAAGGTCGCGCTTGATAAGCTGACCGCATCTTTGGGTCCAGAGTATGTGGAATTCCTCGTATCGCAAGGCCCGAAATTGCTGACTGCACGTGTTGAGGGCTTCTTGCAGTATGAAGCTTCCCTTCTAGGGCAGGTCCAAGACCAAATGGCGTCGGCTATGCCTACATGCTATGCCTACACGCTATGTGTCTGTTCCAGACGAAGAGTCTAGGCCTCGTCCACTTATAGTGGAAGTTAAAAACTACTCAGGAAAGGAGGGTGAAAACCTCATCCTCTGGATCCGTGAGATTGAGATGGCCATGAGATCAGGCCTGATCAAGCTTGACCATCAACAGGTCTCGCTGGCTATCTCAAAGATCGATGGAAGAGATAGAGAATGGACTTGACGTGTAGCACGTCGGTCGACTTAGCGTTTCCCACATGGGAGTCGCTTAAGTCACAATTGGTACAGGTGTTTTCACCACCTAACCAGGATTACCGCGTGCGTTCACGCTTTTTATCAACCCGTCAGGGTAAGAATGAGTTAACGGACTATGTCCAAGAGTTGAGAACTCTCATGGCTGCTATGCAGTCTGACCCTCTGCCTGAAACAGTCCATGTGCCTATGCCTATATTCATAGAGGATTTCTGTACTGGCGTTGCCAGAACCGAAGTCTTTTGGGTTCACTCCTCTACATTCGAAGAGGCTGTGAGAATTGCTCTTAGTGCTGAGCATAACTTCAAGTCGGCCAGACTTGGCTGGAATGGGTACAACCCTAACTCTGCGAGAGCAAACTCCACGAGTACTCCGGCCGTTAATAGGCCGGAACCGATGGATCTCAGCTATGCTGAAGATGAAGGTGAAGTTGAGCTTCAAGCTGCTGAGCAGCAACGTGTTGTACGACGGTGTTATACGTGCGGAAGCACTAAACACTTACGTCCTGGTTTCCCTTTGCGTAGACAGCGCCAGGCTACGAGTCAACACTCTACCCCGAGCCAGAAGTCTGGCATGGCACGGGGAAATGCCAACACCCAGTAGGCGCGGGGCGCCCTACTGAGGAAGAACTAGGTTCTGTAACATCTTTAGGAGGTAAAGTTGAACAGGGCTTATCCCCATAGTTCCATACCTATCGGTATGGAGCGTGGATACACAGCTGGCTTGTTGGTCGCTGAGGCGAAACTTAAAGCCTTTGAAAAGCCTTGGTCAATTGTAATCGATTCTGGGTCGTCTTGCAATTATGCTTGACGTCGTTACCTTGAGGGAAGTCAGCGTTATGCTGAAGCGCTTACAGCGCATGAGGGTGATTCAATCACGGTTCGTTTAGCGACTGGAAGTCGTGTCACTGTACCTAAAGTTCCGTTGAACTTAGGTATAAAGTTTTTGGACTTTGATAGCATTGAACGCTGTCTTGTCCTTGATTTGGACTCGAGATATGATCTCATCCTAGGTATGGCTTGGCTTGAACGCCATGAGCCATAGATTGATTGGAGGTCGAAGACCTTAGGTGCTACGCGCAATATTTTAGCGAAGCTTTGGAGAGTCATGAACCCATCTTTGCTAGGCAACAAAAGCACTGTTGGCGCGAGCCTTTGACAGAAGATGTCAATGTGCTGGACATTGGAATGTCTGTTTGACTCACTCCAATGTTGAAAACATGAATTCCGAGCGTAGCTCGTTGAATATTAGTGATACGGCACGTACTCCGTTGAGTGTTACTCGTTGTGATAACGAGTCACTGCATGCTGAAAGCATGGTTGGCCTAGGGCCGAGTTACCAAGGATGTGATTCCTTTGATGTGTGTGTGGTGGCACGTGAAAATGCACCTAGTGCGGTTGGCCGTGAAGGCACCACACTTAATGTCGGTAATGACATTGTTGGCGAGACGCCATTAAGTTCAGGGCTAGGCCAGTCTAATGTAAGTGGAGTGGCACTTTTAAATCCACTGGGTGAAGTGTTCGAGTTACGTAACACTTCACCGGATGTCGATCAGAATATCAGCTCTCGTATAGAGCGCACTACTTCTAGTAGTAACCACAGGGACACTATTGTCCCGATCCCAGAGGGGTGTAAGGTCTCTCTGAAGAGACGACCTGGACGCCGGGTGGCAACTGTTAAGCGCCAGGCGTCCGTGCAGCACATAGTGACAATAGTGATACACTATATACACTTGTCAACAGAGTGACTGGCCAGGTTGAGGGCAATGTTAGCCTGGAAACCCTTCCATCTTTGGATGCTCTTTGTGAGATAGACGAAATGTCTGATGGCGAGTTTAGCCAGGCCTTGAAGGCAGGAGATTTATCCGAATTAGTGGTCCTAAGACCCGAGCTCGAGTCGAACTCGTCCTCATTAATGGATGAGTCGGTCCTAAAACAGTGCCTGGAGTGGATCTTTGATCCTTAAAGATCCTTTAGATCCATTCTACCCTTTGGTAAAGGAATTTCAAGATGTGGTTTGTCACAACCCACCATCTGTCCTACCTCCCGATAGAGGTGTACGTCATGAACTTGACCTAGTTCCAGGAACTTAATACTGCGTAACATGGCAGTGGCCTGTACCTAAGGAACAGTGTGACTTCATTGACAATTTCTTTCGTGCTAAGCACGCGGCGGGAATGGTGCGGGAGAAAGTTTTCCCATTCCACACCTATATTTTGTGTCAAAAACCCTAATGATAAGTGGCGTATTGTGCACGCTTATAATAAGCTTAATGCTGCCATTATCCCGGCTCAGACACCAATCCCCAGAAAGGATGTTCTTCAGAACAATATGGTGGGATGTACATTGTACAGTGCGCTAAACTTAGACGATGGTTATTACCAGCTGCTCATGCGAGCAAGCGATATTTCGCTAACAGCGGTTAGTACCCCGAGCGGTATGCTCTGGGAGTGGCTCGTTATGCCACAAGGGTTGTCAAATGCTCTGGCTACTTTTAATCGTCTGGTGACGCAACTATTCAGACCTCATCGAGGCTATGCACAAACGTACTCTGATGACATCTTTGTCCATAGTCGTGCAACGAACGGTCGAACCGATGTGGATAATCACATTGATCATTTACGAGCGGTGCTCGAGTGCATGCGCACAAATAAATTGTATGCAAATGCATCTATATGCATCTTTGTTGCAGAAGAGATTCCCTTTCTGGGGTGCTTCATTGGGAAGCTAGGCCTTCGAGCGGATCCCGCTAAGGTAAGGGCCATAGTCGATTGGCCGGTTCCAAAGAACCAAAAAGATCTACGTAAGTGGCTTGGCCTTTCCAATTACTTGCATAAGTATAGTGCGAATTACGCAGATATGACTCGGCCATTATCCAATCTCCTTAAGAAGGATGTGGATTAGTGTTGGGGTAACACCGAACATGATGATTTTCAAGCAGTTAACGAAAGTCTCCTTCATGCGCCAATACTGGCTTTGCCCGATCCTGATCGGCCTTTCAGTGTCGTCTGTGACGCATCTAACTTTGCCATAGGCAGTGCTCTGTTACAAACAGATGTCGATGGACGCGAACGCGTCATTGCATTCGAATCTCGACAGCTCAAAGCTGCTGAAAAGAACTATCCAGTTCATGACAAAGAGCTACTTGCTATGAAGTACGGTCTAGTCAAATTCAGAGTACATCTGCTTGGCTCAAAGCCATTTGTGATCTATACAGATCATGCATCATTGCGCAGTGCGACACAGTCGCCGCATCACTCTCAGAGAATGGCTCGTTGGCTTTCATTCTTTACCAAATATAACTTCGAAGTGAAGTATAAGCCAGGAAAGCAAAATGCTTTGGCTGATGCGCTATCGCGCCGACCTGACTATGAGCTTGCTCACGTCATTACGCTGTCATCGTCAGTCACTGACTTAATCCGTGCGGCTTATGCCAGGGATGAACAATGTGTAGCTTTGATACGTGCTCTTGGAAGCGAGAAGTTTAAAGACTCGGACATAGAATTGTCGGCACGGTTACGTGCGAGGCTACATCGATATTCTATCGATAATGGCCTGTTGTGCTATCGCACAGATATTGAGGATAACCCTCGTATCGCTGTCCCTCATGATGATGAGTTGAAGTATCGAATAATCTATGAGGTACATAATACCGCTTTAAGTGGTCATCTCGGTCGTGAGAAGACCTATAGCTCAGTGAGCCAGGATTATTGGTGGCCCAAACTATACAAGTGGGTGAGCACCTATGTGCGTACGTGTGGAACCCTCAGCACATGCGGCGGCGCCGCTGGCTAGTCTGCCTGTACCCACTGGGTGTTGGAAGTCCATGAGTATGGACTTTGTGTTTGGCCTACCGAAAGATTCGGAAGGCAACACTGGCATTGTGGTCTTTGTTGACCGATTGAGAAAGATGGCTCATCTAACGGCAGTGCCGGATTCTATTGATGCCGAAGGCACAGCGAAGCTGTTTATCGACCATGTGTTTTGACAACATGGTTTGCCAGTGGAAATTGTCTCTGAAAGAGATCCCCGCTTCACTGGGAAGTTTTGGAAGTCTATCTTCAAGGTGCTCGGCACTCGTTTGGACATGTCCACAGCGGATCATCCGCAGACCGATGGTCAAACTGAGCGTGTTAATTGCGTCATTAATGATATTTTGCGCAGTGTTTGCGCTGATACGCCTATGCGTTGGAGCTCCATGCTCCCTGTTGTTGAATTTGCGTTGAACGACGCTGTTTATGCCTCGACAGGCTATACTCCGTTCTACGTAAACGGTCTCACCCACCCACCCTCGCGTTCCGTTAACGCTACCACTATGTGCTTCAGGGTTTGGTGGGGGATAGGTTGCTGATCGGCTTGCTGATATCAGTCCTGATACTGTTCAAAAACAAGTAGGCGAGTTTCTCGCAACGCTATTGACTGTCTTGAGACATGCGTGACGCAATGGCTGAAAGCCAAGACCAACAAAAACAACAAGCAGATACTAAAAACAGAAGTTGTATTGAACGTTATCAGGTCGGAGACCAAGTACTACTCAATGCTAAACCTACCTACAAATGTAGTGTCCGCTGTCTTCAAGACAAATTTGCGTCCGCGCTTCATTGGACCATTCACAGTCGTTGCTAAGAAGGGAGTTGCGTATACGCTCAACCCTTCACGCAAATTGCGCACACATCCTGTGTTCTACCTTAGCTTGCTTAAGCCTTATCGGGATCCGTCCCACGTGAACTTGGAGGCGCTTGCGCCGCGGAAGTTGGCCTTGCCATCAGTTGCTGCATCCGAATCATGAGGTCAAGCTGGGCCTCCATCCGGGTGTGACCCGACTACAAAGCCTGAACGCGAGCTTGCGTCGCGTCGAGCGCACTCTGGGTCTTACCCAATGGCTCACGGAGACCACTCAGCTCTAGAAGTACCTTCTCATGCTCCTCCTTCGGTACACCGACCTCCACCGACGCTGCTCGATGAGCAAGGGAACCGCTAGTTCGATGTGGAGAGAATCCTGAAACGACGTCGTCGTCATGGCCAATACCAATATCTGATAAAGTGGCGTGTGTACCCGGAGTTGGAGAACGCATGGAAGTATGAGATTCCCCTTCGGCAAGATTGCCTATACGCCGTGGATGTTTTTGAACATCGTGGCCAGTGTCATCTTGAGACCGAGGCCGTTTCCCACCACTAGTGGTGTCGGTTGGCGGGTTGTTGGTCACAGTCTGTCCAGCACTCGCGGCTACCGTAGTAGCCGAAGCATAGCGCGTGCGATTGCGCAATTGGCCTTTGGCCTTAAGCTTGGCATAATCATACCGAAGCTTGCGTTCGAGACGCACATCGGCCACACTGACACTAGCTCTCAGAGCGTACATACTGCTGAGGCGACGAGTGCGGTGCACCCCGCGAATAAAGTCGTTGTTTTCTTCGTCCTTTGTTTCGCCTGCGGATAATAGAATGGGTACGCCGTTAATCGGTGGGACCGGTGCACCACGTGCTTGCAACTCAAGGCGGGCCTTGTACTGACTTTGAGTTGTCAGATATGGCTCCAGGTACCTCTCACGAAGTGCCTGGCCACTTGCCCCTTCCTTGAGAGAAACAGCTACAGAACCAATAGTCCACGTTGCCAACGTTTGGTCAGTCGTTTGACGTAGACGTTCCTCCACACTGGGTAAAGTGAACACATAGTCACGCTGGTTCTTAAGGGTTACGCTAGTTGGCTGTTCAACGAGAAGAAAGCGCTCGGCGCCTTCTTCTCGTTGAACAGCCAACTCCTGCTGCTCATCGAGCGGGTTGGTGAT
>JH598067.1:90409-121191 GCA_000173235.2 Hyaloperonospora arabidopsidis Emoy2
TATCGGCTTATAGGGACTGACGGGTGTCACCCACGAGATAGGAAAGATCTTAAAAGATATTAATTTAGGTCATGAGTGCCTAAATTAGGTTATATTAGGATTAAGATATTCTATAGAGTTAAACGTAAATAAACTTCTTTTGATCTTGTCTAAGACACGTGCCTTGCGAGGCGTCTCTGATCGTTGATAGTTAAGAGTTAGCAACATCTCCCTGAGATAGCTACTCTTGAGCACTAAGTGCTGTAGATTCACTGAATCGTTCGGTCCCCTGGAACAGGGACCTTAAGCTTTACGCTTGTTGACTCATAAAGTTTAGTTCTTTAGAACTAGTATCGCTCTTTGAGCACAAGTCTTTCTCTGAATTAAGGAGCTGTGTAGCTCTGCTACAGTGCCTGTATGTATTACAAGCAGTGAAAGAGGGTAGCGCGGCTCTTAAACACAATAAAACCGTAGGCGTACCAAATTTGGGGATTCGTCCCGAAGGACCGTCAAGTCGCGTGTATGCTTGACGTATTATTCGTGCGTGTCGACTACCTTCGGTGGTCGAAACGTACGTGGCAGAAGTTCAAGCAGATGGGTTTTTCAAGCTATAACAACGCGACGTTGCGGTCGTAATGAGTGCGATGCGGAGCGAATCTGCGCAGAAGATGAAAAATACTGAATGTCGTGCTGTTTCGAGTCGCTGACTATACACTTGCCTAAAGACGCGAGCGGCAGCAACGTGCGCCGACGGACGACAAGAACACAGCAGCTGCTCGGCGCTGTTTACTACTACATGTTGCAGGACGAAGCCACCAGCGAAGGGGAGACCTGCTTGGTCGTATGTAACAGGAGGCGTGAACGGAACACATAGCTTTATCTACGGACACGCGATACAGAAAGCAATTGCCATGAAGTTCGGTCACCACCGTAAGATCACCGCTCACTTGTAGCTTTACAAAAAAAACCTTCGGGCTGATGAAGGCTTGGTATACAGAAGCTGAAGAAGGCCGTCTGTTAGGAGGTGGTCCGGAACTGTGTGGCACTTAGGCGCTAAGTGAAAGGAGATTCGGCTGTGGCGTGGCACGTTAGCCGCACATAAGCGAGCACGTACTATAGTATAGTAGCAGTCTGATAGGGTATGTAAAGGCCCTACGTTGAATCGAACGATCAATGGTGGTGTTGGAATAGCGTAATGACTGCAATAGACCTGAAACAATAGGTTGCGATCATGTATCTGGCCTACCTATTACATTGTACGCATCAAGTGCGCTGGCATTGAAGTCAGTTGCCACAGGTTGTCTGGTGCCATAATGCCGCAAAAAGATTATCAGACTGTTGGTTCGTGCTACTGAGCATAGGGTCAAAGAGATGTTCTGAGTTTATGGTAGCGTCAGGTAGTCTGCCAATCGGCTCCCTTTACAAGCCAGACGATCAGTTCATTATTGATGCTCCAGAGGGTCCTATCCCTATCTCAAAGCGCACAAGGTTGCCAAAATTTGAACTAAATACCGCAATGCAGATGGACATGTCCAGTTAAGTTACTGCAGTAATTGTCATGTGATGTAGGGCTCCGTCCCGCAAGGTCCCATCCCGCGGATCCCGCATCCCATCCCGCGTGTCTCGCATATCCCGCATTCTATAATTATCTTACTATACATCACGTCGATATGCTTTTGATTTTTTTCTCACATAATTCTTCAGCAATCAACAGAGCGTGATATTCCGTCATCCTTGTTATGTGTATAAATTATCAAGTTCAATATTCATTCACATTATTCGACTTTTTTGCCAAGGCGTGCATCAAGACACTTATCGATGCTTTGTGAAGATGATTAAGTGCCCCAGCCACGATCCGATGGACGTCCTTAATCTTCTTAGGGCGTGCGACTTTAATTCTTCGGTGAGGTGAGTTTCTTTTGGTAGTTATCCGATTTCTCAAAAGCATCGCCAAGAGGTTTTACTATTCCACCAAAGGTCAAGATTGCTTTCGAGCAATTGCATAGCTTAAAATATCCGCCAGGAATATGCTTCAAGACTTCGCTACTTGCTTGAATCAACTGCGTTGGTGTTGATAAGTGCGGTCAGTCTTCGTAATTTCGTTGCCACAATGTCTAAGAAGAGCACTGCTTGCTTGGTACCATCAACGGCATCGATTAGGATCTGATAGAACAGGCATTCAGCTTCCACACTTGTTGTAACAGGTAAGCATTGATTACATCGTGGCTTATTTACCGTTCCACTATTATTCTCAACCTTTTGTACCTTCAGCGCATATGGAGGCACTCATGTGTGAATGAGTGGGAAGGTGAGGTATATTCAGGTACGCTTGCGACCCATTATATCCTGCCGCCTGATAACCGTGTTACCAAAGCGACGTCTACTTTATATACTAGGTAGTACTAGTCCGCGAACAGCCGAGCGCCTTCGCGCCGAATGTTGCCGCGAGAGAATTAAGTTCCTCGGAGACAACGCGGGGACCTGTCTTTCGTGGTGTTCCGCTTGTGATGTTTCCAGCCAGTGGTTGACATCGTTGTCAAGGAATTCCGTAGCTTCCAAAACAACCCTGTACTCCGTAGAAGAATCAACGTGAATTGAGTCAGTTGTATCCATCGCGATATTTTCTAGTCGATCAGCAATTTTGCTGTAGGCGCGATAGTGATGGCCCAGCTGGGAACTTCAAGATCATCCGCAAGGGCACTTGCCTCCTGAAATAGCGGCACCAAGCTGGCCTTCTGCGGGGGATGATGGGTCCGAAGCTGTGAGAGCACCGTCCCACTATCTCCAACGATATGCAGCGGGGAGTAGCCAGACACCTTCGCGTAACGTAGACCGTGCACAAGCCCCAGTATTTAGCTTCGTTTGTGGTATCGGCAGCGCTATACGCCATGGTCGAAACCAACAGAACGCAAGCGACGTGCGTCACAATGTTAGCTAGACAAAAACGGACCCAGACCCGCCTGGTAATGGGTTTCCTCAAGATCCACCGCCGAAGACTAGCAAAAATATCACTCCCGGGCATCGGCGAATGGGCAACACTTGCATCGCTGGTGGTTCTTCGAAGCAGAGATAATGTCCGCCAAAGCTGACCTCACTCGCGCGAACAGATCTCCGTCTTTGTTCATGTCCGGCTGGTATACGGACCCTCTAAATTGGGTTATCGCACGTCGAAATTGTGTCTTGGCTCTGGCGATGTCTGTCTCCTCCGTCAAGGACGGGTCGTTCATACGGCGGAGCCGCTCTAATCAGATAGCATGGAGTGTCGTGGAGACGGCAAAACGCCAGAGTTCCCTAACGGCCGGGAATACCGCGTCCTTCGCCACCGTCATCTCAACGCCTCGAGCGAAGGTTCGTTCGACAGCATCTCAAGCCTTGTGCGGAACCTCAGGAAGATCGAGCCCAAACAACCATACGTTGAAGTCCGTTATGTTGAATCCTCCAAGCGGGCTGCACTTAACAATTAGATGCTCCCAGTGTCGACTCGCACTGGAGCAGGTCCAAAATACATGTCGCGCCGCGGAAAGAAGGGTACGAGAATACCCGAGCACGGGACACGACAGATCCTGGCTCGCTCAGTTCCATAGAGGGAAGCTGTTGCTTTTCCAGCGATACAACGTTTGCGCATTTTACGGAAAAGATACTCGCACCCTGTGTATCTCTCTCCAAGCAATTAGTGATGTCCCGTCAGAATTACGTGAAAGTACCTCTTTGCCACTCGCTCGTCGAGAATTCGTTTTCCTTCCACGCACCGTCGTTTGGAGATAGCCTGCTTGATTTTGCGTCGGTGCGGTCTCCATCGCCGTCGTCCTGTTCAGATATGGACGACGCGGGTGAAAGCCGGGTGAGCGCCAAAGAGTATAGGAGTGACCCCTTCTCGAGATGCCGGTATTTCACACGAGGACATCGACGAGAGACTGGTGTCACTTTACACTCCATGCCCATATCGAAATGAGTCAGCAACGTCCCTTCAGTGTTCAGTGTCCAGTGATGATATCATTGGACCTTGGTTGAGTACGCAAGTAAGCAATCCGGGTCAATTACACAAAACGCGAGTGCAGGAAAGTTGTAGATAAGGGCGAGGCAGAATGAACCAAAGTGCCGCCTTTTCGCCATTGATTGGGTTGTCATGTCGAGCCGCGCCGAGAACTGTACGATTCCACTTTGGCAAAGCGTCCAGGACATTATGTCACCCAAGTAAATATTTCCTCTTGCAAAATCCGCCCCATTCAGATTATATATATACCTTCCCTCGGTGGTCTCGCAGCCATGACATATCCGTCAACGTTGCGTGTTCCATCCACCGGTGGTCAAATCTTCCCAATTTTGCCACTTCAGCTCGCATACCGACACGGAGGTTATCATCAACTAACCTCCGAATCAATTGTAACACTGCCGTCGATGTTATAGACGACCCCGGCTTGTGACATAAATGAGATGGCCCTTCAACAGACTTCCTTGTCATCTTGGCGCACATGTCGAGACGCCGAAAGTCCAACAACTTCGGAACCGGTTTTCCAAAGAGTCGAACAATATCTTAGGTGCTTGTCTTCATTCCAACAAGGCGTTATGTATGGTGGACTAGACCCTGTAGAGCCCCATAAGCAGTCCCCAATCAATAAATCTTTGAAGAAGCTGTAGTTGCCCAGTGTCCAACAGCCGTTGCCGCCATCGTCATTAACTCTGTTTGAATGCACGGCACAAAAAGCCCCCTCCTGATCTATTGGGAGTGAGACCACCTCGGAGGGGACCCAAGGTCTGGACCACTTACCGTCCCGGGCACCCCAGACAAAGTCCCGAATGATGCTCTTCAACCGGGTCACAATGGATGGAGGAGGTCAGCAGTGCCGTGCTAGGAAGGTGATCTTGGACACCGCAATGGCACTGGCAAGAAGTGCCCGTTATTCCACCATGTGGGTCTTCTCTCTGGCTAGCACAAGCCTGCTATTAAGAAATCGTATGCATTTATTCCAGTTGTCCGCCACCGCATCCTTTGGCCCACCAGCACACCCAGGTATCAGAAGGATTCGCTTGAAGTCAGAAGAGTAAGACCACAAGTGACCAGAGGCAGTGCTGACCCCCGAGGGTCCCGAGCAACGATCATTGACTTTGCGCGGTTGTCACCAGGCCCGAAACGCTGGCGAAATCCTCATGAATTGTGAAAATCTGCAAAATTGCAGCCCGATCGCGCAGGTAGACGGCCGTATCATCAGCGTATCCCGAGACTTTGAATTCAGTGACCCGCTCGCCAGATGTAAGAGGCACCCCACGAATGTCCGATCTCTCTTGGATCACCCGATAAACACTGTCGAGGGCGAGGATAAATAAAAGCGGCGCAAGTAGGTACTCCTGCCGAATTCCACTGTTAATCGAAGTGAGAGGTATCCATTCACAACTAACCGACCTGTGATGCCGCGGTGTAATGCCACCACCACCGAAACAATTTGGGACGAAAATCTGAGCCATGTCAAAGCGGAAAGTAGGTAAGGACGTTGAAGCGTGTCGTAAGCCTTAGCAAAATCGAGTAGCAGAACAATGGCTCTGTGCATATCGCTTTATGCCGTATCCGCGTTGCGCACCGCCTTGAATATGTTCAGAGATGTGTGAATCGAACGCTTTGGGACGAATCCAGCTTGAGCTGGCAAAACTGTGCGAGAGTAGTGGCCGCACTTGAAACGACAAAATCTTGGTTAATAGTTTATAGTCGCTGTTGAGTAGCACAATCGAGCGATGCTCCAGCGGCAAGGCAGACGCCGCGTTTTTCTTCATGCACTGGATGTGTACGTCACCAAATGACTCCGGTAGCACGCCGCACTCCATCCATCGGGTGTACAGTGCGGCTAAGATAGGTGCAAGCTCGGTTGCGTAGTCTCGATAGAAAATATTGTTGAGTTTGTCCGGACCTGCAGCTTTCCCACGTTTAAGCCTCTTCAAGGCCACACTGACATCTTCTATCGGTATTAAAGCCGGAACTGTTAAATCATCAACTGGGACCGGCCGGGATGCTCGGGCCAGGAACGCGGCTGTTGCCTCGGAAAGGTCGAAAGATGTAGTCATAATATGTTCCCAGCCATCTGCCATTTCATCACCAAGTTCCTGTGACTGATTCGACCCGAACGTAGCTTTTCCATCCAGGCACACGATAGTGTTGTCCTGAAATTTAGTCGCCACCCGGGCGCAGAAGCGTCGTGATGTCTCGCCCGGAGAGTAAGTGTGCTGCACCAACAGTCGCTCCTACTTGGTCCTCTGCCATAAATGACGACACTTCGATACATTTTTACGAAGTTCCTCCGGAGTATCGACGGAGCTAGGGTGATCGAATACCTTTTGAGCACACCGGAGAATCATCATACGAACGTGCCTCCAAGAGCGCTGCACGCAGCCGAACATATAAACGACGTAGTCTCTGTCGATAGCTTTTCGTCAAACCTTGACGCGCTTGCTTGGTGGTAGCCAACAGAATTTGACGAAGTCTTATCTTCCATGTATCTCACCATTTCGCAATCCGGCGGGCCGTTAGAGAGTCCGACGTTGGGACCGAAGAGATCTCTCTCACTTGACGCTGAGCCATGGAAATAGCGGCAGTTATTTTTCTAAGTGCAGCTAGTTGGGAGCATCCAGGAACAGGATATACGCGCCGTGACTTTCGAATACGCACATCATGATGCGGTGTCCCAATCCTGACATTTATTGCCTTGTGATCAGCCGCAGGACCAGGTACTGAACAGTCGACGTCTCGAATCCAGTCTAAATGTCTGGCAGTGACATACCACTGATCGAGACGTGAACTGGCCGAGCCACCACCTGGTACAGTGTAAAAATAAGTGTGTGCTGTCGCATGAAACACGCAATGTCCCAGTCTTTTTCCGCTCTCTCCATATCGTCTTCAAGAACATCGATAAGGTGCGCTCGACCGGGAAGCCTGCGCAGCGCTAGGGAGTCATGTCTACCAGGTGGAGAGACAAATGAGCGGTCAAGTTGTGGCACTAACGTGCAGTTGAAGTCCCTACCCATTAACATTGGTCCAACGTAGTCCTAAAGGTGATTTCGAAGCATCTCGAAAAAAATTCCCGGTCTGCCTTCGTACTCGGAGCATAAACGTTGACCACAAAGCGTGTTTCTCCCATGATTCTAATGCAAACAGCCATCCAGTAACGTGTCCAGTGGTCCTCCTTCCACGAATCTAGAGCAGTAATAGAGAGCACGGGTTCAATAGCATTGCCACTCCGCCCCGCAGATGCTCGGACTCTGTCCACTTCGTGCGGCCAGGCTTTGTCACAACCCCCAGATCTTGTTGCATAAGTCATCCATGGATTCTGACTCCCCAATATCAACCCTGGTTTCTTGTAGAAGGACCACATGAATGGATACCTTACCCTCGCACTGCCGAAAATGGCTGAACCAGTCTGCGCAGCGTTCCGGATGCTTGGGAAATCCCGCTAAATTCTTGGAGGGGAGACAGATGCTGTTTTCACGAGGCACCAACAAGTTCTTCAAAAGGAGGCGACAGCGTCACAGGGGGCTGTCTCTGGACAAGAAAACTCCTCTACCAGCCGAGGTGCCCCCAATGTTGAGGTTCCAGCAATTGACCATCGCGGGCAATAAGGTCAATCGCCGGCTGGCAGTTGGCAAGTTTGCAGAGAATGCTGAAGACTGCCGCATACAATTCGTTGGAGACGTGATATAGTCCCGCTTTAGACTGTGGCATCATCACCGTCATCCCATCCTCCATCGAATTTGACCAGACTGACCATCAGCCAGTGCAGCCCAACCCGTACACAACCCCCGAAGCCTCTCATCAGCATGTGTGGTATGTTGGCGGATCACAGCCAGTTGAGATTCGCTGTTGATGGAATACCCGAAGGCACGAAGGATTTCTCCCGTCATCGAGGCGAGGTAAGCCACTGGGTACGACAGCTCACGGACAAGTGCCGCCGAAGGCACTCATGTGTATGCAGCTCAGATCGTCTAAAATATATTTAAAGTAAAATATCTTATTATCTCGTCCCGCCGTATCAAGCGGAATACCCCTTCCAGCGCTGGATGGGACGGGGATAGGCCAATCCCGCTCCATCCTACGCAGGACGGAGCCCTAATGTGATAGCCACAGCAAACAGCTTAGTAATGATTGCACAGACAGAGCGCAACAACTGCTGTGCCGTATGAATTCGAATGCCTCTTGTCGTGTTGTTGAGGGACAACGAAACAACGAACAGATGTCGGTAAAGAAGACGATAATCAACCAACTGTCGGTCTTCTTTACCAATTATAAGGTCAATTTCAACGTCTTGTCGTTAGTGTATCAGCTGTTGCAACGTGTTTACGGGCATTATCAAGTACATACCATTGATTCAATCGAGGCAATGTGTTTTCTCTGTTGACACAGGCTCTTGTACTGTGATCAGGTTTGAGCCTATAATGGAAAGACCTGCACTGTAGCGGAGTTACCCTTACTCCTTTGTCAGAGGAAGACTTCTAGACTCGTAGAGTCTTTTAGTATATCAAACTAAACGGGTATTAACTTAAAGGGTCTTAAGTCTTACAGACTTAGTGAGACTTAAGTAAGTGTATGTACAAGCTCTTAAGCTTCGAGTCCTGGTTCAGGAGATACGACTCCAAGGAATCATGTGGCACTAATGCCCAAGTTACCTAGCCTTAACTCAGGCACTTAACTCTTACGACCAGAGACGTCTAAGAAAGACACGTGTCTGAACTGATCAAAAGGGGAGCTGAATACATTTACTGATTTATAGCGATAATAAACCTTACTTACGTCTTTAACCTTAAAACTATGCTACCCAATCGAATAGTCCTCATGGTAGTTTCTCTTGTGTACCACACCAGAACTACGTCGCCTTTATGAAGACCCTTTTACGATAGATATCCTCTAACCATAACCGATAGGGTACGATATTATCGCTTAGCGTATGTGATACAAAAGTATGCCCTATCAGTGATACTGATCTCTTTCTGTGTGTACCACACTTATGTACCTGGTTATCACAGCCATTTGTGTACTGCCTCATGCTCAGCGCTTTTCCATGTCGAGTCATTGTTCAATTCGCCTCTATCTTAACAAGTGAGGGCCATGAAATTCTGTGCATCTTCTTGATTCGCTTTGTGCGCCTTTGCCTTGTTCGCTGCTGCTGTCACTGGAGACCATGGGAACGGGGATATTGCTTGCGTTATGTCTCCGTTCCCTGAGAGATCCCTACCAGAGCAAAAGCCACCAGGGGGGAAGACTGGTATCGTGTACCCAGTGCCTTCTTCCAGACGGAGTGGGTTTGTGATGCCAGATGAAAGCGTCTGCGTGTTGACCGGCACTTACGTCAATGGAGCGGACGTGTCGCAGTGCAAGACCATCATCATCGACTCGCTGCACGTCCTGCGGGCGTGATGCTTAACTTTACCAACGTCACTGACGGTGCCTACATTAAATTTATCGGCATCTCGACGTTTGATCCAGAGGTAACTTGGCACCTGCTCCTTATTAAAGAGCTCGCGGTTTATGTATTTTGACCCACATTCGGGTTGGATATTCTTGTTGCTTGCTGTAGATGTGGGAGGGTCCGCTCATCAAGCTTACGGGGAACAATCTCACCGTTACGGGTCCTGGCATCCTGGACGGTCAAGGTGCATGGTACTGGCCGTATGGAAAGAACATCACGCCGCCCGTGTTCTTCTGCTTGAACCAAGTGGCGAACTCCGTGCTGTCGGGCTTTACTATTCAGAACATGCCCTTCCACACCTTCAGTATCCTCTCGTCAAACTACACGACTTTGTCGGATCTCACGATCGATTCTCGCGCTCGTAACGGCATTGCGAAGAACACGGACGGCTTCGACCTTGGAAAGAACGACCACGTGTCCATTACAAGGAACCGCGTGATCAATCAGGACGATTGCCTCGCTATGCAGTCGAGCACGAACACGGTGTTCAGCTTCAACTGCTGCAACGGGAGTCACGGAGTCTCCATTGGCTCGTTGGGCAGTCCGCTGCAGAACATCAACACGACTGTGGACAACTTGCTGGTATTAAACAACGTGATTGAGAACAGCAGTAACGGCCTTCGTATTAAAACGATCATCGACCTCAAAGGGCTCGTCACGAACGTCAGGTATGTCAACAACAGGCTCGTGAACGTCAAGCACGCTATTGTTATCCACTCGGACTACAACAAAACTCGAGGCGGCTACTCGGGTCGTCCTACCAGTTTAGTTGGGATCACTAACATCACGATCAACGGGCTCTTCGGTTCGGCTCTCAACCTCTACGACATCAAAGCAAACCCGGACGTTGTCTCGAACTTGAAGTTCACTAACATCGCTGTCAACGTCACGAATATTGGGAACTGTACGGGCGCGCCGAGCAATGTGCAGTGCTAAAAACCAACGAGGCTGCTGGTATCGTGACTGATGGACAATTGGATGTGATACCTACAGAATGTTGATTGATACGTAATCGTGACTGATGGACAATTGGATGTGATACCTACACAATGCTGATTGATACGTACCCGTTAACTCAACGTAGTAATGTTCTGCTCTTTTGCGTAACGTGAGACTTGAACTTGATATAGAAGCAGTATCATCTATAATCTGACCATAGCTTTTGTTTAGTGGCAATGTTTATTACTTCGTTCACTAGCGTTGGAGATAACTAGGTATATATGGGCGGTTTACATAGGATCCGAGTTTTTTCGATTGCGTTATGCTTGGTAGTATTAATATAGATGTTGCTTGAGTGTAGGTGGTCGTGCGTAATTGGCAAGCCTTTAAGGTATGTACTTTGGAAGAGATGCTTATGAATTTGCGGGTGGCGCAAGTTGTGAGATCAAGCTGTCAGTGAATCGACAGCGCAAGCAGTTTGCAGCCAACATACCAGCACGAGAAGCGTGGGAATAAAGACATAAGGGGCAAAATTTTGAAGCTCAGACGCCACGTCGTAAGGATGATTGCCAGCCAACAACAGCTTATTGACAAGTCTGTCGACAAATTGTCAGCATTGTCAATAGCGCTGCAAAATGTCATCACCGATGTCTTCAGGTCGCTCAGAATGTGCGCAAATTACTCCCATGCTAATGTTGTAGTGTATAGCGTCTGCATGCAAATCGCAAGTCACCTTCAAGTGATTCATGTTGACCGGCAGCTTACTGTGACCTCGCTTCAAGCACATTGTATTGTTTCGTCCTAGACCCGCCGAGCTGCTAAAAAGCAGCTGAAAATTGCTGGCAACATCTCGACAGTCAGTAAATCACCCCAGCACTCATCTGCTTCACAATTCTTTGCACTCACCCGGTGGTCCTAAATCACCATCAGCATCTTCTCATCGCTTCCCACTCGTTCCAAACCAGGTTGATCAACCTTACAGACAACATGATCATTGGCGCCGTAACCTAACGGATAACGGCGTCAACCATCACGCCCACTTATCTGTAAATCTTGAGCGAGCGGTCCATAGATGTAGATGCCAGGAAACTCGAATCCGGCGCGAACTGGACGCCCGTCACAGCCGCTTTGTGGTCGCTGAACGACTTGACTACCTCCCAGCTATTCTTGCTTACTTCCTTCAGCACCTGTACGGTCTGTGCACTCGCCACAGCAAGGTGTGACCCGCTGGCGTCAAAGCTGATCGAGTGAATAGATCCAAGCTCGAGCTTCGCAGACTCTTTCTTCAGATCCAGTTCAAAGAAGCTCGTGGCCTTGCGCAGATCCCAGAGCTTGACCACACCGTCTTCGCTTCCTGACGCAAGGTGATAGCCATTCTCGGAAAAGCACAGCGTCGTCACAGGTGCCTCGTGGCCTTCAAACGTCACCACGTTAGACAGCGAGTTGACAGCCCACATTTGCACCACTTTGCTCTTAGCTGCTGTGCCAAAGATGCCGCCGTCCGGATGGAAGCGCGCGGCCCGCGTCTCGTCCGTCAAGTGCTTCGACTTGCTTGGTCCTCCTCCTTCAGGCATTGCAAGCTCGCCACTGAGCGTGTAGCGGGAGAGCAACTGGCCACGACGTACGTCATGGATCGCCCACGTCGCATCGAGCGAGCCAGAGAGCACGTAGTTGCCTGTGGGATGGATCGAGACGCTCGTGACGGCATCGTCAAAGCCGTCGAGCGTATACCCCACACTGTACCCGTTGTCCTGAGACGTCCAAAGCTTCACGGTCTTGTCCTGCGACGCTGTAACCACCATATCGGCTGTTGGATGGAACTCGACATGACTGACTTTCTTGCCATGACCCGTCAATTTGGCAACAAGTTGCTGCGACTGCGTGTCAAAAACTTGCACGTGCTTGTCAGCGCCTCCTGTAGCCACTATAGTCGGGCGTTTACGGTCAATGGCTACACACGTGACGCCGGACCTATCAGCGTCGTGCAATGTGTGACTTGACACACATTGCCAGCTATTTAGCTCCGTGAGACGCGCCGCGCGTTGTGGCCCGTCTGTCTTTCGAAAATCTTTCCGCCGCGTGGCCAGCTGTTTCTGCGTTGTCTCGATGGTCGTCAGTATATCGGCCGCCAGAACAGAACCCCCAGATGTTGAAGTTGCACCTGGCCCGTCCATGTCCACATCGATGTCCGATCGCGATTCGTTTGTGGCCAATTGCGCGACTTGGTGGCGGAGTGTCGCATTTTCGGCGTTCAGACGGGCGATCACGCGACATGCAGCGTCGTGTTGGTAAAGAGCGTGGCTCAGTTCCTGCCGCGTCTGCTCGAGATGTTGCTTGAATGTAAACGTCTCGAGCACCACGGCGTCCCACTCATTTTGGAACGTACTTAGTAATTGGGGGACATTGAATGCTTCGGGCGATAAGATCGCAGCGTCCGCTTTCGCCCCCGTCGATTTCGACGTGGCAGTCTGTAGCGCTAGCAGATCCCGCTCACCGTCGAGCTCCTCATTAGTAATGGGACAGCGACGTTGGTTCTGCTCGAGGTACTTGAGCAACAAGCGTTTCTCAAACACGTGGCCCGACTTGAGCGACACCACGGGCTCGACTGGCACTTGCCCACAAAGACTGCACAACATGCTCGGGAGGCGATTTGTTTGTTTTTGACGAATGACGTGTGGTGCTGCGTGTCTGAACTGATCATTTCGAGACACGAATGAGGTGAGGCGGGTTTGTGATTCGGTGGCAGAAGCTATTTCTATATACGTTTCTAAATATAACGTTTGAATGGGCATGGCTGGTCGTCAGGAAATGGCGAGAAGTACAAGTTATGCACGAGTTTCATAATCTGATGAACAAATGCTAAATGGTACAGTGTGTAGTGGGTGAGCGCACTTTGTACGCCCATATTTGTAGGTTATTCCCTTCCATAACGTGACCTTTGTCGACAGAAGCGCTCTGTTGCTGATATATGTAACGTAGATTGATGCCCATGACGAATTTAGAATGTGAGTAGCGTTTGTCATCCCCATTTCTATCGGTCGTGAGGCATTGTGCGACACGGACAGATACAATTCGCACCAATATGGTCATTTGATCATGTATGCGGTTGCATATAGCTGAAGATCACTTAGTCTAGTGATGTGAAGACAGCTATATTTGGTCGTGCTTCGTATATCGATCGAGCTGGTTGACAGACAACAAGGGTAGGAAGACTGACTGATTGGTTGTCAATCTATGAAGTCGGACGCTAGTACTCCAGCTAAACTTTACTCGAGTGAATGATCAACCGAAGCTACCGGGCCGCATTTCAGTATGTAAGACGTGAGCCAGGAGCGGTTCCATGTTTTGCAAATACAGGTCCCTGCTTAATCTGATAGTCAAAAGAAGCATCTTTACGTTGTGGTTGCAGCGCCAGCAGCTGAATTTTCATGCGCTATATATGACGGTATCACTAGCTGAAAGACTCTGACTTTCATGGCTCTGCTCTGCGGTACTTTTGCGGTGCGAAATGATGTCACCTGTCCTCTACCTGCAAGATGCATCGATTCTGCAGCCACACCACTCACCGTCCTACAGATACCGTCAAGAGCAGACGTTTTATAGCCTACAACAGGGAAGTCTTCTAGTTGACGCTAGCATCTCCGAGTTGCTCAGAACGAAACGGCTGGTAGTAATGTTGCGGTTCTGTAGAGAACATCCTGACAAACGAGGGGTGAGCCAAAATAAGAGCCCGATCCGGTTTCCGCCTTGATGTCAGGCGTCTTACCACTCGACACATTCGATACGAGGGCGTGGACTGTAAACTACTACATGTACAGTAGCATCCTATTGCTGCCTGCAACATACTCGGCTTCATCGTCCTGTCATTCTCAAGCGCGTTGCTAGGATACGAAGCCAAACATGCTTCGATCGTGTCTCTACGATCCTGTCCAAAAACTTGAGCGGCTAACGACTCAAGTAAGGTGCCATGACGCCGTTCGTGCTGACTGCTGCCTTGCCATCGTGGCTTTACAGAGCTTGCGTTCGTACTCTACAACCGCTCAGACGACAACAAATGCACCTGATGGTCACGCACGAACGCGTCTCTAGACAGCCGGAAGTAGCTCGTGCATGGAATGACCCGCACGTAGCTAGCACTGGACTACACTCTCACCACCCTACTGTCGTCGCTGGGGTTAAGAGCCTCTAGTTGTTGAACATCGTGCTTCTGTCACGGGTCGTTTGTGTATAGCGGGACGCGTGATGCGCTGAGGATCAGATACCACGGTCTTAACCACGTGAGACTCGTGTCGGATGTCTTGATCGACTCATTAGCAGCTGATTGCACCATCTGTAGACGTCAAGTAGCCGACTGACGTTATTCCCACGTGTCCAGGACGGCGGCAGCTTTGACGGTTCCGTATGATTGGTAATACAGCACCACTGAGCAA
Organism: Hyaloperonospora arabidopsidis Emoy2; assembly: GCA_000173235.2. Classification (NCBI taxonomy): domain Eukaryota; phylum Oomycota; class Peronosporomycetes; order Peronosporales; family Peronosporaceae; genus Hyaloperonospora; species Hyaloperonospora arabidopsidis. Next base: position 105,204 of record JH598067.1, read on the forward strand.
TCAATCAGTATTCGTAGGTAGGACACGACGAGGAAGAGATGGCAGTAAATGTGTTGAGCTTTATATTGCGTTGTACGCAAAGTCATGTTAATAGAGGAGACGATGCTTAGCGGATGTAAAGTGGCTGTCCAGAGCTATCTGTGTGACGTCCTGGCCTCTAAAGGCCATTCAAGTGCTGCAACAGCACCGCAGCCCAAAGCCGAATAGTCAAATGAGCGCCAAAGCGCGCACGCGTACGTCGTCGTAATATGTTGCACGACCCCTTAACGAGAGGGTCCCGAATTATTCTCGTGGAAACAATCTTCAAGACGCGACACATCCTATTCGCGACTCTCGTCTTCTGGACTGCTGCGGCTTCGCAAGTTCATACCATTATCCTAGCGACGCGTCTCTCTCGATCCCACCTTGTCTATCGTCGGATAGCGTGTTATTTAGCGTTTGTGTCGTCTTCAGAAGACGGGTCGATACCACAGGTCGGAAAAGAATCCGCCGCACTTCGACGCTCCCTTCTTCTTCCCGCTGCCCACGTCGGCTGGCAACCCATTTGTCGCGTCAAGATCCTCTGCAACTACAGTCGTACCATCGCTAGTGGCGCCATCACACTCCCGACCATTCAGCAAGACCGCGATCAGATGGTAAAGTCGCAGTCGGCTTGAAAATCAAGCTGTTGTCGTTAGCTTTGATCGTGCAGTGAAGGTTCCTGAATCCACTCATCTACATCCACCTTTAGCATGCTCGTCGTGTCTTGCAGCAACCCTAAGCAGGGGGAGGGGGTAGACGGCACAATGGTCGCAGATATACACACACATGCCCCGTGCGTGGCCGGACGACGGCGCACTTGTCGTCGCATTGCCACATGCTCGGGCTCTGCTCTTTGATGGGGAGCCGGCTGTCCACTATCTAGCCAGCGCGCTCTTCCACCGTCGTGCCATTCGCCAACCGACCGGAGGTACGACCCGCTCGCCTCTAGTCCACCTACCACTAGCGTCTCGCGCGAGGACATCGCCGTGACTTGTAGCAGATCGCGTGATCGAAAGAGACCAAGTAATAGCAGTAGCAGTAGTAGTACTAGAGCCTTCCACCGTCTTCACGTCTCACTAGTTCAGAACAAACTTGGCCAGCGTAGCACCAACGACTGGCTGTGCAGCACACACACAGGGTCTCCGTTATGAAGTTCCCGCTGCCGAAGAACCTCTTCCCGCCGCTCGAGCTCTCGAGTGCACAGGAGCACGACTTCGAGCAGCTTGCGAATACGCTCATCAAGGCCACACTTGGCGAGTACGACCGGTTCGCCCGGCGCGACCACAAACGCGTAGACGCGCGACGCTGGAAACCCATTCGGACGCGCGACGGCGTCTCGATCTACCAAGAGCGCACGTCGGACGCCGACGTGTGTCAGCAGACGCCCACGAGCCTCGCACTCTATCAAAGCACTCTGTCGACAACGAGTAGTCGACCGAGTCAACCTCAGCACCAGGCGGACCGGTCGACGGGTCTTCTGACGTCCACCCTTTCGGCCGGCACTAGTCAATGCGGTGTCTCGGTCAATAGCGCGTACACCTTTGGCCCTGCGTCGCCGCGAAAGACCAAGTCGTTCTCGGACATGGACACGCAGGACACGAGTCTCGATAGAACCGGGAACAACAGCTACAGCAGCTGCAGCGGTGACGGTTCGTTCGAGCCGCACGTCACGACCGCCGCATTTTCTGGCACGAAAAAAAACGACAACTCGGGGCTGCCGCGACTGCTTGCGGTCGGCACTTTGCGGGGGTCCCTGGACGACGTCATGTACGGCGTCGTGTCCCCGAACGCGTCGTCCGTTCGTCTCCGGAGCTCGTACCTTGATGAGCACATTGCCGACTGCGCGGTGCTGCGCGAGATCAAGGGCCCGTCGGCCGCTGACCCCTTCAGTTTCCTAGGGATCAAGTGGTTGGTCCGTGCGAAACATCGTGGCGCGGCGCGCATCGTCCTTCCTCGGGACTTTGTCGTGCTCGAGTTCTCGGGCGTCATGATGCGGCCGGACAACTCGCGCGTCGGCTTCCACCTCATGCACTCGGTGCAGCTCCCCACGTGCCGGGAGCTCCAAGAGCACCGCATCGTGCGGGCCAAGGTCTCGAGCTGCTACATCTTTGAAGAAACGTGCAACAACCTCGTGCAGATGTTCATGACGGCGTCCGTCGACCCGCGCGGGCACGTGCTCGACCGAATGGCCGTGCGGTCGGCCGCCACCGCTCTGAGTAATTGCTGGAAGTCCGTGAGCTGTGCACACAACAAGAAGCTCGCGTTCTGTTTGCAGAACGAGCGGCCGTCGGCCGCCAACGCGAATGCACTCGCGTCGTCGTATGGCAGTCACGCACGCGGGAGTAGCTTTGCCAGGTCGTCTCGATGCGGGATGTCCGCGCTGCGGCCAGTGAACGAGTCGTCCGTGCACGAGACAATGGAGCCCGTATCCCAGCGGAGTGACTACGGCTCGACGACCCGTCGTCGTCAATGCGGGGTTTGCCGGGGCAAGCTGGGGAAGCTGTCCAAGACCCTTTCGTGCCAGCTCTGCTGCGACCAGATCTGCAGTCGCTGCCGCGTCGTGCGCAAGCTCAGCAGCAACACGCTCAATGCGCAGATCACGCAGTCGGCCATCGACTTTTGCAAGAAGTGCGTCGCGAGTGTCGGCAACGAGAGTGCCCTGGAGATCGCGCGTCAAGAATTGTGGGTCCGTACGCAGGGCCGCACACGGTTGTCGTCGGGGCTCTCGACCGCGCACGCGAGAAGCAGCTTCTCGCAGGAGAAGAGCACGTATGCGACCGTCGTGCTAGGTCGAAGCAGTGATACAAACAGCCGAGGCAGCGGGGCGACTAGCTGCTTTAGCTACGGCCGCGACCTGGACGGTTCCAGCCGGAGTCGGAATCCGCAGTACGAAGAGTCATCGCTGGGCTACTCGGTAGGTCCTCGGCTGTCAACCTCGACGCAGTCGTCGACCCCGTTGCAGCTTCCGAGCTCGTTGACCAAGCACAGGACGCGGAGCACCTTGAGCATGAGCACGGATCGGTTGTCGGGTGCCACCATGCCGAACGACTCGCTCTCACTTACGGACCTTGGCATGGGGGAAAACAGCAAAGGAGCAGTCACTGCTATTGATGATGATGATGATGATGATGATGGGAAGGAGGAAGCGAGAGGAGAGCAGCCGGTCGTGCTGGATCACCGCATGACCCTGACTATTCGCAGTCTGCGGCATCTGGACTACGTCTTGTCCGTGGGTGAGCAGGACCTCGTGAATGAACTCGAGAGCGAGGACATTGAAGACTACAGCGAGTTCGAGTTCGAGGGGCGGTCAAGTTACGCCTCGTCGGTGGCTGTGCTGGACGACGACTATGAAGTGTGCGAGACCCCTCGGAGTGAAGCCACGCGGTCTCAGCGCGAGTCTCCGATTGTCGAGGGAGATGAAGGTGAAAAGCACGAGCGTGAGACGGCCTCGGATCCAGCGCAATCAGGTGACGAGCAGCAGGAGGAAGAGGAGGACCCGGCAGAGTGTTGTTTGCAGGATGGAAACGAAGAGGTACCTGCTGAAGAGGACAACCGAACGGTTGAGCCGACTCAGGGAGGGACAGAAGTAGCGGGGCAGCAAGTATCCGACGATAACCACACGTCGGCGCAAGGCGATGGTGACGACGGTCATGAGAGTGAGGACGACGTCATGTTGATGACTCAGCTCGACCTGCAGAAGGGCAAGTCTGAGCCGGATATCAAGCTCGCGCTGGACCAGCCGCAGCCGCACGAGCACCGAGCGCACAAGACGGTCTCGTCCGAGGAAACCGCGACAAACCAGCACCATCTTTTCCAGCGAATGCAGGATCTGCACAACGTCGTGGAATCGACGTACCAAGTCGCTCGAGCCAACACGGAAGCGGCGTTGAAGAAGCGTGACAGCGGTCGCGTGGCCAAGCCTTCGCTGTCCCACGCGGCTGGCAACCTCCGTGGCGTCCGGACGTTTTCCCAGCCCTTTGCTTTCAACGTGGTGGGTCTGCGTTCAACGCGTGCGATGACCGTCGGCATTGGCAAGTAGTCGTAGTCAATCGCGTCGTCTATGGGCTGTGCTATTTATCAAGCTGAAGGCAAATGTACTCAATGCCCGTCCTCCTCCTCTTCCTCTCTCTCTTCATCGATTGCATCCATTCAAACTTGAACTATGCGTCGATAGGTCACGACAAACTGCTGGAGCCGTTCGGTAGGCAGGTCATCCCGACGTCAGCACCATCCACTCACACCTACCAACCTGGTTGGGTTGCGGCGTGAAAGAACTAGTCGTGCTGGACACCACTCGACCGAGGGGACGTCCAGAGGTCGACTTGAAATCATCCGCGTGTACACGACTGTCCACCGTCCGAACGAAGCAGTCGGGACCCGTTGCAGCGCGCCGCTTTGTTACACACATACACGTATCTCGCTTGACTAATGTTTTCGACTCGACCCATGTGCTCCTCCAGACAGTCGACGTCGCCTGGGCCACGTCGGTTCAGTCGCAAGTTGAGATGTCAGCTCAAACTCTCGGTTCGACCTTCGTGACGCCTCCCTTCACCCCGTCACCTATCGATGCATCAGCCGCGACACACACACATCTCTCGCTGGATCAGAACTCTCTATTCTCATGAGGTGCCTCTCGTTTATTACATCCTCCTTCGTACCAGACATACATACCTCGCTCTCTCACTCTCTCGCTCTCTTTCCACAGGAGGGAGTGAACTCGATAGCATCAACCTGAACGCACTGGAGTGAGTTGCGCCCCACATCCACGTTACCATCTAGCTATACAGGAGCCAGACGGACGCATTCCCCAAGTTTCTCGTTGCAACCGAGTGCCGAACGGGTCGGTCAACTGGAGCATGCGATTCCCTTTATCTCGAGCCCCGTTTGGCAACTACCCGACATTGTCAGCAGCTCAAACCCAGAGCATCGAGTTACTCGTTCAGCAGACACTCGTCGAGACCTTAGCCGAGTACGAGACGCATCAGCATCACCACCGGCGCTTACTGCCGCGGTCTCAATACAAAGTCGTCAAACGCGTGGAGAACCTCATTTGTTACCGTCATCGGTCGAGCGGCGTCCAAGCTAAAAGAAATAGGGTCGGTACGCCGTTGCGGCCGAGTCCGAACTCGACGTCGTCGACATCCGACTCGTGCTCGGAGGTTGACCCGAGTGAGGCCTCCCCTGCAACAAGTTCTCGGTCCCCGAAACTCTTGACCATCGGGTCAATGGCCGGGACGCTTGACGACGTCATGTACGGTTTACTCGCGACGGACGCGACGTCGACGTTCATCCGGGCGTCGTACACGAACGAAGAGCTCGTGGATTCCGAGCTCCTTCACTGCATTGAGGTTCCAACCGTAGACAACCCGTTCCAGTTCTGCGGGATCAAGTGGCACGTGCTGGAGCTGACCAAGGTCACGACGAAGCGGGACTTTGTCTTCGTCGAGGCGTCCGGCGTCATCGTGCGTCCGAACGGCGACCGCCTCGGGTACTACGTCACGCACTCGGTGGATCTCCCTGGTCTCGGGGTCTTGTCGGAGAAACACCAAGTGCTACGAGCGCGCGTCGCGTCGTGCAACCTCTTCCAGCAGCTTTCCAACAACACGGTCGACGTCTACATGACGGGGCTCGTTGACTTGAGCGGCTACATCCCGTGCGCCGTTGCTACGGCTTCGACCGTTAGTACGTTCTTGAAACTCGCCCTTGCGGTCGAGTGTTCTCTGAGCAAGAAGCTCGAGTACCTGCTCGAGCAGCAACAGTTCAAGCGTGCGAACGGCGGTCTCAGTCATGCCACCAACACCTCGAACCCTTTGACCTTCAGCTCGGGTAAGCGGTCGAAAGCGACCGGATCGACCGAACCTTGTGCCGTTTGCACGACCGCCTTGCATCGGTTCCGTAGTACTGCGTACTGTGAACTGTGCTCGGAAGCCGTGTGCTCCCGGTGTCGTGTCACCAAGCGCCTGAGCTACCGCGTCGCGCGACCGAAGGAGCTCAAACAGAAAAACACCATCTTCTGCACGGCGTGTGTGGCCAAGGGCTCGATCTTTAGCGCCGCGGACGTCGCGCGCGTGGAATTGAACGCGCAGTCGGGTTTGAGGACGAAGACAAGCAGCAGTAAAGGGGATGAAGTGGTGGGCAATCAACTGCACCGGTTCCTATCGAGTCCGACGCTTTCTAGTTACACGACGGCGTCGTCTTCTTCCTTGGCTCACTCGAGGCTTCAGACGCCCTTAGAAGAGGAGGAGGAAGGTCAGGATGAAGATGAGGTGGAGCTGTACTCTCGACGAAGGAGTCTGAACATGGACGACCTGGACTTACCCGGTCGAAAACGGACGTTGAGTTGTTACCCTCCTGGGATGGACGACTGGAATGAACAGCTCGGTGAGCCGGAGTTTACAGGCAGCTATAGCTCCTCTAGTGACTACCTAGACAGCGACTACCTAGACAGCGACTACCTGGTGAACGACTTGATCGAGCACGAAGAGGGTCGAAGGAAGACCCAGCCCCCGGACGCGTTCTCTGACCTGCCCGAGTGCGAGTCCGTAAATCCGCTCGCGTCGTCAATGCCTCTAAAGAAATCTACAACGACCATGACCACGACCACGACCTCCTCGTTGTCGTCGATGGAAACCGACCAGCGACGACAGCGCGAACTCATTCGACGGATGGAGGAGCTGCGGCAAAATGCCGAAAGCGTGTACCAACTCACGCAGCGGAATACACAGACGATGCGGTTTGGCGGACGTGTCGTGGAGGTCGCGACCTATTTGCATCACGACGGTCGAGTCGGCCATCGACTTGAGGAGACAGCTCCGTTCCAGTTAGAAGAAGAACCTTATTACAACTAGCTCGTGCTGGTTGAATGAATACACTACAAGCGTCTTGTCGAGCAGGAGCTAGTGGCCATCGAAACCTCGTCACTTCATTGATTCCAATGGCTTCTCACGTGGACACGACGTGCAGCCACTCGTTCGGCGCAAGCGAGATCGTGTGCTTCAGCTCCTCCACGACATTGTCTCGGATCTCCGGTCTCGACAGCATGAGCTGCCGGGCGCTTTCCAGCACGTCCGAAGCGTTCCACAGCAGGATGCCCATGATCTTGTTCCCCTTAAGATAATACACGACGCCGCGTTCGTACGACAGGTCTCGCGCTCCATCGACGTCCGTGCCAAGACTGGAAAGCGGCCGCACCCACACACCAACGGTCCGCAGCGACGAATCCACTTCTCCAATCCCTTCCATCAGCACCCCGACGCCCGGGAGGTGGCTCCGGAACAAGGGCTGGTGTCGATAGACCTTCATTTTACCGGCCCCCAAGAGCGACCGGGCCATATTCCGACCGGCTGTCAAGCCGCTGTTCACGGCGTGGTCGTACCGGTCCACGCGTCGTCGACCCAAATACGGATCGTAGTAACTGGCTGCGTTCCCAGCGACAAAAAGCCCCGAGACGGCCTCGAGCTGGGCATTGACCACCAGTCCGCCGTTCTTCTCGTCGCGTTCGAGGCCGCCGCCTGCGCGTGTGGCGCGACCCATCCGGAGCGTCGGCGCTGGGTCCGTGTGCGTGGACGCGAGCACGACGTAGTCGGCGTCGAGCGCCGCTTCCGGTTTGTCCTTGCCGAGCACGCGGACCGTGACGCCGCGGTCGCTCTCGTTGTTCTCGTCGTCGACGCGCGGCCGCAAGCTCGTGACGAGGCGGTCCGGCACAACGTCAATGCCGGCGTGCACGAGGCGGCGCGCCAGGTCGTCGGCGAGGTACCGCGGCAGTGTCCGGGCACCAGGCGCGTGCTCGACAAAAACGAGCGTGGTCTGAAGGCGGTCAGGGTGGTTGCGGCCGTCGGTCGCCAAAGCGCACGCGACTTCACAGCCGAGAAAGCCGGCGCCGATCACGAGCACGCGGTGTACGTCGGTGCGGCCATTGTGCGACGGCACGGCCACGAGCTGGTCGAGGCGGCCAAAGTCCGCGCGCGTCGTGCACGTGTTGACGCGGTCCTTGAGCGCGTACGACAGGCGGTCGCTGTCCAGCACGTAAAAGTGCTTGGGGCGGCCGGCCGACGCCACGAGGCAGCGCTCGTAGCGCACCTCGGTGCCGTCGCCTAATAGGACGCGGTTCTTCTCCACGTCAAACTCGAGTGGCCGCTTGTCGAGCAGCAGCGTCAGCGGCGGCGGCGCGCCCGAAGACGACACGACGTCGTCCTCAAACCGCGCGCTCAAGTGGCGCCGCCACTCGTTGTAGCTCTGGAGCAGCGCGGGCGACAGCGGCTCATCGGCCGGCGGAACGTGGTGGCGGTCGTCGGCCGCGCGGCCGCTTGAGGTAAAGTCGCGCCGCGGCCGCGCATTCTCGTCGCTGAGGACGAGGATGTCAGCGTGCGCGTCTTCTTGCCGGATGGCCTCGATGGCCGCGTTGGCAGCCGTGCCGGAGCCGACGATGACGTACCGATGGTGTTTCGTCTGTTTGCGGCGCGTGAAGCGACGCGAGAGCCGCACTTTGTCTCCTGAGGGCGGTAGGAGAGGTTGCGCGTCAGGAATGGGTGCGTCGGAGAGACCACGCACGGGTTCAGATGATGGCGGGGGGGAGAAGGAGGAGAACGTTGTGGCGAGCGCGGCCGCAGGGAGCGACGCGAGGCCGGACGTGCGCACGAACGACCGCCACATGGAGGCGGAAGAAGGAGGAAGGGAGGGCGAGTGATTAAGTTTGAGAGACTTCGGACGTTGCACGTTGAAGGGGATGCGAGGGTGCACTGGTGCGTACTTTGGCGTAAGGCTAATGCTACAGTTGGATGGGAATGTGAAACTTGGACGATGGTCTTAAGGGTTGCACGGACGAGCGCGTTGTTGTGCGTACAGTGACACACCGTCCGATAGGTACGATGGATAGCGTTCGTTTGAGTAGAGGCAACTTTTAAATAGGGCAGCTTGTAACAGCGACGTGACGGTTAATCGTTTTGATTAAAAAATATAGCGGCGAGTATAGACATGTTCGAGCTGACCAATCTTTCGATTTCGTACGACTGAAATTTACCGGACGATAGCGTAATCAATAAGGTGGAATGCTTGTCTACATTAACTGTTATGCCACCGTCTTATCAGCCAGGAACGCATATAGCGGCTCGGCCTTGTCTGTGAATAATTTGAAAGAAGAACGTAATTGAACCATCATATCTTCCGACTTCATAGACCTCATCATCTCTACCGAGCAGTATTCCCGCCCTTCTGGTCAACATAGACAGATCATTCACGATAATGACTCGCTACAGGAGGATAATGCTTGATATCGTGGATGGCAAAAGTACTCTAGTGTTAGTAGTATACAGAACGGCGCTTTGGTAGTGCCATCTTGATATATCAGTGAGCGGATATTCCTTCCTCGGCTTTGTATGTGGCCATCTACTACGCTACGGAATAGACAGCCAATTGGAACGAAGATACTTTTTGCACTTGAAGTCAGCATGTGCGAAAAGTAGAATCTAGCAACCAGAATCAGTGAGCTGGAATCCGTTCTTGTACGTCTACAGGATCATCGGCACTTGGAGTGTATGCAAGACAAGCAACGTTAAGCTATGGTTAGAATCATCTTGCTGCTGTCTCTTCTCGTGGCATACCTTTACCATCGCGACGGCGCTTGCTTGATGGCAATAGTAAGAACGTTTTCAAGAACTAGAGTAAAGGTTTGGACGAGGTCTTCAGTAAAAGAAATGCTTCAGCACACTACGTCGAATGAAGAATGGAGTATTAAGTATCTATAGGAGAAGCATAGAGTGGACCCAGTACGTGACCCACCTGGTACGTGACCCACCTGATACGTACTCTATATTTATGTTATTTGCTGCGTGGCGGCCTCCCGCGTAGTCAAGCAGAAGTCACTAGCGTAATTCGTTATCAAGCAAGCGAAGTACCAAAGTGCAAGGACATGGGCCGAACGATGTATTTGTGCTGAAGATAGGTCGTCTGTAAGGCTCATTGATCTCCTCCGCTTGATCCTCGACCTGCTCTTTCGCTTGCAATGCTTGACTCAAAAGCCATATTTTCACTTCATGTTCAATCGTCGTGTAAGTCTGACAGACGCTTTTTCTCGCTGCTGTCAGTATATCGTTGCTGCTGCTTACGGTTGTCTTGTCACAATATGGCACGTATATCAACATATTGTAATGTTTGATAAAATTCTGGGACTGTCAGAGCTCACCGTCGACGACGACACACTTATAGATCATTGAGCACCTATAATGAATGTGGGAAAGCTACTGCGACACAAAGAAGCTTGTCATAATTGCTATCTTTGATACAAACGGCACTGCGCAGTAGTACCTGCAGATGCTATGCACCAGATTTTGCGATATCTCAGTCGTATTTAAATGTATTTTACGCAGTGCACTTCCTATGAAATGACGTTTACGCGGACACTTGCGGTTACCGACTTTGTATTTCTGCGAAACAAATCGCCGAGACGAAGTCATATTGCAACTCTTGTCGGTGCGATCATATTGGGTGATGGCTGTAGTCGCTGCTCCTTGTCGTACGACGCATGAAAGGTATGTTTATAGCTCTTTATCTAGGCATTATAAAGTGGCGGAACCTGCCAGAATTAAACCAACGATTGAATGGGACCAGTGACAGATGCATGAGAACACATAATCGATAAGTAGCACGGATCTTCCGCGTGTACTTCTGCTCTACCTGAACCTTGAGATAATAGTGTCAACGTTGCGTTGAGGTTCGAGGTGGATCACCACTTTGTAGGGAAGCCGATCCATCGGAGTCGTATACGCAGACACAAGATCATGATCATATATCGAGTGAGGATAGAGGCTTCAACGATGATGCCAGTAGATACTAGAGTGGATACTATTATTGCAATACTTGTCGTCCCGTGTGCAAATCCCCTATTCGGGTCAAAGCGGTGTCGGTGATAAGCCAAGTGTACTATTATGAGCGTCGTCAAAGATAAGCTCATGAAGTTCTATTTAGCGTCTAACTGCATTAAAAGGGGGTTTTGTTCCAGGTACAGCAATACTGTACTCGTGTAGCAATTAATGCGATTGATGTCTTGCTTCGTGTAGCGGTGTATTCTTGGTGTACATAAGATGCGGTAGATCACAGAATACATGCACTGACATCTGCGCGACCGACATTTTGTCGCCAGCCCCATGTCATGAAACTAATTAAAAATGGGATCGTGTTGTCGCACCTCATTTGGTAAGCTCTGAAGCTCGCCCTTCACTACTAGTAATGCAGTCCAGAGAACTAAATCAAGTTCTGTATACTCACGTACCCATTTTGAATGAATGTCGTCTTCAAGAATTGGTTATGTTATGTGTGTTAGTTACTGGAAGTGCTGACAGATTGTGTATATCAAAGCTACTCGTTTGATGTTTGTCGATGTTTTAAAGGGACGAATGTGGGGAAAGGATATTGGAGGATGATCATGCTTCGTAATGCCGTAAACAGTAAAGTGGGGTCGACGATATAATATCGATTAATTTACAATTAGAGAAATTAAGTTGAGGAGCTTGCCTGCCACCGAAAGAGAAGATATGACCATAAGATAGGGGAGCAAGCTCTGGAGCTCGCCCTTTGATATTAGTGATTCATTTTGGAGAACTGAATCAAGTTGCAAAACACTATACAACAGCAGTCACTGAAGAAGAAGTATGATGTTGTTAATATATGTATAAATTCAATGCAGTTCATTTAAGCAACACGATTAGCCTTTGCTTATGAGCGTCCAGCATTTGCTTATGTGATCATATTCACCTTTGATCGATTTAAGCCACCACAACCATCCGAAGTCACTCTTGGCTAGGTCACTATTGTGGTCCAATAGTGACCTAGCCAAGAGTGACTTCGGATATATCTATACCTATGGGGAGGACAGGCTAGCTCGCACTTAGTACGTGAAGGGTACGCCTAACCGCGTTATTTACAGACAGACAGACACACACAGATAAGTACGATTAAAAAAAGCTCGGCATTCAAACCTTGTGCATAGTCACTAATAGCTTCACCCTTCGGGATCGCAAATACACGTCTTACGGTTTACCAGAGGTGCGAGACTTTCCCTGCCGGGGCGTTAACAATATTTGTTTATTTAACCTCTATTCACCCTAGGTCATTTTTGGGCCATCATGTGCGGGCATTGATGCGTGTGTGTGACTAAACTTTAAATGCAGTTGTAATTTGAGACGAGATTGAGGAGTTACACGTATAATGTATCGAACAAGCTACATCGCACTTGATAGAATGTGAAGGATACACTCACCTTACTTCACAAATAGACAGACAGATAGTAGGTTAAAAGTTCGGTATTCACCTGACACAGTCACTAATAGCTGCACTCTTCGGGCTCGCAATTATTTACTCATGATGGTATCATGCAACGAAGATATGGACAGCGCGTGCAGATCCTCAACATATATCGAGGTGTGCTTTTTTGTGACAGCAGTCGGACTATTTTCCTGCAACCAGATTTCCGCACAAAAAGACGCTGCACTTTGGCAAGTCTCGCGTACCAAATCCGTAGACTCCACGTAGTTTTGGTCTGGTGCTCCACACAACTGATCAATACATCGACGATGATTTTATGTTCGATATCTCTACCATGTCTATTAAATGCTAGAAACGCAAGCTTACTTCTACGATATCAAGAATAATACATATCTACCACCCACTCGAGCTACGTTAATGGAGCAAAGCTACAAATACTAAGCTTACTCGCATTCGATCTCAGATTAATCATGACGTAATTCATCGCAACATTTGTCTTCTATTAACCACAATTTCCTTCGTCACGCTACAGGAATAGCTGGTGGGTTACTTGCTTCGTCCATTACTTAGGTTGCGTAGGCTTGTTTGATATATTTTTGTGCTGAAACAAAACGTACACACTCTATCTCCAAGAATTGGTGTTTCACACCGACAATGCTACTGTTTGTTTGCTGCGCTTTGTTAAAAAAATTCTACCAGGCCAAGCATACATGTTGTCCACCTATGCCGATGAGACGCAGCTGGTACTAAAAACAATTTGTTAGGTACACCACAGTCACGTAGCGACGGTGTTCTAACGACCTGGAAACCAGCAATGACACCGGGGACGGGAGGTATCTGGATCGATATCCGTGGTGGTGGGGGGTCGATTACAGGAAGCCGGAGATAGGCTGGTAACGTCGACGACACACCACCAATAGGTGGCCGGTACCGTCCGGAGGCTCTGCGTGCCAAAAAGCCCCATAGTGTAATGAGGGGTGCGGGCTTCTATCGAGGGACAGCGCCACTGAACTCGCAGTACATTCCTGGGTGATCTGAGGACGCCGCGCGGCGTAAATATCTAACGAACGGAAAATTTCCGTCCAGCACAGGCCTACACATCCGTTGCTGCTGTGTAAGCTATTTATTTAATATGTAGACAAACGTACTCCGCATGAGGGTGCCATTTAATTTGTCCTGATCTCCTTTCCCGGAGTTCTCGACATCCGTACTTGCATTATCTTGCCAATGAACTAAGTCCTGAACCATGTGGGAGGTAATCGCCTTCCATGCTGGTGGTAGTCGGGGCACAGTGGCTTAGTGTACTTGTACACTCAATTTCGTATCCATAGCCCGATTTGCTAGTCCATCGGCCATTCCGTTGACATATCGCAGATGATGCGACCAGATGGCAACGTATATTCGATCGCTACAAATGGCAGTAAATGTCTTCAAGATGGCGTGTTCTGGGCGGTTTCCGATTGCGCATCTGTTTACAATGAGTTTACTGGCTCCAACAACATGAATGGAGCGGAGGTGATGTTCAGTGGACTTACTTTCACTTTTCATTTTGCGACGCTTTTAGCTTCTCCCTGTCTGCTTCGCACGGGTTGCCGGGTTGAAAAGTAGCAACGTACACGCCCACCCATCCCTTCTCTGTCTTTAGGGCCGACGCCAAGGAGGTTTCATTCTTCCCGTCAGCATCATGCGCAGTATGGCGGACCCCGTCCTGGGCGAACCGCCGGACCCAAGGAACAGCGGTCCTTCCACGCCAACTTCCGAGGGGCATTCTCCACCCGGAGATCCTCCTCACCAGATCTCCGATACGGCAACCGCGACGCCGTCTTCGGACGGCAGCACCGGCGACCGGCAGCCGGGGCAAGCTCGGCAGGCGGATTGCTCTGTGACCCTCGAGTCCCGCCCCGTCGGCGGCGAAGCAGGCTATGGGGCAGACGGGAAACGCGGCGCAGAGGCGCCAAATGGCGAGCGAGGTGCGTCTACGGGAGATGTTTGCAGCTCTAGTCGCAGCCCGTAAGGCTGGTCCGCTGTGCCCCCCACCGGAAGCCTGGACTACTACTCTCGCTGAACTGTTTGCTAGAGCCCACGAGGCGGTTTCTATTGATGAGGAATTAGTACCACCCGGAAAACGTCGTTTCCCCAAACTACGGAGCGAAGAGAAAGATCTCTTATTCACGTTCTTTGATGAGGCATGCATATGTGGGGAGAGCTCTTTCGTTGAATGGACTAGACAGCTTACAGCGGCGACTCGGGATTTGTGTAACACCAGCTGGTCATTCACGCACATTGTACAGAACATGCTCAGCAAGTTGAAATAGGCTCGGTTAAAACCGTTAAATCTATGGACACCTCGCGGAGAGGTGGCGTCTACGGATACAGCCGCCATACCCGGTTCACCTGGGTCGCAGGTTGCCTACCGTGATTTTATGTTCGATCCCGCGCTGTACAGCAAGCTTGACATTGCGACGTTGCGGTCGCTCTACCAGCAGCTGGTAGCTGCACGGTGCGCGCTTCGGCTACGAGAGGGCATGGCGAATGAGTGGCGTATCATTAGTGGTCTAGCGGAGGGAAGCATCGTCAGTAGGCGTTTACCCGACTTTTTAAAAAGCGTTCTCGACTCCAAGGAGCGACTCCGTCTTTACCGCACCATACAAGCCCAGGTGGGAGGGGAATTGGTTTTGCAGTTGCGCAGTGGCACGACTATACGCGTTTGTCGCCGAAGTACGAGTGCCATCAAGGAGGACATTCTCCTTGCATCTGAACAGTCGAAGTTGAATCAAGACGAGCTGCGAAGCCTGCTCAACGTTGCGAAGACAATTTGTTACGACACTGTTCGGCGTCGGATTCATATCGTT
The DNA here is from genome assembly GCA_000173235.2 of Hyaloperonospora arabidopsidis Emoy2. NCBI lineage: Eukaryota > Oomycota > Peronosporomycetes > Peronosporales > Peronosporaceae > Hyaloperonospora > Hyaloperonospora arabidopsidis. Next base: position 120,335 of record JH598067.1, read on the forward strand.
TTTTTTACCGCCAGACAGCGAGTAGTTACGAAATGGCGACTATACCGTTTCCAGGGGCGCTTTACAGGGTGTCTAACATGCATCCGCCGGTCAAATGGTCTGTCTGGGCACGGCAGCTTGATACCGGAGGGGTCCGACTGGCGGCTCAACGAGAGTATGTTGTGGAGCTCCAAAATGTCACCCGCTGTACGGACATCGGTCGACTAACAGCTTTCTTTGAGGCCAACATTGCCGCGGGAGTTGAGCTTGATGATATGGACACATGCACGCCCAATTCCCGGACGTCTACTGTGTGGAAACTAACCGTTAAACTCGCTGGATGTCCTGGATTTTTGTGTGGCATTGTCCGGCTCATATGGTACGGCAGCACTATAATATTGAAACATCCTGAGGTTGGGAATCGACTCCAGTGTTTGCACTGTGGAGACGTCGGGCATCCCATGGAGCAGTGTCGCTATGATGCAGATCAAATTTGAGGACCGGGCAGCCGGGTGGCAACGGAGCAAGAAGTGGCTGGGGTTGAAGACTTGGCTGTACAGTTCGGGAGCATGGCAGAGGTTAAACAACTGGAATCTCTCCAGCTCCAAGTTGAAAATGATATCAAGGCTAAGGATACGGAGGCACCGTCCCAGACTCCTGTAGGAGCAGCCGCCGTTGATCACGATACAGTGCTCCCAGTTGCGGCTACCCCGCCTATTAATGCGGGCAATCTGGTCGCACCGGCACCCAAAACGTAATGGGTGACGGTACCAATTCGACGAGGCAGAGCGAGTCGTCCTCGCCCCAAGCACCACCCTCGGCGGGCACCACTTATGTCGACTTCTTTTGTCGACTTGGCCGAGCAGTCTGACGATGAA
>JH598068.1:19593-56583 GCA_000173235.2 Hyaloperonospora arabidopsidis Emoy2
ATAATACCAATTATAACATTAGAAAACAATAACAACAATAATAAAAACGATAAGAAAACAATATCATCAATTATAACGACATCAGCACCGGTTGTCTACATTATGGTCGCGGCCAACGATACAGAGACGCGTTCGCAACTTTCCTGTGCCGTCCGCGCCCATAAATGGTGGCTGGGAGAGCAGCACGCCCGCGGCAGAACACCCTCGCGGATCCCCCTACAGGGCGGGGGTCAACCACAGCCGTACAATGGGAATTGAGATATGACTAAAGATGTGATTTTTAGTGTGTACCGCGTTAACTTGAGAATACAAGAACGGGGACATTTTTTATTTTTCAATTATATGAGGCATTATTTTTAGGGAGCCGCTAATGAGCCTTAACTTTTCGCTAATGAGCCTTTACCCTATAGATTGAACAAGTAACTGGATTTAAAATCACCTAAATTGTCAAACTGTTTTGTTGTACGTTTTAGAGATAATAATGTTTATACCATCTCATATCACCTACACTATCCAACTTCTGACCTTCCTTCTTAAAAGGAACATGGAAGGCCATACCCAGATCACAAGAGAGCTATTTTTTCTGCTGACGAAGCTGTCACGCGCTTGACGAACTGACACTGCCGGAAGGCTATCGTACAACAATTAAACGGCAATAAAGGGTGGGTAATAGGTTAAAGCAGTGAATCTGCAATGCTCATGCAATGCTGTCCACAACAGACGATACGTGAAAGAGATTTATAATATCACTCAAACATAACTAGAGGTTGAGCAGCATATAACAGGTGTATTGTGTTCTCACGATCGTCTGGAAGATGGTCTGATTACGTTTGTACGATAAACGAAGTGTTGTCGTCGGATCTTTAGGGGTGGTCCTTTTGAGATTGAGATAGATGTTGTGTAGGCGCGTGGTATTAACCTTAACCAAGCCGGTGCGAGCCTATATTTCAAGTGCTCTCACCCGTCGGAGGGGCTGCTCTATGTGGAGCTGCGGATATGACTGGCTCAGTCTCGACTGTGAAAATTTAGAAATTAGAAGCATAAAAGTATAAAACAACACGTTGATAATTTAGGGGGTCTCTAATTAAATTACTTGATTAATGCATGGGGTGAAGGCTCATTAGCGAAAAGTGAAGGCTCATTAGCGGCTCCCTATTTTTATTTCCAATTATTTGGGGCATTTTTATTTCCCCTAAAACGCTCAACGATGCTCTCCCAAGGGCCGTTTCAAGGAGAGATTGAAGCACGTCAACCAAAAGAAATTGTAATGGGTCAGTACTGATCCACTGAATAGGGCAACCATGTACAATGGACAACTATCCTTTACTGCAAAAGATAACTGCGGCAGCCGACTTAAACAACAACTAAAAAACAATGCTCGAGATATATCGACCGATTCAATCTGGTAAATAGTTGACAGAGTGTCCTTCTAGTACACACAAGGATCTGGACGGTCAACAGGAACATTATAAGGTACGCTCACCGGAAAGGAAAGCTTGCAGCAATCCGGATCGGCAGCCTGGACCCGGCGTTAAGAGAGATGGAGGTCAATATACTACTCCAGCTGCGCGCGGCATTGTTAGTTTGCATTTGATGAGCCAACACCTTTTGGAAAGCGCCCGGCCCATCCCTAATTGTTACCAGAAGAGTATCGGGTTCATCAGAGGCACAGAATGCCTTGTGGACCTAAGCACGCTTGTCTGACGGTCAGGAAGTGAAAGCACGAGCTAGTGCGCAGGTTGCAACTGGATGTCTTTTCGATAATCGGCAAACAGCTCACCCACCGTCGGATCTAAATTAGCACGTGTAACTAAATCGTCGGCTTTCAATATATTGCAAGGCTGGCCGCCGCTTCGTGGCATCCTTCGGTATGGACATGCGCGTCGGCACAATCCAGATCAGGAAATCAGAGTAATCGACATCGTCAATTAATTCAAACATATCGATTTGTGTCCAATCGACTAGTGCATCGTAAAAGTTTGGCAAGGACCACGAGCGCTCAGTATTCTCGTGGGTCTGGGTGTGGTGGTGTTTTTGATTTTGTGAAAATTCATACTCGTTGACTGCCAATTATGAAAATATGGTTGAGAGCTTTTTGCTTGGGTCGAGACGATAGGCATAGGAAAAACCGTAGATAATCGACTAGACTCGACTACATGTTCTTTGCGGGACTCAGGAGCAGTAGTCAAGTTTGACTGCTGACAAAAATTGAGGACGTTGGAAGCTTTAAACATCATCTGATGCCGAGAATTGTCACCTTCCCTACGGCTAACGACTGCTTTAAATCCTGAGACTTGGGACCGATTGCGCCATTGGAGCTGCGCTTAAGCATGTTAACCTCTTCGTAGCAGTTCTCCAACATTCGCGTTGCCATGTTCATTTCATTTGAAAGGAAAGCAGCTTAAAGGTACCAACATCGGAAGAGAGCGACCATGCATCCAGCTCAACAGGGTAAAAAAACCTTCCTCAAACGCCGAAGAAACTCGCGGAGATTGCGGGGATCTTTCCGCGGTCATCAACATCACCATAAAGTCGAATCATCGCAAGCAAATCATGATCGGAAGGATAAGAGATATGGAAGGAAACCGGCAAGGTCAATTTACCCTTCTGGTTCTGTCTAGTTCCATAATGGATCAGTCCTGCATAACCCACCGCCTCCGAGGAGGAAGAAAAAGATAATGAAGCCCCAGAAACAGCACAACTGATAGAAGACAGCTGTGAAGAACAGTGGACGCCCACAGCATACGGATTGATCGACACCTGTGTTTTGAGGAATAGCTAAATAATGGGGAGCGTCGCAGTCAGCATCGGCCGCTACACATACATCATCAATTTTGGCCAGCCTACGCACCCCAATGGCGGGCTTAACTCAGGCCTCATAATTCAGGAGATTAGCTATTAATAGCTGTCGATATCCACAATTTAACTCTGAGTTTAATTACAAATAAGGAAATTTGCAGCGGACTGTATGTAATCAATTGGCTAAAGACAGGAACAACCACACAATTCCAGACGCTTCAGCCGACTTGCGGACTTGCAACACGACCCACGTCCACCCGATCGTCTATGGGAAAGCCCACGTCGATTCAGTCCGTTCATGCGTTTTAATTTGTAGTCGAGGTCAAATCCAAGAACACCAAAGGCATCGCGACCTGCTGGTGCCTGTTCTGCATGCACGAGTGTCGCGACTAGGTCTAGGTCGGCCAGAACGGTTGTAAGCGCAAGAGGACTGGCAACATCAAGATGTTTACCGCGCCGTTTTACCCGCACAAGTATTGCAGTCATTTATAGTAATAGCACGCCAACTCGTGGGCGCTCTACAAGGCAATGTCGAACGCCGAAGAAGCGCTGTACTTTGCGAGCATGATAAAGCCTTCCAATACGCTGCATCGTCATATGGCTCTCAAAGACGACACGCTGACGTTCAACATCAGTGCTCGCATCGTCACATCCATTATTAGCGACCTGTTCTTTCGCAACTACGAGTTGCTTGCCGATTCCGACGTCGACGACGATAGTGACGACTATGTGGCCAACGCGACCGCCAAGAAGACTGTCAATAAGGCCAAGGAGAAGCACAACTCCTTGAGGCTGTTCGTCAAGAAAGACAACAAAGTTGATTGGTACAAAGTCACCATCGAAAATGTCATGCGGTTCAATTTGGCAATGGACTACGTTTCGGGTGGCTTGTCGTTCAGGCAGACCTCGTCCGCCATCCAACACGCAAGGGACCACAAAAACACAGCAAAATGGATTGGTTGGAACGACGTGATAGTTGGCCAGTCCGTTCTCGTCTTAGTCGGAGCCTCTCTGCAAAACATCTCAGACATGGAGGGCGGCATGTCCGTTAGGGCAGTCTCGCTTGCCTTTGAATCAAGCATCCGCCGTTATCAGTCGTTCTTCTACATCCGCGTGCGGTTTTTCTTCAAAGTTCGGCTTTTGGTCGGGATTCCGATGTCCTATCGCCACACGGCGGTGAACATCTTCAACCTGCTCACCAAGTTTCTGGACGCGCTATACCCAGACTGGCGCAGCAAACTACTAAACGTTTCGTCGGATGGCGAGAACACCATGACCGAGCGACGCGCTGGTCTCGTCACTTGCATCGCACGTTGAGTAGAATTCACGTGCTTCGTGTGTGGTGTGCAACGCATCAGATCGACGTTGTCGTCAAGCGGCAGCTGATAGCATCAACGACGGCGCCTTATTAAGGAAGTTTACTCGTTGTCCGTCTACCTGCGGTCTCAAAACAACTTGATCATCACGATGGGCGTCAAGTGTTCAAAGAAGACAAACCGGTTTATATCAGTCGAGCTCTCATTTATACAAGAATCATCGCCGGCAGATCATAGCGCACATCAAGGAGAAGCACCCCGAGAATCTTCCAGCATCCGAATGATCACTCGTGACCTACGCGTTGGCGCCTTCTGTCGATGAGATCAACACCACTTGCACTAATCTGCAGAGCCGGTCGCTTTTGATTACGCAGCAGAAGGAGTTCGTCAATAAATTGATAGTCACTCTCACTAACATATTCTTCGTCGAGTCTGTCCATCTGGACTAGCGTGACGAGGACGGCGAGATTGAATATATATATCGGTCGGCTTTATGCGTATCGACGTCGCCAGCATCGACCACCACATTCGTGACCAAAGGTATGCAGCTGGCGAGTACTTTGATCGTCCTGGAGTCGACGATCAGATCAGAAGGCGTTCACTAAAGAGATCGCGACGTACGCTGTTACGCTGGTCACGGATCTCATTGGCATTAAGGATAAGCGTGACGAAAACAACCTGTCGCTAAAAAACGATGCACCACTTGTCATGCCTCAGCAATTCCTTAAGCTGCGTCCTTCCAAGTTCATTCAGGACGTGCTACTCACGTACCGCGCCCGCCTCGACAAGTTCTGGACGCCTGAACAAGTTGAGGAGCTCGAGGACGAACATCGGGATCTTTTCAAGACGTACGGCGGCGACGTCGCCGTCCGGGAGGCGATTGACAAGCATGACGCTTACACGCTATTCAATGACACATGGGACTGTGTTCCTCGTTTAAAGAGACTTCACGCTTTTTGCGGCGGCCTCGCAACCTTTTCCCTCAACACGACATCTGTCGAAAGCGACTTTTTGATACTTAAATGGGAACCTTACGAGCGCCGCACCACCCTCATGCACCTGTACTTGGAAGGCATTTTGCGGACAAGCCACGCGCCATCCTGAAGCATCTATGGGCCTATTAAATATGCACAATATACATCGGCCCGCTTTCTCAAGTCATTCTTCAGTCAAGGCGCCTTTTATGAGCTTTTCCACAAATTACTGGCAGCAGTGTCCACAAAATATCTTATTTTTTTTGTAAATTTTGTAGGAATCTACAAAATTATGAGGTCTGGCTTAACGTCATGACTGGTAGTGGGCGGCATCGTCAATGAAAGATGATGATTGGTCTGAAGTCCTTTAATCGCGTTAATTCAAATTGAGAACTATGTGAGGAATGCAATGATACTAAGAGTTGCGCACTTTGGATGAACCCATCATACTTCAACAGATTATGCACCATGACCGTGTACCTTGAATACAAGGGTGATTGCTTACAGCTGTAGAATAAGATGGTCTTACACATATATGAATACATATGTATGTATATATATATTTATACAGATATATCTAGGTATACATACACGGTTGAACACTATTGAACTGATTATTCTACTAATGTTTCATTTTGTGCAATATTAGAACAACAATTGCAACTATCCCTGAGAAAATATAATGGCTGAATTCTCTTAAGCGCTTGATTCTATGAACAGGGGACGCATCACGTAGTGCATATACATTCCTACGCTGAGCTATCCTTATGGTTTGATATGTAATCTTGGATATCTCGGATGAATTCTAATCATTTCGGATAAATATTAATCTCTATCTGGCCCTCCGCTTTCCTATCCATCCAATAGTTGTCCCTACCAAGTTATAATCTCTATAGGTGTTCACAGACCTTGGTATACGGCCGCTAAGAAATTATCGACTACTTATGGCTAGAATCATTAATATAACTATACAGATGGAATTTATGTATTTTTTGCTTCTTCAACATGAAATGGTTAATTTAAACACTAAGGTATCAGGCAGATTATGGCCGACGACCATTTTTTGGCCGATAAACAACAGTAGCCAATCAGATGCTAGAGCTGATAAATCTGAGCAATCTGATTGGCTTGTTAAACGAATGGGTCAGTTTATGGCCGGCCAAAAGCATCAAAGTAGGTTGATTACACATTGCAACAACTAACGATGAAGAGAATAAAGTCCTACAGAGAAGTTGATCTCTCGAAGGCTGTCAGTTCTCGTGAACATGGTGTGCACCGTCCGCGAGTTGTTTCTCACGATTTCAGAAAGAAAGATCTGCGGCATTATCGAGATGAAGATCATTCTACTTCTTCTTCATCCAAACCAAAGACAAATTTTGCAGCTCTTAGATGTCTCCGTGTTTAAGCCCTTCAAGAACAGCCTCCGTCGCTCCATGGACCGCTTTATGATCGAGCTTGACGAAGGAACAGGAAATCTCACTTTCATTGAGCGCGTGGCAAAATATGTGCTTGCCAAGCCAGATAATGTGATTTCTGACTATGCAAGCACTGGCTATTGGCCAATATCAGCACCCAAGGTTCGTGCTCGTAGAAAATTATACGCCGATAGAGGTGTTAAGAACGGAAGCGTACCAAGCAACCCAATAGGGCTCACAGTGCGGCTGTAGCTCCGTACAAAAAATTCTTATTGCCCAAGCCGTCAACTTACTGCAAAGGAAAGCTCAGGACAGTTGATATGCTCGATCGCATCATGAATTTAGAACAGTTGCAACATATCGCGTGGTACATTTGATTTTTGTAATAGATTTGCTAGCGGCTATAAACCGACCAATTAGTAAAATATCCAGTATTTTTGCCTCTTTGCTCCGTTTATAACTTTTGTTCATTAAAATTTGGGAACGGTTATCCGCACACCCAATATTTGCTATTCACCCCCCCCCCTTATATCGGTTCTTATAAAATACTATCAGTACTAGTTTCACGCGCTAGTACCACCGTCACCGGACGGGTCCGAAAACTTTGACCCGACGTCACGTTTAGCAATGCTGGAGGGGGTCATACTGTCTTCTTTCTCTCAATGCATACAGTACTTCGATCTGCCACATGTCTAGACTACGCAGATCACGACAAAAATGACTGACTATTTACATTTGTGTACTTGGAGCTGCACCTCGCATGGATCTCCGGAAATCGCCGCGGCAAGTTTGGATCACAGCAATGGCCTCTCGGATTATCAAGTCTGGCCAGGGCATCAAGTTTCGTCTCGACAACTCAACATGTTTCATGCTGGGCGGGCCAAGGACAAAGTTGCAGAACAGTACTGGCGTGCTGACGATTTGAAAAGACCATGGATCATCTGTTTCGAAAATCATAAAGCGCTGCAGCTCTGGGACAAACTGGTCGCACATGAGCCAGGGAACAATCATCCCACCAGCGTACGTTACAATTCTTCGATGTGAGTGCTAGCGGACGAGTCAAAAGTCTTCCCTTGTATATAGGAAAGAAAATGTTAGCCGACAGGTTTCAGGAAGATGTTTAAGGTGCTGAAAATTATGTATAAACAATTGGCAAATCCTTGCCACAATATGCCAAACTAAGATTTGTACAGATAGATATGCAGCTGTCTACAGGGAAGCATCGTTCGGTATAAACGCAGAAACATACCAAGCTTTTGGCTTTGTGCATCGGTCACCCACGGGCTATCTCGAAGAGAGAATATCGAAAGGTAGAGTCTGCACTTTTATGTGCTATGATCTATGCATGCATCGGGATGCTGGTGCAAGAACCAAGTAGATCACCAATTAAACTGGCGTCACCCGCTGTCTACCCCGGGTCACCCGTTAGAAGTAAAAACTTCGCTTAGGTACTACAAGAGATCTTGAAAAGTGGTAAACAACCATTGTAAATAGACTATGTGACCACCACTACTTGGAGATACCCCTGAACACAGATAGTTTTTCAGACAAAGGTTTTAACCCATCCCATCCCATGGCGGTAGTACTAGTACAGGAGACTGTCTTATTTATTAGCCAATCACCGATAATACTATCTGGATACCGGTATGAGGTGTGTGTGGATAGCAAAAGGTGGGTGTGTGGATAAATATTCGTTAAAAATTTAAGAAACAAGGTTTGCTACAACGTGTAGCTAACGGTCTTCCATTTACTTTTGAGCTATTTCAGAACAAAAACAAACGAAAAACGGAGTCAGCAATGAAGTTTAGCTAAGGTATACAATTCACGGCCATAAACCGGTATCATACCTTACCTACATTAGTGATGATATAATATCGGGGTAAACCTTCGTGGACACCTGTCAGGGGTAGATGAGCGCGCCAAGAGTTGCGACATGTAGAGTCATCTCTTATCAGGCCGGCGACTTTCCTGAGATGCAGTGAGCAGGAAGCAGGCACGTTCGATGTGAATATCATTTTTATGTTTGAATGCGCCCTTCCGCGGCCGGTTTCACATTCCAATTGACGCGCTGTCATATCTCGTCTTTCTCAGCCTTTTAAATCTCTTCCGAAATCTCGTCGAAAGTCAGCTCTGGCTGATCACTTTCATCCTCTTATATGCTTTAAAATAAACATGGGAGTCCAGAAACAAAACTGTTTGCGCTTGTATTCTATATCATGCTCCTGATTATTCCCCGCGTCCTCTCCATCCTGTTGACAGTTGAACAGACTGGGGGCTTGGCATGCATTTTCGTGTGGTCGTCTCAATCAGCGACGGCGGTGGATGTGACATATACTATCCAGGCCAGCTACTAGCAAGTGTATGAAAGTACTCGGTTGACTTCGTATATGATGTAGAAACCCCCACGATCATAAGAATCGATCATATTCTTTCATAAGTAGCGGCAATAGCGCTGCTGAACCGCTTACATGATGCCGGCATCCACTATGACCAAAATCACCCGGATCTTGGTCATCCTTATCGGTATACAACGGAGCACTGCCATGCATAAAGAGTAAGGCCCGACCACTGCTGAACTGCAGCTTTCTCGAAAATCGAACACCCATAGAATAGAGTAAAGGTCTTGCCTCACACCTTTGACAAGCGCAAAACCTATCAGGCGCCTGCAGATAAGTAACTTATTGATACTCTAAAGACCGACAACCTAGTAGTCGGCTCACAATTGTGCTTTAGGCGTTTTGAGGTCGGTAAGGGTGATGATGTTACTTTTTGCGACGGCCTGCTTTTCATCAATCAGGGTGATTTCGATTATGCATCGTACCACACTAATAATCCGATCCGTTCTAACCTTCGCAAACACATTGAACCTTGTCTACCAAATTCATACGTTATCAGAGGGAGCACTATGTACAGTACCCCATTTACTTGTGTGGCCAGAACGACTCGCAGTTTTCATCGCTCATTTCGTAATTCACCTGGTAGCCCGAACATCTCCGACATCCGTCCGCTCCCTCCTATTATAAGAACCTTCGTCATCCTTCAGTGGACAAGTGCTGGGTCAACAACTACGACCGGTCATCGGACCGAGTTTGCTGCTCGGAACGTGTCCGCTGTTTCTCCAAGCCCGGAGACGACTGTGTCCGTCGAGTCTTCACGCTCGCAGACGCAGGGTCTAGTCACGGGGAAGGTGTCCATAGAACATGGAGACCAAGAGGAGAAGACTGGATGGTCCGAACTGCTCGACGCAAGGGTGGTACTGGGTGTGGAGGAGATCCTTTCCAGTTTTCCATTAGATCTACACAGAGGTTCAAGCGAGATCAAGACGATCAACAAGCAAACGAGGATGCTTGTCACTCATGAGAGGCTCGAGATGTGGCTGCACGACTTTCAAACTCCTGGTCATTCCGTTCGCGATGACGACCGGATACAGGCATTAGTGCATTCTGGAAAAGCAGGAAAACTGGCAAAGCTTTTTCTTAGGCTTCGGGGCATTGATGAATTGAAGGGCCGTGTGGAAGCGATGCAGAGAGCTCTATTGGATGAATACCCGGAGGCGTTGTCAAAGGTGTCAAAGGTGTGGCTAAGGTCAGCGTTGAATCCTGAAGTAGCGTGGTCCATGCTGCCCGTCCCAGTGAAACAACAGTTCTGGGATGCCACAAGCTCAAAGTCAGAGTGGCCTGCCGCCCTTGATATGATCGTGCATTGGCTCAATTATGTTAACGAGTACCGAGCTCTGCCTCAAATGCTTGGCGATGGTCAAGTCATTGAAGTGCTGGCGGGCAACAGACCAACGAAAGAGGTGGAGGAGATGTTCCATCAGCTTGAAATCGTCGCTGATACGAAACGCCTCACAGACCGGATGCAGAAGAGTTTGAAACGGCGACACCAGCTCAAGGAAATGCTGGGAATAGGTTTGGGTCCTCAACAAGTTTTTGACACGATGGATGTCCCACTGAAAACAAACTTTCAGGGTCCCCGTAAAAACATGTGGCCCAACGTATTGTCTTTGCTCGAGGATTGGCTCGATTATGTCGACAAGTACCAGTCTCCGGCTCGCAAGTTCAGCGACTATCAAGTGATCAAAGTGTTGACGAAACACAGAGAATATGAAGAGGTGATGGAGATGTGCACCAAGCTTCAAGATGTTCTTGGCATGGAGGCCCGCGCCAAAAAGATTTTCAACGTTGCGGTATTGCAACACAAGTTCGATCAGTGGCTGGAAAAAGGTTCTAGTCCTGCAAAAAAATTTTATCTACCTGATGCCGATCGCACAGGAATTGGACAAGTCGATCCTGGTTTTAGAGAACTCGCGTTGGCCTGTCGTCTTGTCTAAACTCGAGGATTAGCTAGAATATGTGGACCAGTACCAATCTTTGGTTCGCAAGTTCAGCGACTATCAAGTGATCAAAGTGTTGTCGAGCAACAGACCAAAAGGAGAGGTGGAGGAGATGTGTTATAAGCTTCGAAACGTCTCTGGCATGGAGGCCCGCACAAACAAGATGTTACATGTTTTGGCACTGCAACATGAGTTCGATCAGTGGCTGGAAAAAGGTTTGAGTCCTGCGGAAGTGTACCACCTGATGCCGATTGGTCAGGAATTAGACAAGTCGATCCCGTTTTTAGGGAAGTCGCGTTGGCCTTTCGTCTTGTCTATGCTGGAGGATTGGTTTGAATATGTGAACCAGTACCGGTCTCCGGCTCTTGAATTTAGCGACAGCCAAGTAATCGACGTGCTGGTGGGTGCAAGAGGTGTTGAAGATGTAGTGAAGATATTCCACGAGCTTCGAAACCTCTGAGGTACCTCGCAGTCCGGATGCAAAGAGGGTTGATGTTAAGATCGTCACATCCACTGGAAGCGTTGAAGTTCGTGTCATGATTCTGGATCGAATCAAAATTGAATCCTGCAGAAGCTTACCACATGTTGCCCATTCCAGTGGAAACATCCAATTTGGAAGCCGCTGGAGAGACGGAAAAGTGGCATGATGTCCGTATCATTATCGCATTTTGGATAGAGTATGTCACAAAGTATCAATCTCTGGCTCAAGATTGCAGCGATAATCAAGTACTGGAACTGTTACTACGCAACAGTCAAAGGAAGAGGTAGCGGATCTTTTGCATTGGGTTCGAGGCTTTTGAGGTATGGAGGACCGCATGGACAACATGCAAAAACATCCACTTATGCTGTCGCCAGCTTTGATCCGACACTATAAATTTGATGGTAAAGCTTGAATCTTGCAGAAGTTTAGCGCATGGTTTTCATTCGAGCGAGGACAACAAATGCGGGAGCTGCTGTAGAGAGGTCAGAGTGGACCGAATTCCGTAAATGATACTTCGGCTTCAAGATGTCGTCAAATATCGATTTTGGTTCGACACTCGAGCGATGATTAGTCGCTGACGTGTTGAGGCACAACCGACAAGTGAACCAAGTGGAGGTTTGTGTTCGATTGGTTGGAAACGTTTCTGCCCGATTGGGTGCGCAGGTCTGATGCAGAGAGGTCTAACTTAGCGATCGGCGGCTCCAACAGAAATGTTGTACCTGGTTTGCAGTATGTGCTTGTGTCGAATTGAGTCCACTGGACTCGTTTGACAGCCGAAGCCTCTTGTTTACGCCATACGAGATTGACTGGAGTTTTTCTTTTCTCGCGCAGACGTTGATCGTCTACCACTGCTTTTCACAGCTTTTTGTTTTTCGCGGCATTTATACTATTGAAGATTCGGGTGATCGGATGCGCTGACGTCGCGGAGAACATATTAGCCCGAACTACAACCGTTGCAATAGCTGTTACGAGTCAATGCAAGTAATGCACCATACATTTTTCTCTTATGGAGACTGCAGCACTCCAGCGTTATTACCAGCATTAACCCGTAACTTGGCCACATTAAATTAATTCGCACTTTATTACTGCTAGGCACCTTCCGGACAAGAATGAGCACTTTAGAGGCTAGGATGCGCATCTATTGAACACGAAGCCAACGTCTTCCGCTTCGTCCGCCGTTTTTGAAACTACCACTGGTGCTTTCGTGCTGTTGGCATCTGTATGCTTCACTGAAGCTTCTCGCTTTTATCTTCCAGGAAGATTTTTTGTGGTCTACACCCCAAGCATTTAGATCGAAAATTCCAAGAGCGTGGCTCTGGCGTGGCGAGGTCCTTCGTGTCGTTTCCTTACATGTCTTGGGCAGGCATTTTTATCACCGTATAAGTTGGTTGATAATCTATAGTCAAATTTTAATTTATTTTACAGTGAAAATGGTTATACCAACTTAAAATAGCGAACAGTATTTGGTGTCGGAAAGAGTTGCTAGCGTCGATGGAAAACGATATTGTAGTACTAATGGACTGCAGCAGGGCGTTCTCGAACGGAAGTTGATCATGGAAAACAGCATAAGATGCGCGTTTATACGTGCCATACAGTAAGGATGCATGTAATGCAACATGTGCCTTGTCTGTAGCGCACGATGAACTGATTGAAAGCAGCCATTGCTGCACTCCCTTAGATAATCTGTCCTTGTGATAGCTAAGATCGACGCTCAATGGCGTCATCACTATGAAGTAAATTTAACCGTCGAGACACCGTTTGACTAGAGACGGGGTAATGTTAGGTCCATTTCAGCCCACCGCCAAAAGCACTAGTCACATCTTGGCATTTCGACGGAGAGCGCCTTCAGTGGTATAGGAAACCATGTAAAAACATTGCGCGTGCTTACGGTCCCAATGTGGAATAAGTGATATCTTTCAAGGTCAACTCCGCGCGTGCGAAAGTTCAAGAGCCGTGCTGAATTCGCCAAAGCACGACCGATCTCGAACCATTACTGGTTTTAAGTGACTTGGAATACACTTGCTTTCTGCCTAAATACACCAATACTTTTGCCCATGGCCAGGGATCGTGCCATGGTCGTTCTGAACATGACACAGCCATTTTAGACTTGACCATCTACTTGCTAGATGGACGCTGATCGCACCCGATCGTTCCGATTTATCCAAATAAAGGTATATGATTTTGCATTTACTTACGTACATCAATTCAGAAACATTCCATGCTATCGCGTAAGGTGAGCTCAAGTTCGGCCTCGATCAATCATTTGCGCACAGAAAGTAAGAAAATCGAATTATGCGATAATTGAGCCATGTATCAACTAGTTGAAGGGAACTGAATTTATATACTGATTTATAGTATACTAAACATTATCTACGTATTCAACCTTCAAACTCTTTTACCTAATAAAGAATCCTAATACAGATTCCTCTGATGTTACTACATCTTAACTAATACGTACTTCAAATCCCCTTTTACGATATATACTATCTAACCGTAATCAATAGTAATCAATAAGGTATAGTATTGCCGCTAGCGTATTACAACTATACGCCTTTTAGATCCACCGATCTTCTGTGTGTATCCCACGAAACAATGCCGATTATACTAATCGTCGTGTGACACCGTTATACCCTCCTTCGCCAAATTGTCGACACCCCAAATCGACGTTCTTCACCTTTTTCATCAATATCTTCGAATGAGAACAGCCAACCGGACGGTTGTGTTTGCAACACCTGCGCATCGATGGCGAAGTCATCTCATTTATCCCAGTCTTTTAAGACATCATGAGGGAATGGAACATGATCGGCTACGACAGAGACACGGTCGTGACAGGGGATGATGACACCGAACCTGACAGACCAGTGTCCCGCGAAACCGTGCACATAGCGTTGATTCCTTTTCCTATCGAGGAACAGCTTATGCGTTGACAGCGCTTCGTGCATCCATTACTTTTGGGTCTTGGATATCATCAACAGTCTCGACAGCAGTATGTCGATGACGACGAACGAGATAGACTTCGATCTCATACGTTAGCGGTAGCCGAGGCTTATACCGACTACATATTTAGCCATTTTGCATTGGTGAACGCCTCCTAAAGATTACATGGCAGCTTTCAACCAGTTGGCTCATGGAACCCGAGGCTAATACGGCCATCGACATTGTCGAATGAGACTATATCTGATAGAGGTACCTAATGGCAGAAATGACGACGGTCTACGAGTACCAGGACAAATTGTTGGAAAAATCACGCGGTATAGATGTACCCACATTTGGATAGTCTCGATTGCTTTGCACCCAGGCGAGGGTGAGGCAGAGGACGACATCATGTTCGTTCTTTGGGCTCATAGATTACGTCACTTACCTATCGTAAATGCTCGTCGAGATAGTGCTTCAAAGGCGGATGTTCGTTCGGATTGAGAGCCCCGTTACCGTCGTACACTGAAAGAGCTTTGAGGAAGCGCTCTTGATTAGCTCGTAAATACAACTCGCTTTGTTTTTGTTTATTTTTGATTTGCACTAAGTGCGAATGTGTTCCCTTGCTCATGGAAACCACTTAAATGATAGTCAATTTATTATTGGCTAATTATTAGTTCTAGCACCCCAATAATAAACCAATGATAAATAGGCGCGCGATACCCGCTAATCGGATACTTCTTTACACACACGTATGCAATTACGTATTATCGCTATGACTACTTATGTAAATAGGTTGCCCCATTTCAGATCAGATATATGAACTCTGATGATTAGATAATAGAAACATATTTTGTACCTAATGTTACTCATCGCACTTCGGCCACCACCCACTATATTTGACCTCAACAAGATTCAACGAACCTCCCTTCTTTTAAAGCAACAAATGAGAGCCTTCATTCAACTTCGAAGACAGCTTCTCAACTTTGTAATGGATCCCGTGACGCGCTGCACGGGCTGAAACTTATGAAAGGATGTGCCACAACCGTCAAACAAAAGCAAAGGGTGGACACATTCGAGGGATGTATCGCTAAAGCAGAGAGCATGTTGTAGCATGTTCTGTCAACCTTCAGTAGCGCAATAGATCAATAATATCGAGCCGTTATAGGATGTAGTGATGCTAAGGATGTTTCTCTTGACATCGAAATGCTGACGCATGAGTAGATAATTATTGGTAATGTACATAAAACTTTTATACGAACAGCATTACCCCGTACTACCATTCACAAATGCCATATATTATGTCTATATTAATGGCTCCTTACAACTCCTCTTGAGTCCGCCTTCGACACGCTGAAGCATGTTCGACAAGCTGTCAAAAATATGCACACCAAGATTTTAACGGGTACCTCGCTGATACGGACCACAGTATGAGCTTACCTATACTGACCACTTTGTAAACAAAAAAACTGTTGACTCACCTCGATGAAAGTGCAGAGGAGGCGCAAAAAACGAACAAGCTATTCGAATAAAAAAGGATATATGAACTATGTATAGTTAAATCTTCATCAATAGAACCTATTTTATCGTCTTTTAACTTTTTCGAATACAGAAATGCATTATAATTGAAGTAGGGAACGTCGATTCAACTGAGCACAAAATAGTATTACTTAAAATAACCACAGCGTTATCAGGTGCCTCGGAACCTCACGTACACAAATGTGCAGAGGAAATGGCAATAAACAAACGAACACGCCTGTTAAGTGAAAAAGGGAGAGCTGTAAAATGTGTAGTTAGACCTGTTATCAATAAACCTTGTTTTAATCTTTTCTTAACTATATCTATACAAGCAGGTAATATATAAAATACTACTCGCCACTCATTATGTGCGTCTGTCATGGTTTTATCATAATGGTAGATATTATGGCCAATGAGCAGAGTGTTGCCAAATGCAGCGTAATATTCGCTCATAAGATATTATTCTGAAAACATAAATATATACTTAGTGTATGTAAACATCATGTAACGGACTGACCATGTTACAATATCTATCAAGCAAGTCCGTTTGTGGTTTGAGGTATAATGACATGTTTCAATAAATGAGCAGAATGTTGCCAAGTGTTAGTAAATATTAGCTGTTAAGACAATGTATTCGAATATTATTATTAATTACTGAGGATTCATTAATACAAAAATGTTGTTCTATGCAAATGTCATGTAACAAGGCAAGCCCATTATGCATTCCTGCTGCAAAAACTAAGATTACCGATAGAAAAGAGTATCATTTCGAGTAAACAACACTATCAAATTACTCATCCGCAAAAATTCTACACCCGGTGTGCACCACTTCAAAACTCACAACAATGCTCTGATTCTTTCCAATCTGACAGCCCGAGCCACGCAGTTTAGTGAGTCAAGTGTGCGGTCGTACGATTCTATGAGGGTGGTATGCTACAGGAGCTCATTAGTGAATGTGTGCGATGAGTGCGTGCAGTTTTTGTGGTGACTTGGATTTTGCCGTTTTAGAGAGGTTTGGGGTGTCGCCAAATTTGGAGTTGTGGGCCAAGAATATGGAGCGTATCTCAAAATAGAGATACATAACATTGGTTTAGTGGGGACGAAAATAGTACCATTTCACTTTTAAATGGAGATGTAGTTCGGGATAAAGTGACCTTACGGAGATGCTTACAAAGAGGGTGGCCAAAAGGAAAGATGAAATTAGCAATCTTAGGCCTTTAAATTCACTACTTATCTCCGTACGAGATGTGAACACCTACAAGCAAAAACGAAGGCTTATTATCAACAACCTACACTAAAAATATTAGATCCGCTCCCTTATTATGAGAACAACCCTCCCCCTTTTCGTTGGTTAAACACTTGATGAAGGAAGCTATGATTGGTCAATATCAAGTGTGAAGTATACTTGCCATCTCTTTGATACCCTTGCAAGCTCAACTAAGTCCAAGACCATATGTTGTCGCACGGTGGCTATAGCGGCCCTACAATGGTCATGGGATTTAGCCACGGTGATTCCATGGTGGGATTTGATGATGGCGACATTGCAGGAGTATCTTGCACACATTATTTGTTGGTTGACGAATATGTTTAAATGATCTTGCTTGTAAGCCTTTAAGTAAGCGTTCGGAATATCTCCATGCTTGGCAGGGATGCTATATGTAACAGCCAGATCCAAAATTACTGTCACAGTACTCATTTGCATAAATGTGGCAAATGTCATCAAATAGTCGACGCCAAATACCTGTTCGTATCCGCAAGCGACAAGACTTGCTTTAAGGCGTAACATTACCATTTGTGTCCATTTTTGTCTTGAACACCCACTTGCTGTGAATAAATTTGCATTCCTTGGGCCGAGAAATTGTAGTCCAGACACCGTTGCTCTCGAGAGCCGTCAATTCTACTTAAATCGCGTCGACCCAACCGTTGCGCCTCGGGCTCCTCACACGATATTATAGCTCGTTGGGTCTGGTTTGTAGATATAATTTAACATATCAGGCATCAGCTCCTTGTGTTGTTCAGCTTCATTTCGTCACAGATCGCGTGACATGTTTTGGTCTCGACTTCAGCTTGATCTGAACTCGTGATGCCTCGTCAACAACTTCATTTGGCAGTTCCGGATGCTACTCGCGCCATCTGCAGCCTCTTTGACCTGTTTCAATAGGGATCGCTCGTCAATCACTTTAGACTGAGTGTACTCATAGCAGTCGCTTTCTTCCATAGTGCGTTGCAGCAGCTGTGTTTTCTCGGTTGTGAATGTCTCGATGCTCGCGACGTGATGAGTCACAACAACGACATTTGCTTTGCCAAGGTATGCTTTACAGACTTTTGTAATGTCACTCTACACCAAAATAGTCCCTACTTATACCCTACGCTGCAATAATCTGTGCACAGGTCGCGATACACAGTGCACTGCGACACGAACACCACAATTCCACGTAAATCTGACACTATCCTATCAAAACTTTAATCGGTGAAGCTCAGCTTTGGACTTGACCTCGTCGGGCTTCAATTAGAGATTTATGTAGAATAATTTACAAAATCAATCTAGTAAAATTGCGGCAAGTTGCTAGCAAAAAACGTACATCTCACCATGTTCAGCAAGGTAAGGTGCAGTCTTTCAGCCTTGCAATTCGATGCTTGATTCCACACCTCGCTAATTTGACCTGTCACGCCGGCATTTTTATTGCAGAATCAATCCATAATTATGTATCCTCCGCTGCCATCTGTACGCAATACGTGTATACGGCAAATTAAACGCTTATCGAAGAAATCACGAAGTCCTTAGATTTCTATGCAACTTGATCCTTCGCCTTCGCAAGAAAACTATTGGACTTGTGGTTATTGGACTTGATGTCTATTAATTTGACAAGATGACAGTTACTGAGACAGTCCTTAGGCGTCTTAAGACCTGTTAAACACTGCATATGATACTAACTACTAAGCCCACTGGTGCGTTTGACCCAGAGTCCTCCTTGTACTGCACATTCTTGATCTGTTTGCCTTGTGCACACCTAACAGAAGTTTTCCTGACGTTGTCCGTCAAATTGATACCTAACCGTGGGTCCTGTGCCACGCACTTGGTGGTATCATTAGAAAAATGGCCAAATCGCAGATGAAAGTGCTTCAATGATCCGATGTGTGGGTTGACTCGCGATGACATAACACTGCTGTCGAGATAGCTGGCCCCCACTATGTTGAACGGATTGACTAGATCTGGCACTCCGCGCCCCGCAAGCACATTTCCCTCCATTTACACATCGAAAATCATTTCGCCTGCCGTGCGTAACGGAAGTACACGTAGTTCCCTCTTTGTACATAAGTGCATATCCTTTCTTCTCAAGAATACCGAATGATTTAATGTTGAGGGAGATCGACAGAGCCAAATAGACTTTAGTGAGCCATATCATATCAGTCGGCGCGTCAAGTAGTCTCAACATCATATGGTCCTCTACCATATGAATTCATTCAGGAAACTAACACAATTATGATTAATCTGCTACGAAACGCACTACATTCCCATAAAGAAGTCCTTAGCAATCTGTGGATAGATTCATTAACCACTGCCAGGTCATTTGGCATGCACATACATTATAGATACGTAAACTTGTTCCGGTGCGAGCGACGACCATGCGTCAAGGTAGCACCAGCGTCAAAATCCAAGATATTGATTGACCCTGTAAAACCGCTAAACTTACTCATAATGGTGTACACTCCAGTTGGTTCGCTGCACGAGTTGTCCATTAATGTCTCGATCTACTAACGCACACCAATGAGCGCTTATTCATGAGAAAATCACCACTACACAATAATTGGGCATGTCAATATATATCAAATTCACATTGACAAAGCGGGTACCTTTATCGAAGGTATTAGTGTTCTTGTGACGATACGTATCCATAGGTACCATCGTGGTCGTCAGTCCATGGAAGCTCGCTTTATAAATGATGCAAAGGATTGTCAACATATACAGATTAATGGATATAACTAATATCTAGAGCCAAATTAAATATCCCTTTTCCGGATAAAATGGGAATGATCGGGTGCGATCAAAACAAAGGACCCACTTTGTCTCCTCCCTTCCCCTCACCTCCTCCCTACTGTCTATATCCTCATGGACCATTTAAGTGCTTGCATTTACCAATTAAATGGTCACGTCTCGAAAGGAACGCGACATAATTCAAAGCGACTGTAGCACGATCCGTGGCGTAACGCTACCGATCAATGCTACAGCACAAGAGCAGACAAGAGAAAACGTCGACAAACCATCCATCCATCGATGCATCGATCTACCTTGCGCGATTCATAGCGCTCCCATCACTACCTACGACAACGATAGACAGCATGAACCCGCACAACCTCGACCACGGAGCTTTTATATTAATCGTTCTTCTATTGTACGTCTGGATTCGATCTACCCTCGCCCCAATTGCCTTCGCAGCAGCAAGCACGTCCGCCTTCAATCTTCTTTTTTTTGCCATCCATATCCGTGTTTAAGTCCATACGAGTAACAACAGAAAAGGAGAGAGAGAGAGAGACGGGATATGACCACGTCGTCGCCATCACCGTAATCCCCCCCAGCATCCATCAACAGCATTAACCCCCCGCGTGTACCCCCCTCCCCCTCCCTAAGTACGCAGTCACCTTAAGTGCGACCATTTCTCTATTTCGTGGCAGTAAGTGTCGTGCAAGTTCTGGTCCATACAGAAGAGAAGACAAAAAAACGAGGACCACCCAACTGCCCACATCTGACTAGCACACGGAATCCATGGCGGCAAACTGCTCCGAGAGCGTCCGATTGAGCGAACAGCGCGACACAGGATGACGATCCACGTCCACGTCATCCGGCACGACCTTGTGCGTGGCCGCTACGAGCGCCAGTTGCGCCTCCATCTCGGGCGTCCACTCGCAAAAGTATAGACCATGTCGCACATTGAGAAACTGCATGAGGATCTGCACGACGCCACGGTGCGTGCTGCAGTGGGCAATGGCGTCCACGGGCACGTGGCGGAGCTTGGCCAGCACGTCACCGAGGAACGTGTCGAGCGCCACTTGGGTACAGACCCGGAGCGGGAGACTCATGGCGCTGCCGGCGACGCAGACGGGGCAGCGGTCGCTCTTGCCGCGACTCATGGCGCCCACGAGGCGGAACATGTCGAGCACGCTCTTAAAGTCGTCTTTGCTCTTGTAGACCGACGTGCTCTTGCCTTTGCAGGTCACTTTGACCTCAAACATCTTGGTGTCCCCCAGGGCGTGGGCCTCGACGACGCGGGCGCTCAATGTCGAACACACACCAGTGCTGGATGCTGGTTGTGAAGTAGCTGAAGTAGTAGTAGGAGAAGTTGCAGCAATAGCCATGGTGAAGTGGCAGTAAGAAGAGGAGAAGAGATAGAGAAAGAGGCGGGACAGGGCAACGGGTCGGTAATGGGTTCTGACAGTGTGAGCTGAGGCTAACGTGGCGTTTTGACAAATGACAGCGCAGAGACAAAAGAAACGAAAGGCGCCGAGAGGGCGGCCGCCGACTGCTCTCTTGACTGGCCTCCCTCGTGCTGTTACACGCGCTCGGTCCCAGCTTTTCACCACCTTCGCTTCAGTATCCACGACTTGGCTCGACTATACCGACCGAGGACCGCCGACGTCGTCGTCGGTTCCGCCAATGAACGCACGCGGCTGCAGACGAGACGACCGACGGCTGTCTCGCCTCTGCACGCTCGGGAAAAAAAGAAGACAAGACGAGCCAAGACCATCAGACGAGCCATACCTGCCTCAGGGTGAGCGACGGGAGAGGCTTGATGGCAGAAACTGACAGACGAGCTAGCAGATACTGTAGCAGCTACTACACAAATAGCTAAAGCTTTACCTTTTTTCTGGTGTTTTATGCGCGTCGATCGACCAAAGATGGTCAATAATTGAGGCGGCTATAAAATTTAAAATGTATATTTGATCCACCTATCTCCGCCAGCCACACTCTCCACTGATCAAGTCCTCATAGTGGTCTTCAGCTGTAATTGAATAGACATTAACAACATTGAGCAATCACGACCAAGCGTAATTCATATTTATTCTTCTACTGTCTTGTACGGACCTGTGTTTGGTCTTTTTATCGTTGGAATTCCTTAACTGATGCTTTGTTTGCTATGTTGATTATCAGAACTATCTGTTGAATATAAGCTGCAGGGATGAGCCTGCCATCTTACCGTAAGACCACTCCGCTGTGCGGCAATATGACCGACAGGGTAGGACGAGACTCAGATATAAACTCAGGTATAGGAATTGACAAAATGAAGCCGAAGAAGTGGATGTATACGCAGAGGAAAATGCGGATGATGTTTGGAAGGACTTTAACATGGCAACGGAGACTGGACGGGGACGCAAATGGCGATGAGGTTTACAACATCAACAACAACAACCTCCAAGATGACGCTGGCGAAAAGGACAATCAAGACAAAAACAAAAACAACGACGACCAGGACCACAAGTACATCGAATATGACGAAGAACAGGATGATGCCGGCCAAATGGACCATCAAAACGAAAATAAAAACCACGACGACCACGGATACACGACCATGATCATAATTATTTCAACTCATTCTCTGTTCCGTTGCATTTGTCATTGTCTGATGTTAGTCGCAGCCGCAGCAGTGGCGACAACAACAAAAGACGCATCACCATCACACGGCGTGGGAAGCACAGCAAAACCGGGCGTCATACGTCGACCTAGCTGTCGTCTCGCTGCGATGTAGTGTCTTCACAGTGCTCCAATTCGTGGTTTATTTTTGTTTCGTGCACGTAAGTCTTCACCGTCTTGTTAAGCGGATCGCATAGAGAGGTAGGAACTACTCCAGCCGCATGTTGTCGGGTAATTCACGTTTTCGTCATCGGCTGTGACGGTGCCGAGATCATGAGGTGCCGCTGTGACGTGGCAATGAGGAACACCAAGACTTTGTCTATAGAATTGGACTGCACTCACACGTCCGCATCGGACACACAGCTGATGTCAATGGCTTCTTCCGTTTGTTGAGCATCTCGCCCGTTTAATACGACAGCATGCCGTCCTTTCGCTGCACGAAGAACCACCATTTCCACGTCTTGAACTGCTAACTGCACTTTTCTAGCCTTGCATCACCACTCCCATCTTGTCGTCGCGAGGCTGCAACTATAAATCCAGATTACAGCTTGCCTTGCAGCCAGCTTTTGTATTCATGCAGGTACCACAGTGCCTTATTGATCACAGGATACGAGCTTCTTGCCAACTTGTGACCCGTGTTGCTCAGGCAACCGACACCACGTTTTCCATAGACAAACCGTCCTGGTCAGCACAATCACGATCTTCGTCTGCACCAATAGACAGACACGTCCGAATTTTCTCCAAGCAGCTGCGCCACTGATGCAGACTCCAGTGCCGTTTTCATGGCATACGTGGTTGTCTTGATTCGGCAGGTTGATTGAAGAGCGAAGACGCGCTGCTCTCGCTCCCCTAAAGCCTGTGGGTGTGCCACTGTCGGGTCGATGCATTTGTGGATGAGGCATTGCGAGTTAAGCTTCTTCCATTGTTGTCTTTCTATTCCTTTTAGTTTGAGTAAATCTTAGTTTAGCTATTTTAAAATGCCTATAATTGATGCTCAGAAGCTGCCACAATATTGACCATCTATGGTCAATCGACGTGCATAAAACACCAGAAAGGTAAGACTTTGGCTATTTGTGTAGTAGCTGCTAGCTAGTCTGTCAGTTTCTGCCGTCAAGCCCCTCCCGTGAGCGACGCAGCAGGTTCGACGACCGACGGCCTGTGGGCACTCACACCCACACATATGCTACACAATATACGTTCCTACACCGCGTTTTCCGTCGTTTTTTCGACGATGGTTTTGTGAGCGCGGATTTCTATGCGACGTGCGAGCAAATGGCGAAAACCGACCCGCGTTTTCGATTCTCTTGCTGGGGTGTCAAAAGCTGTTTGCTGAGCTGGGCTGAGCCGAGATGATGCATGCGTGCGCGCATCATCAAGTCACTTTTGATTGAGAATATATACCTATATATATCGCAGGGTAGTTGCTTATGGCCACAAAGCCTGGACGTTTTATTCTTAAGAAAGGCTATAGTACTTGGGTTCCCATCTGTAAAGAGCTTTGAGCGAGCGGCTGCAGCCGAATTAAACGCTTGATGACTGTAGAGAGCCGGCGGCTTTCTTCAGTACAAATCGATTGAACATCGGAGGATCCGAAGTCAGTCTCACATGCATTAGGAGGTATTGACCAGAGAGTCAAACGCTGTAGCAATATCCAGGAATATCGTCGCACCGACGCACTGGAGGTAATCAGGCGTAGAAAGGATCGTGCAGGCGTTACAAGCGCATCTGGATACAGAAGTAAAGACAATATGGCATTGCCAGCCGACAAGTTGAGGATAAGCTAGGCAAGACTTATTACTCCGCTACGTCAGGACGCGATATTTCTGGGGCAAGCGGGCACCGAATGTGTCACGTGCTTGGCAGCAATCGGATGGTTTGAGCGTCGAACGAATGCGTGTTAGCTTCAGAATATGGCAGATGCTGGCTGCAACGGATTGTCTCTCCCGTGCGGGGCGGCATCGAGCATAGTTCCGGCAATTGCGGGCAGTGTAAACGCGCTGATTTAAGAAGGATACCACCAAAGTAGCAAACAGTGGGTGAAGTTCGGATCAGTAAGCACCTCGCTGTGCTTATTCTTGCGTGACTTTGCAGCGGTTGGTACCTACGTCCAGGGTCTTACCATTTGCCGATGTGTGTTACGTGCGTGGGCGAAGGCACTACCTACCACGATGTGTAGTTTAGTAGTCATTTAACAGGAACGTAACTTGAACATATCATCGGCACAAGATAGAATTCGTTGAAGGAACTGGCTCATGATCGAGTTCCAGGAATTAATCGCATCATGTATCACCCTTACTGAGCACGCTGTCTTATGATGTAGGCGCGCACCTCCAAAAGTGAGAAGGTGTAAATCGCCCCATGCCACTTTAACTTGGATGACTTTGACTCACGTAACGTCCTGCACAGCTACAATTAAGGTTTTCATGGTGCTGTGTTCTTTTCTGCATGAGCCTGATCGAACAGCTGCCGTGGACCCAAATCAGTCGTGGAGCAGTTAGGAAACCGCTGCTTCAACTCAACACTGCACCGTTATCTGATACAGCTGAGTGAGATGTGAGTTTTGACAATCTACACGTATTTTATATCACTAGGTCATGAAAAGGAGGCAGCGATTACGAAGTGACTGTACAGAGTAGTAGAAGTAGCAGCAGTAGTAGCTGTAGTCGTAAGAGTATCACCTTATTCGAATAGGATAACCATGAAGATGCAGTTAAAGAGTGAACGACAACATGTGTCGTTGTTGTTGTCTGAGACTAGGTAAAGCGCTTACCCATGAGATAGCACCCTCAGTGTTGGACCGTAGCGACATCCTCGTCATGTGATTTAAAACCTCCCAACGCAGGACAAAATTGCATATTTTATGACCAAGATTGTCCCTACAGATCCAGCACTGTCTTGTTCGCAAGCATAGACAGTTGCCGGTCATCACAACATTACAGGGCAACCTATATAAAAGAATTGCTAGTCCAAGTACCGTGAACGTCTACTTGACCTCGAAACAGTGAACGGGGGGGGCATGAGGCCGATTGCTCTGATTGCTTTCGATGTGATTATGTGTCCGCGGAATGAGCTCATGTTGCGTGAAGCGGTAACGCTGGTAGTCGGATAACTTCCAAGTCTAATCGCTATATCGAACTGTGTGGGGAACGTTCGCGTAGATTATGGCAGCTGTATCACACCGCGACACACGAGTCGTAATAGCCCCATTCATTTTCCATATCGTTTTCTTGCTTTATATCTTGGTCGATTGGTCGTAGAAATAGTGGCGCTTTCCACATGATAAATGAGGCCAGCTTCTGTACCACACCGAACGTCTATGTAGAACCCTAGTACATCCTTCAGTTATTGCAACCAGTTCCTCTTGTTGGCCATCCAGACTTGCAAATTAAAGCCCTGGTGTCTTCAAGGCTAGTGTTGTCTGCATTGTAAGGCCTTTAAGGTTCCAATGTTCGCTAGTCGATCGTAAATCGTTGTAAAACTACCATAAGCGTTGCCTTTACCACTTGCACAGATCTAACGTCCTCAAGACAACAAGAAGGTCAACTTTTTTTCCTACAAGTTTCCGAATAGTGACTCGACGTTCTTCTATTATTATGGATGATCCAACCTGCTCTCTAGTCATGTTGCTTTTCTGGAGCTAAAGTCAACATAACTTCATGCTGAAATCGAAAATATGTACTGTTTTCATTGAAAAAGCGGTAGAAAGAATATGGCCTTGATAAACGTGTATCCTGCATTTGCTGCTGGCACTGAAATGCATCGCAGAATCATGACAAAGACGCCAACGGAATTGTTAACAGCTGAAATGCCCAGTTTGTCACTCTTTGGCAGAGGTTCTACGTCCACAGTTCCGATCTGGATAAAAATTGACAAGTATCACGGGACACATTACGGTTCTTGCCTTCCCAATAGTAAAGACTGTGTAATTGAAATCCCACAGGAATGTGCGTGGGTCTGTGCTGAGATACTCACTGAAGTACTGAGCTCGCACGCTCGATATACTGTTGATAGGAAGGTAAAAGCTGTCCGTGCAGTAGCATCTCCTTGCGCGTACAACGATATCGAATGACTGGCGCTAAACATTATTTTCAACGCCAAGGCCGGTCCAACCCTGGCGTTATCCACCGCATCGCACGAATATCGTGGTGTCTTCAACAAAAAGAACAACAAGAGCGTGTTAAGTCTTAGGAGTGTGCCACTAGTCGCTTTCCACCAATCGTTTGGCGTATTCGGAACAACGTTGCATGACTGTAAGGTCTGGGAAACCTCATTCTTATGGGCTCCGCACCAAGTCTGGCTTTCAATCTTAATAAAAACGAGAATGACCAGTACTAATAACTTCAACCTGCTTGATGTTCGCGCAACGACTATCATGTCAGTGAGGGCTTTCGTCAAGACGAAGTTAATCATCATACAATAACGCTGCTAATTTCTGATCTCGGCCACGTCAATTTATCAAGCCGCTCCAGTAAGCAGACTCGCTTCCTGGGTGATCATGTGTTTATATATCGAAACATGAGAAGAAATTCCACATAGATTTTGATGCGGATCTATAAGAAATGGTATGGTAACGCATCGTTTCAGACAAGAATGATACGCGCCGTTATCTAATGCTTCAATTAGCAGTTGGCAGACACTTTAGTGACCCACAATGAGTAGTAGCTTGTCAAAATAATCCATCCTATGGAATCCTTCACTTATGTACCTTGTTAACAAAGCACGCACGTACCCTAATAATAAATTGCATTCCCAAAAATTCTCTACACGCTGGGCCTGCACATAGCGCAAGACATAACGTGCAATGCTGCCCCATTTGGGATACCGGTCCTCTACTATCTCCACGGGTGTATTCGATACATCAACTCACGACACCGATTCTTGCAAAATCGCAGAAATAACATAAACCGACGTGCGCGCTACCGGAATCAGCGGACGACTAACAGAAATACGCTGGAATTGCAAACCATTTCTCTGACAGACGTTAAATCTGCGTTTTCCCTTGTCAGCAGTGAAGCGTGACGAGGATCACCAAAAAAAGTGACATGTTACATATTGATGGTAGGTTTGAAGTGGTCATTACTTGTGCTTTTTTGCTTGCTTCGATACAGCAGTCATTTCTGCTTATAACAGCTACTAATCGCGGATTGCATCCTTAAACACATAACTATCATCAAAAATTAGCTTTCTCGTTGCACCACGCACGGAAGTTTGGTGCGGCGTATAAATTTCAACCCCAATTGTCATGACAGTTGTTATTAGTCGGGAGATCTGTTGTGATTCAGGATGCTTTACGGCTTCTCGGGGCGTGTTGTGGTCGGTCGCTTCAGCATTTAGAAACTGTCGGTCATACTTATACACATGAGGGTGACAGCGTTGTCACGTGTAAATTCAGGAAGTTAGCTTAACAACAGTTGATGATATAAAATATACTGATGTTGGTTAGGTTTATCGCTTTTGAGTGGTAGGCAAGGCCACTTTTTGCGTTATTGTGATACATCGCTTGATTAATAATGACTGGCATGCTCGAAACCATAGTGCTTCCTCATTAGGTGAAGGCATCTCATAGAGCGCTTTTTCTTGTCGACTTTCTATACATTTGCGTACCACTTCACGATAATGGCGTTTCTAAGCGACTTCTATCAGGCTTTGCTTTCCGTTGTACGATAGGATGTGGATCAGCCATCCATTCAGCTGGAGGAGCTGGGATGGCGCGTGGCAGGAAAAAAACTGTTTCGAGTTTGGCTTAAAACACGTGAATCAAGAGGACTGATAAAAAAGATGCACGTTCAGTAAAGCATTTGCCTATCGGATTTTTGCGTATTTGCAATGTGCGCGGGCTGTTCAGCTCTTGTTATGCAGGAATCTGATGTAAAGAGCTGCGTTTGTGGATTCGTTTCCACGGCTGGTAATGATCTGATTCTAGAGATTATACGTTGACATCCCGTTTTCCTGATCTACGGCCAAACTTTCGTGTATAAAGTTCTCAGAGCTGTAAGAGCTTTATTAGTCACTAAAAGGGGTGTATATATAGATAACGTACATCTAGGCAGCATGGTATTTCATAAGCTCTTCTGTATTTTCAGCCGTCGTTTACTGAGATTTCATCCTTCGTCTGTTCCTCGCAGCAATTGTTAAAATGCAACCAGTATCGAGGTCAAATTTGCGCTTGGAAGCTCTCGCTGGATTTACCTCAACTCTTTTGGTGAACTCTGTCGATTTTGCAGTGCCCGCCTTACAACAAGCGCGTCGCGTCGGCCATGTTTCAAGCATCGAAAATCATGTTGAATTTGTGAGAATGTGTGGAAACTACAGAACATGTTAAGTCATCGACAACTGTATATCCTCAACTCATCCATTTAAACGAATGCGGACATGACGTCAATTTGCAACCATATAAACGCGACTTTGATATGAAATTTTTTGGATTGCATGAACACTCCATCTAGCCTTACAGCCTGCATGTAGGCACCTGCTTATCGCTTTGAACCGTAAACTTTAAACCAAGGACCCAGACTCGCTTCATCCCGATTCCGTCAGACCTTTTTATAGTTAGCATGTGCCGCGCTTTGAACCACACCTCATCTGTACTTGTACGACTCGTCCCACACTTGGACATTAGCATGTGCACGTATAACGAGGGAATGTCGGTCGTTTTCGTCGTTTCTCTACTCCTTAGTCTCTCTTCGCTCTTGTCTCATCCTCACCTAATTCTCACCCACTAAACACAAATGCTGTAAACGCTTTCGAGAGCTATTTATTCAGTATCGTTTGCAACCCCTCCTACCGACCAGACTTCGCATCTCTACTGCACTAACTTTTGACCGTAATCATTTTCAACGGACCAAGATAATGACGCCAGCGATCGCTTCTCGCATTCCAAATCTCCGCGAGTCTGAAAATTTTGTGATCTTTCGCGACATGTTTCGATCGCCATGTGACGGTACCATGTACCACCCGCCAGTACGATTTGACAGTAGGATATATTGATACAGACTGGCTCAATTGCGAAATATCTGAAAATATAGCGGTAAGAAAGACTGCGACGTGACTAAACAACGCTCTCGTCAGCTATCGCGTGCTAGCTCTCTCGCGTCTCACGTATGAATTGAACAACGTTCGACAACTAACTTCGAACGCCAGTCCACGTGGACTACCTCAACTACAATACCCGGAAGTCACCACGAGTGCCTTCATAACCCTAGCCGCTCTATATCGTACACAAGTTGTTTTCAACCAACAGTTTTCTACTTCATCAGCAATTCAAACAATAATTCACAATAACAAGATCCGCTGTGCGCATTTGATCGCACCACTTGCAGGATCGGCAACATGGTGCAATCAAAGGCGCACATCGTGCCGCATCACAGTTGCGTTTCCCTTCAACCCCGCACTGCCTCCCGTTCGTTTCCCTTTTTAACTCCCCTCTCTCTCTCTCTCCCTCCGCCCTTTCTCATGCCTCCCCGCGTACCCCTCACCATCGGCCTGTTTGGCTGCGGTACCGTCGGCGGCGGCGTCTTCGACTTGCTGCACGACCCCGCGCGTCGTCAGGCGCTCAGTCGCCTTGGCGTCGACGCGCGCGTGGCCAAAATCTGCGTGCAGGACGTGCACAAAGACCGCCACCTCGCGCACCTGTCGCCGAGCGAGACGTCGTTCACCAGCAACGTCCGCGACATTCTCGACGACAGTCGCATCAACTGCGTCGTGGAGCTCATGGGCGGCGTCCAGGCCGCAAAAGACGTCGTGTTCCAGGCGATTCAAGCTGGGAAGCACGTCATCACAGCCAATAAGGCGCTCGTCGCGTCCTGTCTGCCCGAGATCGAGCAGCTCTTGTGCGCGCATCCACACGTGCGCTTCAGCTACGAAGCGGCCGTGGCCGGGGGCATCCCCATCATCCACACGCTCCAGAGCGCCTACAACAGCGACACGATCACGGAAGTTGCCGGGATCTTGAACGGCACAACCAACTACATGCTGTCCAAGATGGAGACACAAGGCGTGGCATACGACGCAGTACTGAAAGAGGCGCAGGCGCTCGGGTTCGCTGAAGCCGACCCGAGCGCCGACGTCGATGGCTACGACGTCCAGAGCAAGATTGCGATCTTGACGAAACTGGCCTTTGGCGGCATCGTTCAGCCAGCGGCGATCCCGACCATGGGCATTGCGCGGCTCTCGGCAGCGGACTTTGAGTACGCCAAGATGATGGACAGTACGATCAAGTTGCTCGGGGTGGCAAAAGTCGTGGGAGAGACGGATACCGACGGAAGTAAAAAGAATACCGGTATACCGACTGCCGTCACGGTATTTGTGTCGCCGGTTGTGGTACACTGTACCAACGTCATTGCGAGTATCAGCGGCGCAACGAACCTCGTGAACGTGCGCTCGCTTAATCTTGAGAGCACGGCGTACGTCGGGCCAGGCGCGGGTCGCTTGCCCACGGCGAACTCGGTCTTGAATGACATTGTTCAGCTCGCACGTGGCGACGCGCCGTGCGATCCGTTTATGCACGCGAAGCCGCTGACACTCGAGCCCGACTATGAAGCGCGGTTTTACGTGCGCATCACGATCACGGACGGATTGGGCATTATCCGCCACGTGGGAGAGACGGCGGAAGCAAGCGGCGTGTCGATTTACTCGATTCTTCAGGCGCCCATCGTCGACCGCGCGCGCGTGCAGTTTGTCGTGACGACAGAGACGTCGCCGTTGTCCAAGGTGCGCGCCATGTGCCAGAAGATTGCGGCATTGCCGTTTGTGCAGGAAGAGCCGCTGTTTCT
The DNA here is from genome assembly GCA_000173235.2 of Hyaloperonospora arabidopsidis Emoy2. Classification (NCBI taxonomy): domain Eukaryota; phylum Oomycota; class Peronosporomycetes; order Peronosporales; family Peronosporaceae; genus Hyaloperonospora; species Hyaloperonospora arabidopsidis. Next base: position 50,745 of record JH598068.1, read on the forward strand.
ACCAATCATGTAAGAGATTGTGGTGACAGAGCCGGTGCAGTATGGTGTCACGACGTCGAGGAATGATGGTAGCACAAACGGTATGAGCTGATGTTTGCGTTGTCAATTGAAGACATGGACGTTGCTGTTTACTCTTGTCTTGGACGGTAGAATGGCGTTTATACACGCCACGATGACCTCTCTTTCTTTATATTTCAAAAAGTTTAGTTTTTAGAGATCGACGTGGCGAAGTGTGAGGGAAACGCGTGTACCCATTTCGACATTGTCGATGCTGTGTAAGTAGCGCGAATAGGCTTCAGCCGTGAACACGAGGAGACTGCGACGTTGTAACTGGAAGGTTGAGTGCTGAGTCGAGTTGCTCCAATTAGCAGCTGCTGCACGATGTGGCTCAAAAGTGACACGGCAGTCCGCGCCTGTGCTGAGGATGGCAACTAATGGGAAATACGCCGGTCCGTCCTCGTGCGGCAGTATACAGTCCCCCACTCCATATTCTTGTCAGCGAGTCAAACACTCGTTACTTATCGTGACTATGACAGTGTCTCAGCAAGTTATAGTCACGCACAAAACTCACTCACCATTGATCAGTGCGTGGTTGGGCCTCTTTTCTTCACCAAAGACCCCCACACCCACTAGTGTCTGACAGATCTGCATGAGCCATTGAGGCAGTGGCGTGGATTCAAACGGACTCTTGACTTCGCCTCCCCACATTTGCAGACGGCGGTGCTTGAGTTGTACCCAACTCTCGCTGTCGTCTGGAACTGCATACACCCGTTCTAAAATAGCGTCCTCCTCGTCCTGCGTTATCCAATCGGGAATGTAATACACTCCACGAATTGGACCTCGCCGGAACGTTTTCAGGTCAATTGGTAGTACTGACCTAAATACAAAGAGATAAAGAGAGATAGAGAGACACGAGAGACTCATTTGGGTGGTGTCTTTTCACGTTCGTTTTCAAAGAATGTACAGACACGTTGGAAGTTCCCACCTTTTATTCCAAACTCTCAATGTATCATGGTGTAGCGAGTTTATACACTGCTCTTTGACCGGCGCCACTTTTTCGGTTGTTTTCGACTCAACGATCGGCGTATGCGTTCGAGTAGTAGTCTCACGGGCACGTCGACGTTCGTCGCTTAATAGTCGGCAAAAGTCCATGTAGCGATTCGGAGGCCTATTTGAGACTTAACTGATTGGGCGTAAAAAGATGAGGTCTTTGTGTCGGTTATGTGTAGTCGTTAAAACGGGTTTCGTGGTCGACAAGGATCACTATTCTTTTGTTTTCTGTCAGCTGAAGCCGTTTTCTGCTGCTTGATGAGACGACCAAGAAACAAATTCAGAGCATTTTTGATAGAAAAAGTCGATGTCAAATGGAAGACGTTGGGTACGTACAGCGACTGAAAGCAGTGGCATGAAGGTGTTCGATGCTATTCATGACTAATGGAGGGGTAGTGACGAGAACTAAACAAATGAGGCTATGAACGGATGGGTACGCGAGAGAGCGTCAAAAGCGTGGCATAATAAAGGTGACGAAAGCAAGTAATGCGGTTTGTGATTATCGCTGTTGGGCTTGAACAGTGACCACCGTCAATTGCGTGACCCTTTATCGAGTACAAAGGTAAGTTACGTGTAAATCTGGGGCCTACAGGCTAGGAGCATGAGTCGGCTGCCCGGTTCTGTACGGGTATATCCAGCAGCAAGCACACGGCGCTGTCAGGCAGTATCGCACTAGTGGTTACTCGTGACCATCTTGCACAACGATCTGTATCATTTAGAGAGACCGTATTCATTACCATCCCGTCCTGATAAAGACCCGTATTGTTAAACGACCTACATTGCAATCGATCCCTATCATTGTGCGACCATAATCGATATGCGACTTGTATTTCTAAGTCTTCATAAGTTTCGGACCCTTATTTCTAAGATCCGAATTAGCAAACTACTGTATTCTAAAGCCCATATTGCTGAATGATCGGCGTTGCTAAATAGCTGGATAACTAAACGATCCATCTTGCCCCGATAACTCTATCGCTAATTTCCCCACCAAGCGCAGTGGCCGGAAGTCCTCCGTATCATCTTTCTTTACCTGACCTTCCGTATTGAACATACTTACGCGTTACTGAACGCTGCATTTTGCATGAATTTCCTATGTCGTACATATCCGTATTGCTGAACGGATCTGCATTGAAGGCGACTGTGGCGTATGCACCCAGTGCATCTTAAGGAATCGCGTGTACACAACACAGAGACTTGTTATCCATTCCGACGTAGTATGCGATCATAGGACACAGGCTTAACGCAATCGTAGACAAAAAAAACGCCGATCTTTAACGTAGACTCCCCAAGCAGCATCAATAGTAACATTATTGTCACGACCACAAAATACCAGTAGCTTTGCGTAAAATCTGCAGTATACCGACAAATTGCCATCTCTTTTTTACAGTCCGCTAAAAGACCTACAAAAAGAGAATTAGCGTCCTCTAACTGAATGACAGCAGCTCGACCTCAAAAATGAGAGTGGCCTTTGGCGGGATCACAGGAGGATACCCCGACTCGCCGTACGCGTACTCGTGGGACAGCGTGAGCTTGGCGATCTGCCCCGTGCTCATTTTGGCGACGCCTTCGTCCCAGCCACGAATCACTTGGCCAGCGCCCAGTTTAAACTGGAACGGACGACCGCGGTCGCGGCTCGAGTCGAACTTGACGCCATTGGTCAGCGTGCCCACGTAATGCACCGACACGGTTTGGCCCTGCTGGGGAAAGCTGACGCCGTCGCTGCAGTGGACAGCATCATGTAAAAAGCGTTATTTTAAATATCGATGTGTATAAAGGACTTTTGAATACAGTGTGAAAAACAAGCGGTGGGAGAGGCAAGAAAGGTGGGGGAGCGGCGTACCCAGGATTGATAGACTCGATCTCGAGACTCATTGTGGTTCGATTGGCTTGTTGGACAATGAGTCATTCTGAGGACGGACATGAATGGATAAAGTAAGCGATAAGTACGCAGAAAGAGTCGGGGAGGGGGCAGTGAGGTACTTCACAGAAGCCCGTCTAATCAGTTGGGAAGCGAGAGGATGGAAGGATATGTGCCGTGCGGTTACTTCTTATTGGTAAAAGAGACAGACGACCCCTCTTAGATGTGATATTTTTTGGGGTGATGGATATATCTATCACTCGCGATAGAAACAAAAGATGATAGCAACAAAAGATGATCCATCACTCACTGAGTCGACGCTGATTGAGTGCGATTCCTTTTGTTCGAAGTTTTTTTAGCACTAAACGATGCTACAATCAACGACAGTATGCTCATATAAGGTTGCTGACTCATTCCTCCTAAACGACGAGAACATATCTAATGCTGTTTGCGATGCGTCCGGTCTCTCCTCTCGACGGTATCTCGATCGATAATATACCAGACCACTTTGTGGAGGTGCTCTTTCACGAGTTAAATCCTCAACTTGTTCACTCATCGTCATAACTCTTTTCTGTATCTTTTTGCAGCTCGTGTTCTCAACTTTCCCTCTCATTAAGATCCTGCAGCGATCGTCCTTTCACTCGGTGAGCCAACAGATTCGAATACCCTTATATAGCAGACAGGAGCTTCCCCATAATCGTTTGCTTAGACATTGTCATGGCTATAATGTATCGGACGACGACAAAAAGTAAAGTCGTGCGTGGTTGTGGGACGCAAGAAGATCATTTCGTTACAGCAGTGTACTTACTTAAACATTACGTAGGTTCTCATCATCGTGCCAACACCTCGCTTCAATGTCCAGAAAAAACAAGCAAGGCATCGTTGCCTTCTTGTGTAGCTACTACTACATTTGTTACGGTCGTGTATATGCTAGAAACACAAATCAAACCGCGGCTCATGCAATGATGATGCGCGGTGACGTAGCAGTAGTGGCTGTCATTGAACGACCGGCCGTTCTATTCGGGTTCTTCTCAACGTTATTGCGAACAGTGTTAGAATCCAAGCTCACGCCTTCCTTAATGACGAAATTACGATAGTACACTAGCACGACGGCAAAGACGGCCTGTTAAAGACAAATTTTAGTTAGTATCATCAACGCAACTGTGCCGAGGGGAGTCACAAGAACGTACATAGGCTAGGAACATGAAGAAGGAGAAAACCGAGCCAGCCTCGTTCGTGTGTACATTGGTATGCCTGTCACCTTTGGCACGCTCGATACGGGCCAAGTAGGCGGCTCCTGCAAAGATAATCGAGAGCGAGAACATTTGCAGTGACATCATGAGCACGACGCCAATGAGAAATCCGACAGCCAGCGGTGTCTGGTGCTTCCTCATGACCATGGTGCCTCCAATGGACAGTGCGATAATAAGAATCATCGCCCAGATGCCGACGAAGCCGAGCGACTTGGAATCACTCTCGCCTTCGTGGTTGTTATTCACGGCCGCTACAATTGCGACAATCGCGTACATGAATCCGAGCAACATCGTGCTGAACCAGAGATACGTGATGACCATCTTGGGGCTGCTAAAGCATCTGCGGGCTTTGGCCAACGCATCTGCTACGGTGGTGAGCATCTAACAAACAAGAAGAAAAAAGGAAGAGGGTGGACTAGAGTGTGCCAATGTAGCACTAGTGTATTGCAGCGCTCACTAAATATGTGAATACCTTGTTAGGTAGGGAAGGAAGTTGCTCCAAGTTGCTCGATGGATGCTGATGCCGACTCGGGTAGTGAATCGCGCGAGCTGTTTACGGCTTTTCTTGGGTTGAAATTCTTTGAAAAGCGGGATCTCGATACTAAAAATACAATTCTGCTTAGAACTCGGAGCTACATCTCATATCTGCCATCACGATTCATGCGATTCTACACATGATAGATATATGCATCTATTGTGCGTTTATGCTCGTGTCCTTTTGGAGAATACTCAAACAAGCAATCGCAGTTGTCAGTCACTTGTCCCTGCTTCGCTGTTTTATACTGTTGCAAAAGTGCACCCCGACTGATAGCGAGTTTTTCACCATTTCCAAGCTGACATTCTCATGCACCAGCATTTCACACTCTTCGTCATGTGGCAATAATGAATGAGACTTGCTACATCCGGTACATTCTCGACGACTTGTGTGTACATTTGTAAGGTACAATTCAGACACGATGCCTTCGATCACGGTGTCGTGCTGTAAAACACACCGTGTCTGCCATCCGTCGTCGTTGTTCCTCCACCTTTTTGCTGTGTTGTACGCAGATCACAACTCGTGTATGAAATGCCCTCCAGCCCATGTGTTTCGTATCGGCTGTTCCGCCACCTTGAAGCATCGGTGATAGTTACTTGTCTATAAACGTCATGCGCACTCGCGGCGCGATTATACTAGGAAATACAGTGTCAAGACTATCGTTGCTAACACTGCTTTCGCGGCATCGCACTTTTAAGGCAGCACCCCCCCCCCGTCTGAATCCAATCACCATGGAGGTCTGTCGTACAGAAGGTTGTTCTGCTGCTCTCTTTGACCTTCGGGTCGGTCGTAGGTTGATTGGGCGAAGCGGTACTGGCTTTCCGACAAATGGGTCGGTAGGCTTTTGTGAGGTTATGTCAAAGCTTTTGCTTGCTGCGTTGCTATGTTCGTGGGATGCCGCAATATGATTGTCGAACCTGCAACGTCGCCTGTATATGAGGAAGACGCGACGCTTTGTTGACATTAGGTGATCCACAAGTCCTCGGGTATATTTCAGCTGTCCCATGACCACTTCTGCGATGTCACGAAAGCGGCCAGAACATGAAGCAACTGAACCACGTGTACAGGGTACGACCAAGGCGAGCACTCGACCTCGTCCGGTTGTCAACCAGAGGCAGGACACCGCCTGACGTGATCGTCAAC
>JH598068.1:66503-97436 GCA_000173235.2 Hyaloperonospora arabidopsidis Emoy2
ACGAAGAAAAAAGAGCTGATTGATTTGTTAGGATATAACTATCTTTGGTCTGGCAGAATACACGACATCTGACAAATGTCAACATCGTTTTCACGAGTCACCGTGTGTCTTGTTGAATGAATCGTCCCCTGCTTACATCTTGTTATTTAACGATTATAGGCTGGTAGCACGGCAAAATGGAGAAAGGTGAGGCTGGGATTGTGTAAGGTGTCTTACTGGTACCACCTTTGTAAGACATCTTACACTATCCTAGTCTCACCAATCGTGTTATCGAATCACCCCGTTACAAGACGCCCGTAAATAGCGTCATATTCTGACTGCTGCTCCCGCGGTCTGACTGCCACTTAGTAGGATCAAGCATCCCATGTTATCTGTAAATCATGACGTGACAATTCATTTCATTTGGCTGATTTATTTCGTGGTAGACCGTCGTGGATAGCGACCGGTAAAGAACAGGTTGGGTTGACGGGAATATGGAAAGTGTCTATTCCTAAAATTAAATATCCCTATGCACCGTAACATTCCTGCTCATTTATTCTGCTATGTCTTTCTTTTAAACATCCTCGATATGTTTAAGAGAAACCTTCCCTATCGGCTGTTTTAAACTGTACGACCACATGTGCACCATTCCACCAGATATATTCTGGCCTTCTCACCATTTTATCGTGGTAGACGACAACAACCAGGTGACTGGGCCACGACAATGTATACCTCAGCACCATATCTAGTATTGTTGTAGCGAGGAAGCAGACCCCTTGTTAGAGAAGGACTTTTGGCTTGCAGCCACTTGGTTCTTAGGAACTAATAACAACGACTTACGAGTATATCCTTCCTAAAAACTGGGTAAGACTCTTCAGTCTACAAGATCATCCTGACAGTCCAGACGGGGACCAAATGCACAAGGTGCTCTGAGAGACAAGTCTTAACGACTTGTTTTCTCTACGACTCTAAAGGCGAGCTGAAACTTCATTTATGATTTATCTACGGTCATAAACCCTTTCCTACGTACCGTACACTAAGATGAGCTAGATAACTATAATACTATTAGTATGCCGGATTTTTATGGATGGCGCTTCAGTCAGTCATTAATTATGACATACTTAGTACAACTGTATTAGGCCTAGTACCAACACCGATACATACGGAACGATATATACAGTGCCACTTTAAACGAGTCACATCCAATACATCTTTAAGGACGTAGTCGACTTCAGATTAATGTACTGTGACCCCGTCACACACTCCCCCACCAGACTTACGTTTCTCACGAAACGCCGCTCGATTCATTTCCCCTATAAGGAAGTTGCACGAACATACCTTACGGTTTTGTATCAAGTGCATACAAGTATGACGTTACCCAACCGATGATTAACGACTTTTAACGAAGTACTCAACGTAGACTTATGTGAGACGAAAGATTAAAAAATTGACACCGATCTAAGGGGTGGGAGAGTCCAAAACCAGCACTCCTATGCACGATGTCGATTCTAGTTGTGCACCTAATCTTTTACCAGAATGTAGTGCTGCGGATGCTATAACTGCATTACGCCTGATGCGAGATGAAACGGGAGCCATGATCATCGAAATTCCATAGAATGAACATCAGCGACAACTTGGTGACCAATAGGACCGTGCGCAGCACCTATCAATGATCAAGGATTCAATCCGTAACCATAAACACTATACTTTCACGTCTTTCGGCATGGAAGAGCGCATGTAGCAGGTACCCTCCTCCAGACAAGAGGATGAGTACACCTTTTATGGCGAGCACCGAGACCCCGCGTACCAGCTGTAACAGTCTACACTTTTACTGGCTCTGCATCGTAAAGTATGGCCCAAAAATGCCTTTCGCAAAAGCCCCATGTGTTCCAACCTCCTCGGCTTTTTATACTCGGGACCTATGTTCCACAAAACCAAGGTTGCTTTCGAGGTCAGCATCTTGTTTGTCTGCTGGGTCCATAAAGCATGGCGTTTGAGCAGTATGATGGCTCTAAGATCAAGTGGCAATTTATCTAATGGGCGTCTCGAACGAAAACTTCAGTACGATTTGTGAAATTACATCCTAAGGGCCAGTTCCTATCTATTTATTGGTCATGCAATGCACTTCCCTAATTCCCGCACCAAAGTGCTACGTCCATTTACGCACCCACGAGTCCAAAACACAACCCTGTCATGGACCCGCCCTTCTCCACCATTACTGGTGGAAGTTAACCTGGTTTGTAAGTTGACCCTGGCCACGGTGTTAAAACATCCATGCCGTATGAACAATCATACCACATAGATACCTTGTAGTCGCATGCGTTCTTGGGCTCCTTGTTCACACTCCAGTTCTCCAGATGCCGGTATTGGCCGTAAAATGAAGACGCGGAAGGATTCTCTACATATTTAACTGAAAGTTTACTTGCTAATCAGGCAGTGCGGCGGATAACGGTATTAATGATTAAATTCACCTTTGAAGCTGATCCACGAGTGTGCAGTGTCTTCACGAGACTTTGGCTCAGATCCAGAGCAGGCTTGTAAGGGTTCACGCAACTCATCAGGCGTCGAATGAATAGTAAGCAAATTAAGCGTATGAGGCGCCGCTGGGCTTCCTATTACTGATGTTGCAGCCCGCGGCAAGACTGGCATCCTCGGCACAATAGCATCCACATCTATGTGGTTCGGGTCCTGATACGGCTTTAGTACACCAACGACAAACAGGGGATGTGTACGCAAGTTCAGCACCCACGCTAGGCCTTTATTGGCAACTATCATGAAGTTGCCATTGAGTTGCGAATGCAACTTTGATTGAAACACTGCAGATGCTACATTTGTAGGTACTACGCAATTAGTAAAACTTGGTCTCCAACATCATTATTCTCAATACATCCTCTATCTTTGACACCAACTTGTTCTTTTTTATCTTGGCTTTCAGCCATTGCTGAACGCACATGTGTTAAGACATTGAAGCACGTAGCGATGAAATCTTTCAGCCTCTTCTCAATAGAAGTTGGGCCAAAATCAGCAAGCCGATCAGAAACTTCCTTCCCAGTTAGACATGGAATACACATTGGTAACGATGATGTGGCGCACGAGTGCGTGAAGCCGTTAGCATAAATTGGTGAGATTCTCGTAGAGGCGTGTACAGAGTTATTCAAACCAACTAAACAACTGGAATCATTGAGCTACAATGCCTAAGCGCATCAGCACATACACTGCAGAAGATATTTTTATAAACGTTATTGACGCGCTCTGTTTGGCCATCGATCTGCGAATGCATAGACGTGTATATGTTAGAACGGGTGCCAACCATTTGAAAGATGAACTTCCAAAACTAACTCATAAACCGAGGGTCTTGATCAGAGACAATGTTCACAGTCAGAATGTGTCGTCAAAACACTCGATCAAGAAAAATCTGAGCTGTACCTTCATCATCAATTGCGTCTTGTGCATTCACTAAGTGAGACATCCATCCATTTTGCTCAAGCGGTCAACCGTGACCACAATACCAGTTTTGTCATCAAAAAAATAAGAATGGACTCCCAATACCTCGTGTATACAAGTTGAATGTATAGTATCGTAGCCGCACGTGAGAAGCGTTTTTAACGCTGAAACGTCTCGCATGTGCTCACATATGTACCCAGCCGTTTAGAGTTTGGCCCCCCAGTACCTCTGCCTCACTGAGTAATAAATCTCCTCACGACCACAATAACCGCCCAACGAGGTGTCATTTGCCTCGAAAGGATCTGATCCTTTAATTTCTTAACACGAGGAGTAACAATACGAGGAGTGTACTCAATTTCTGTGCAATAGCACAAAATACATTGATTATAATCGGTGATGGATTCTAGAACGCAAGCGTGTCGAAATTTTTAAGTCGGAGTCTTTTTAACGCCTCTCTCCGTAAACACGTAACAAAGCTACATAATGATCGTCACAGATATAGACCGCACCAATCAAGTCCAAAATGAACGGCGACAAGTCTATACATGATCAAGCTCATAATTTAGTCCTGCTTGACAGCGCATCCATCGTTATGCTTTACTACCTTTAATTTCGCCTTGAAGCTATATTTCGCAAAGAATGATAGCCCACAATCCATTCTATCTATGAGAGTATGTGACTGAGTTGCAGTGTGCGCTTGTTCATGATCGGTGTCAACTAGAAACGGCTTCTAGCCAGTAAAATACATTCTGAATGTGATTAGAGCATACTTCATAGGAATTAGCTCCTTGATATGAGCTGGAATGTTTGTCAGCAGCTTTCAGCTGGCAAGATGTATAGGCACTGACACGCTCACTTCCTTCAGTATTTGTGTGTAACAGAGCACTGACAGTGAGAAGTCAGAATAATATTAATGAATACTAAAAGACCTCTCCAGATCTGGCAAAGCCAAAATAAAGGGATGAAGGAGACTCTTCTATACGGCATCTTTAATGCTACTCCAGCACCAGCCCGCATTCTTTATAAGTAAGACAGATAATGGTGTCGCCATATCAGCGTGATTGTAGCTATACTTCTGTAAGTAATGGGTACGACCAAGCCATGTACGCAAGTTTCTATTTTTGGCAATCGACCAATTATTGTGGCTATTACCTTTGCAGGATCTGCTTCCTGGCTACGCTTTTCATAAAATACACTAGTACGGAATAATCCTCAGCATGAAAGAAGCCTCCTAGGAATTAGCTACATCGGTGCGCATACACTCGATCACTGCTCGCTCGTGGTAATACATCTACTAGGTCGATATCACTGTACATGGTGCAACCAACCAGATTTTTTCGGCTACCCTTCTAGAAATCAGCGTTTGTAATCTGAATAGAACAGCGTTAAGATTATTATCGTGAACAATGCGCCAATTACCATTCGTTTTATCAACACAGAAGGTTTTTGTTGAGTGCGGGAATTTTCTCGAATAATACCTGCCATGTGATTCGCGTGAACGAATTCATCGACAACATCGCACTATTTCTTTGGAATAGTCCACTGTCATGCGAAATAATATTCGTTTCCAGTACCAGGTCAATTGCATGACGTACATATCTATCAAGAGGTAAAAAGGATGTTAACTTTATCCCACTACATCCATATATACTTCACCAAAGGGTACAAAAATACAAAGGATTCTCTCTTTAGAAGGTAAACTTAACCTCGAGGACAGGTCGAACGGTCACTATATTAGATCACCAGCCTTAGACATTTGATAAAACTCATCAGCAATTTTTACCTACTCCAATAGATATGCTCAACGATGGTATGGACGAAAGGACGACTTCATTATCAACACCTCCTGTCCTTCCGTTAACAAGGGTATAAATCTGCTTGCATGTATCACTGCATAGCAAAATAGCCACCTTACGTTTCGTGGTAGGGATTCGATGTTGCTGCTGTATCCCTGAAGATATTGTAAACTTTCTAAAAGAGGCCTATATAGAAGATTCATTTCCACGTTCGATAGTATTATTAATCTTAATTTGCTCTATAAGAGAGCCGATGTCACCATATACATCCAGTGAGTTTCTATCACTTCCTCATTCATTCAGCGGATCTATACATGCTACTCCACTCCTATCGAAAGGGTATCTACCCTACTGCATTGGCATTTCGCCAACAGTGTCATCACCAACATCTAGTTGGGCGCTATCGCAGCTGCCCTTACTCAGTAGACTTGTGCGTGAAAATCTACGCACACCAGGGGGTCAGACCCCTAATGAATCGGTCTGGACACACATTTTTTGCAGCCCCCAAAGACTCGGCATCATCATAGGTATTACAGAGGGGATTACGACCCATTTCACTACGTGTCAACGAGCATTGTTTTAAAACACTATTGAGGGAAATGGATTCTATTAACTCATATACTCCAATTTACACCTGACTGACTGATTCGGTGGGTGAATCGCGCCAATGTAGATTCTGTTTCCAGAGAGAGCGGGTTCATGAATTTCAAACCCCTGCTAGAAAAGTTGCGCGTTGTTCTTTAGGTATTAGAATCTCAATCAATACAGAAACGCTTGACGTGTGATCCAATTCATACCGAGAACGAAATCATATCCCTAGTTTAATTACACTATAAGGCAAGTTTGATGCTGTCGAAGTCTTAAACCTTTTATCCTGAGTTCATCGGAGCTTTAGGGGTAGTAGGACGCGTTCCTGTAGTCAGGAAAGCCTTGATAAGGGCACGTGTTTGATCGTTTTAGCGACTCAGCGTATTGTTATTCACTTCAAGGGAACGTTGCTGGACAAAATTCAGGATGATCCGGTTCTTTTAAATTGACCTTGTCTTCGCTAAGCCCTGAACGTTTGCTAACACAAGCAACAAGCCAGACTTGTACGCACGCTTCTTGGTAAGTGTCTCAAAGTGCTTTATGGATAAATTCTATTTGCCTTTACCACCTCGATAATCCACAGATCCCATGTATTGCTCAGGAGATCGACCAAGCCGTGAAAACTGGGAGTCGACGGGATTTCACCGCAACATGCCCGATTTCCGGGTTTGCGGTATTTTACGGTTCGGACGATTATTACGCGGCTTTAGCTGGGATCAGCGCGTAAGTAGATGTTTGTACCTCCGCACTTGTAATATCTACAGATGTTACGTTGCTGTTTCATAGCTGGAAGTCCAGCTTCATCACCTTCATCATATCTTAGGACCATGGGATCATGACTGTCCAGTATACATGCATAATGCCCATGGGAACCGTAACGAGCTACTTTAAAGTTGAACTCAGTGTACAACGCAAACACTGCTGCTTTCGCATAGGTTTACTGGTGGAACCTAGAGATTTCGTCCTAGCAGCTCCAGTGCGAAGCTCTTCTATAAAGATGGTCACTCGGACTTTTTCTGGCAGAGCTCAAATGTGTTGCAGCAAGGAGGTTCCAAACTCCTTGGCACAGTCCGACAATATTTTGACACTGTCGGGAGGATAAAAAACGTTGTTGCACAAGGTATGCGTGATTAGGGGGTGCAAAAAATCGAGATATTTTGTCCAAATCGAATCCCAAGTGGAATACGCGAAATCTACAAATGTATTACACGTTAAGGCTTATGCTCTGGTCCTGCCTCGGGGTTTGATAATGGCCACGTCAAATTGTTGTGAATATGGCTTGATCAAAGCGGTGTAAATCGCCGTTTCAACCTCTTGGATCTATAAAAAATAGTACATGCCTTCTCTCCGTTGAAAGCCTTAACGCTTAGAACTAGTGCACGAGCATTATGCTTGTTGTCAGCTATTTGTACATAGAAGGTCGGCATAGCTGCTGCCACGTGATCGTGAGCTTGACCAATCAACTCGGCCCGAATTCCATGAAGGCATAAATAATTTTGTTGAGCAGAGCCAGAGCTTATATTATATACGGCTCTGCTTTCTCCGCACGAACCAACAAGATTAATTTTTCTAGTACCAAAACGTTGGGGTCATAGAGATAACTGTTTTATCACCCTCATAGAGAGTATGTATGTTGAGACGCAGGTACAGAATCTACTACTAGTGCTACCAAGTGTAGCGGAGCTACACAGATCTTTAGTTAGAGGAAGCGTTTCGGCTTAAAGCCACTCCGTTCTACGGAACTAAGTACAACGACTAAATGTTTTATTTCGTTCAAATGATCTTGGGAAAGTACATGAAAAAACTAAAATCTTAGTCAGTGTTGAGGGAACTAACAGCACACGATTCTTAAGAGTACCGAGTCTATAAGGAATAAGACTCGTCTGATCAAGATGTGAACTGACCTTTTTTATTTTTTATCTGCTATAATAAACTCTGTCCTAAGTATGCTACACTGAGGTTAATTAATTGATGTAGCATCATAGTATGCAGACCTTTTGATGCGTGACACGTCAGTCAGTCGTCAATGTATGTAGTACTCTGTACTGCCCTGTCGATTAAAGGTCCATACCCGATAGGGTACAATATTACCGATAGGCGACCTTACAGTCTAACCTTAATACCTTCATAAAGACATGTGATAAGTTTGTATTCCACGCATTATTATCGATTGTCTAACCGTCGTGTGAGCCGGTTCCAGTTTCCTTTGATCCAGCTTGAAATATTTGTATACAATGCTGAATTTTAGTACTGGAAAGCCCTCATCAAGGTAATGCGATGCTTCGTTCGACGACTTACATTGGGTAACAATGCAGCTGTCGCGCGCTATCGCAACAACTAAATGCGAATAGGGAAGCCAACTGGTGAAGCGACTTGGACGTCGTCGATCGATGTATGGTGTGATGATAATGGTCAAACGGAGTCCCTGTCGCGCTTAAGTCCAAGTATCAGCGCACTTTCACGTTAAGTACTTTGAACGATGAGTACATGGAGCTCAACATGTACACCCAAGTCGGACTGTGGGCGCGCATCATGATGCCGGGCCTCATATTTGAGCAGAAGAATTAGATGGCCAACAGAGAAGATATACATGGGCAGTTACTTACAACTAATTCAGGGTACCACGCAGGGATGAAGCGCGCGGACAACCGTCACCACCTTATATTTGAGAATGTGTGATTGCTCATGCACAAAGATCTGTGAACAAGGTTTGTTTCCGCTAACGTCGGTGGGTGCTCCAAATCCAGAAGTGAGCGAAATAAAAGACTTAACTTTCAATTTGAAAAAAACTGAACACAAACTGCACCTTTCTGCCACATCTAACTTTGTTTGAACGAGCATTAATTAGCTTCAGTTGCGACATTGCAACAAGAATACATCATATTTGCGAACAACATCTTGTTGGCCTCTTCATGAAGGCCGCCGACACCGAGCGACACCAATATATCCCCGCCGCTACGGTCATTATAACACATGAGAAGAACGAAAAAACAGCAAGTGACAGTGTTTTTTAAGTGTGCATTCTCGTGGCACAGTCACCTAGTTCTTGTCATCTACCAAAACAAAGTGGTAAGAAGGCCAAAATATATCTGGTGGAATGGTGCACATATGGTCGTGCATTTAAAAACAGCCGATAGGGAAGGTGTAAAGGGTTTACACATCGAAGGGTACTCGGTACCCTGTGTCTTAGACACATGGGACGGTATCCCACTGAAAGAGATATAGAATATCTTATCGGCTTATAGGGGCTGACGGGTGTCAGCCACGAGATAGGAAAGATCTTAAAAGATACTAATTTAGGACATGAGTGTCTAGATTAGGTGATATCAGGATTAAGATATTCTGTAGAGTTAAACGTAAATAAAGTTCAGTTCCCCTTATGATCTTGTCTAAGGCACGTGCCTTGCGAGGCGTCTTTGATCGTTAAGAGTTAGCAACATCTCCGTGAGGTAGTTACTCTTGAGCACTAAGTGCTGTAGATTGACTGAATCCTTCGGTTCCCTGGAACAGGGACCTTAAGCGTTACGCTTGTTGACTCATAGAGTCCAGTTCTTTAGAACTAATATCGCTCTTTGAGCGCTAAGTCTTCCTCTGACTTAAGGAGCTGTGTCGCTGCGCTACACTTGGTAGCACTTGTAGTCAATCTACATCTGAGTCTTTAAAGACTGATCCTCTGTGAGGATGGAAAACCCCACTCCCTTCTCTGAGGTCAAACGGTCGCGCTTGATAAGCTGACCGCATCTTTGGGTCCAGAGTATGTGGAATTCCTTGTATCGCAAGGCCCAGAGGTGCTGACTGCACGTGTTGAGGGTTTCTTGCAGTATGAAACGTCCGTTATAGGGCAGATCCAAGACCAAATGGCGTCGGCTATGCCTACACGCTATGTGTCTGTCCCAGACGAAAAAGCTAGGCCTCGTCCACTTAGAGTGGAAGTTAAAAACTACTCAGGAAAGGAGGGTGAGAACCTCATCCTCTGGATCCGTGAGATTGAGGTGGCCATGAGATCAGGCCTGATCAAGCTTGACCATCAACAGGTCTCGCTGGCTATATCAAAGCTTGATGGAAGAGCTAGAGAATGAGCCTTGACGTGTAGCACGTCGGTCGACTTAGCGTTTCCCACATGGGAGTCGCTTAAGTCACAATTGGTACAGGTGTTTTCACCACCTAACCAGGCTTACCGCGTGCGTTCACGATTTTTATCAACCCGTCAGGGTAAGAATGAGTAAACGGACTATGTCGAAGAGCTGAGAACTCTCATGGCTGCTATGCAGTCTGACCCTCTGCCTGAAGCAGTCCATGTGACTATATTCATGGAGGGTCTCCGTACTGGCGTTGCCAGAACCGAAGACTTTCGGGTTCACCCCTCTACATTCGAAGAGGCTGTGAGAATTGCTCATAATGCTGAGCATAATTTCAAGTCGGCCAGACTTGGCTGGAATGGGTACAACCCTAGCTCTGAGAGAGAAAACTCCACGAGTACTCCGGCCGGTAATAGGCCGGAACCGATGGATCTCAGCTATGCTGAAGACGAAGTTGAAGTTGAACTTCAAGCTGCTGAGCAGCAACGTGTTGTACGACGTTGTTGTACGTGCGGAAGCATTAAACACTTACGGCCTGGTTGCCCTTTGCGTAGACAGCGCCAGGCTACGAGTCAACAAGTAGGCACGGGGCGCCCTACTGGGGAAGAACTAGGTTCTGTAATACCTTTAGGAGGTAAAGTTGAACAGGGCTTACCCTCAAAGAGTTCCATACCTACTGATATGGAGCGTGGATACAAGGCTGGCTTGTTGGTTGCTGAGGAGAAAGTTAAAGGCTTTGAAAAGCCTTGGTCGATTTTAATAGATTCTGGGGCGTCTTGCAATTATGCTCGACGTCGTTCCCTTGAGAGAAGTCAGGTTTATACTGAAGCGCTTACAGCGCATGAGGGTGATTCCATCACGATTCCGTTAGCGACTGAAAGTCGTGTCACTGTACCTAGAGTTCCTTTGAACTTATGTATAAAGTATTTGGACTTTGATAGCATTGAACGCTGTCTTGTCCTTGATTTGGACTCGAGATATGGTCTCATCCTAGGTATGGCTTGGCTTGAACGCCATGAGCCATGGATTGATTGGAGGTCGAAGACCTTAGGCGCTACGCGCAATGTTCCTAGCGAATCTTTGGAGAGTCATGAACCCACCTTGCTAGGCAACAAAAGCACTATTTACGCGATCCTGAAAGAAGATGTCAATATGCTGGATATTGGAATGTCTAAGTTAACTAACTCCAATGTTGAAAGCATGAATTCTGAGCGTAGATCGTTGAATATTAGTGATACGGCACGTACTCCGTTGAGTGTTACTCGTTGTGATAACGAGTCACTGCATGCTGAAAGCACGGTTGGCCTAGGGCCGAGTTATCGAGGATGTGATTCCTTTGATGTGCGTGTGGTGGCACGTGAAAATGCACCGAGTGCGTTCGGCCGTGAAGGCACCACACTTAATGTCGGTAATGACATTGTTGGCGAAACGCCATTAAGTTCAGGGCTAGGCCCGTATAATGTAAGTGGAGTGGCACTTTTAAATCCACTGGGTGAAGTGTTCAAGTTACGTAACACTTCGCCGGATGTCGATCAAGACATCAGCTCTCGTATAGAGCGTACTACTAGTAGTAGTAACCACGGGAACACTATTATCCCGACCCCAGAGGGGTGTAAGGTCTCATCGAAGAGACGACCTAGACGCCAGGTAGCAACTGTTAAGCTCCAGGCGTCCGTGCAGTCACATAGTGACAATAGTGATACACTATATACACTTGTCAACGGAGTAACTGACCAGGTTGAGGGCAATGCTAGCCTGGAAACCCTTCCATCTTTGGATGCTCTTTGTGAGCTAGACGAAATGTCTGATGTCGAGTTTAGCCAGGCCTTGAAGGCAGGAGATTTATCCGACTTAGTGGTCATTAGACTCGATGTCGAGTTGAACTCATCCACATTAATGGATGAGTTGGTCCTAGAGGACACCAAGGCGGCACTCAGTGCCCGGAGTGGATCTTCGATCCCTAAGGATCCTTTGGATCCATTCTATCCTTTGGTAAAGAAATTTCAAGATGTGGTGTGTCACAACCCACCATCTGTCTTACCTCCCGATAGAGGTGTACGTCATGAATTGACCTAGTTCCAGGAAGTAAATACTGCGTAACACGGCAGTGGCCTTTACCTAAGGAACAGTGTGACTTCATTGACGATTTCTTTCGTGCTAAGTACGCGGCGGGGATAGTGCGGGAGAGTAAGTCTCCCCATTCCACACCTAATTTTTGTGTCAAAAAGCCTAATGGTAAGTGGCGTATTGTGCACGCTTATAACAAGCTCAATACTGCCAATATCCCGGCTCAGACACCAATCCCCAGAGAGGATGTTCCTCAGAAAAATGTGGTGGTATGTACATTGTACAGTGAGCTCGACTTAGTCGATGGTTATTACCAGCTGCTCATGCGAGCAAGCGACACTCCGCTACCAGCGGTTAGTACCCCGAGCGGTATGATCTGGGAGTGGCTCGTTATGCCACAAGGGCTGTCAAATGCTCCGGATACTTTTAATCGTCTGGTGACGCAACTATTCAGACCTCATCGAGGCTATGCACAAACGTACTTTGATGACATCTTTGTCCATAGTCGTGCAACGAACGGTCGGTCTGATGTGGATAATCACATTGATCATTTACGAGTGGTGCTCGAGTGCATGCGCACGAATAAATTGTATGAAAATGCATCTAGTGCATCTTTGTAGCAGAAGAGATTCCCTTTCTGGGGTGCTTCATTGGGAAGCGAGGCCTTCGAGCGGACCCCGCTAAGGTAAGGGCCATAGTCGATTGGCCGGTTCCAAAGAACCAAAAAGACCTACGTAAGTGGCTTGGCCTTGCCGATTACTTGCATAAGTATAGTGCGAATTACGCAGATATGGCTCGGCCATTATCCAATCTCCTTAAGGAGGATGTGGATTGGTGTTGGGGTAACACCGAACATGATGCTTTTCAAGCAGTTCAGGAAAGTCTCCTTCATGCGCCAATACTGGCTTTGCCCGATCCTGATCGGCCTTTCAATGTCGTCTGTGACACATCTGACTTTGCCATAGGCAGTGCTCTGTTACAAACAGATGTCGATGGACGCGAACGCGTCATTGCATTCGAATCTCGACAGCTCAAAAGAACTATCCAGTTCATGAAAAAGAGCTACTTGCTACACGACCAGACTTCGATCGTGTTCTTCACCACCTAAGATCAGCAAGCCGACTTCTTTGCACTGCGTGCCTCAGTATAAAGCGATTTGCGGAGAATGCACTGCTGTTGATACTACTGCCGCAACAGAGAAATCTCTGTGATCCCCCGGA
This sequence comes from Hyaloperonospora arabidopsidis Emoy2, assembly GCA_000173235.2. NCBI lineage: Eukaryota > Oomycota > Peronosporomycetes > Peronosporales > Peronosporaceae > Hyaloperonospora > Hyaloperonospora arabidopsidis. The sequence continues at coordinate 79,677 of JH598068.1, forward strand.
GGGTGAAGCTATTAGTGACTGTGCCGAACTGTTTAAATCGTACTTTCTGCCTGTCTGTGTGCGTAAATAACGCTAGGAGTACCTTACACGTCGCAGTAAGTGCGATATAGTCGTTTACCTCCTGTGTATGTATAAAACTCCAGGTATCCCTTACATGTCGTACCTAGTGCACATGTGTCCGTGAGTGACGCTAGATGTATGGTACCTGTCGTATGAAGTGCGATGAAGTCCATTTTCTGCTTTATAGGTGTCTGTTGATAAAGGCTAGGTATACCGTATTCGTCGTACTAAGTGCGATGTGGCCTGTCACCTGTTGTGTTCGTGAGTAGCGCTAGATGTACCTTGTGTGTAGTTCTAAGTACGATGTCGTATGTTCCCTCCTTATAGACATACCTTCATGGTGCCACTCTTAGATTATGTCACCTATTGCAACCGTGAAGTGTGACATATTCACACACGCATAAATGTCGCACATGATTGGCTAAAACGTGACCAAGGGTGGACCAAGGGATAACAACCAATGCGAAATACTCAGGGGCAGCGAAAGTCGAGCGCCTTTCGCAAACAGTAAATGTGAAGTGAATGATCTCAATTACCTTATATGCTTGAACTATCAGAAGTTATGGTCTCATTTTTGCTCGGTTGCATATCAATCTTTTGCAACCTTTATCATTTTTTATTATGTGTTTTGGGCCGTACTTTTGTGTTAACGGTGTCATAGAGCAGTAAAATACCCGTTTCTTGTTCTTCGTTTTCGTCTGTTTATAAAAATCAGAAATACAATGGGTAGCTTCAATACACACAATTCATCTGCACTATTATTAATAAAGATACACGCCACAGCCCATTACCACACCGCCAACCCCCCCCCCCCGAATTGGTACGTGAATAGATAGAACTTCATTCAGTTATCTGGACTGAATGACCTTTATCAAAGGAAGAGCATCAGAGATTGCTCTTCTATCTAATGCGTAGTTAAGATCACGATGTAACGGGGTGGGCCTGTTACATTTAATTAACATCCAATACTTGTTAATTAGAATGTTATTAAAAAAGTTGATAATGTTTATAAATATTACCACGTAGGTTAATATTCAGAAGCATCCATCTATTGGCTGAAATGGACCATCATATCAGCCATTTCTAGCGGTCCAATCGATGATGGACGCGCGCAATGAGTGGAGAGCAAGACTTCAGTACTACTCTGTCCCATCTGTTTACGGACTGAAAAGTTACATGAGCTACATGCAACATGATTACTGGCTAAAGATCAACTCTTTTTCAAGTCTGGTTTGTTTGACATTCCATCGCTACAAACAAGCTATTCTGAGATATTGGCAGTGAGAGCTCGCCAGCGAAAACGAGGGTGACAACAACTTTCAGCTGCCGCATGTTAAGAAGATCATTTATACGTAGAGCGCCTCCCTCGTCGTTACCGATCCCTTCTGTGTCTGTTTCTAATCAGTTATGTTCCTTAGAAAGAATAACTAATCTGAGCCTTGGGCAAGAACAAAAATGATGATTAAAATGAGTGTTTTTCTATTGGCTAAATATGATTCAATATTTATTCATTTTTGACACATTCCGCCGAATTAAAATGAAAAACCTCACTTCTATTTCCATCAATTCTGCAGCTTTTAGTATTAAAAATATTGATTAGATTGTCACGCTGCTTTTTGGGTGACTAAAACTTCTTGTTCGAGGGAAATCCAACACCTTTTATATTCACAGCGTCAAAAACCTATATCCTTTGAAAAACGATCAGACAAATACCAGGTTATTTCTTCGATATCTGCACCTAAATGGGCATCAAAAATTGCATGAATCGCTTCAGAATGAGCTTTATAAGCTGATGCTATTATCGTCTTAAAATACAGGCTGTGTCAAAAATGCGAGCCAAACGCGTGATATTCCATAAACAAATGGGGCATAGTAGTGTACATTTTGGTAGATAGATATAATTAAGTTAGGACTAAACACAGGATAATGATAAAGACGTAATTATATTATTACAGTTTTACTTTGTACCTCTATCATACCAGTGTTTGATAGCTAGTCTTCCTCTGCACGTACCGTGTACGCGAAGTGACGCGCGGCACTACTTACACTGTGTCAGTGTAGGTTAAGTTGTACTGTGTCAGTACAAAGTTACCAGTGCTCCATTACACACGACGAGAGAAACACCAGTTCTAAGGGGTTTCCTATCATTTCCGACGTTCCGACTTTAATTAATGGGAATTTGATCATTCCTCGCACCCGACCTGGCGACAAGCATATTGAGCATATTGAAGCGACAAAAATAGAAGAAGAGCTCACTAAAGCCAAAAGGTTTGCGGAGAAGATGTGGCTGCTGCAAATATTGATACGCGGTTGTTTAGCAGAATCAAGTGGAGTTGATGAAAGCAAAGGAAGATGAGCGAGCTATACTTCAAGCGCTTATGGACCGAATTAATGCAAAAAGTATAGGAGAAAGAATGGCTACGAAGCACCGGCGAGCGGAGCCAATTCTATAGAGGTGCGATGTGACCCTATTTAAGCTGTAACTTTCACGCCTGAGGCGATGGATACCGCTACGGTCGCCCCTGTTGGCATCTCTCTTGGCTCTGGCATATTCGTCACCTACCACGGACGATGTGGGAGTGGCTACAGCTCTCTCCTCTCCGGCAGACAAGGTGGCGACCTTGCTTCTTCCAGAAGGACACCTGCTCTTGACGTATCTATGGCGCCGGGTCTTGATACGACTCTATACGCTGAGTACTTGGAGCATGACATTATCACCCCTCAATTAAACTAGCCTTTCTTCCGCTACCTGAAGCTATATGCAAAGCCTATCGATACAAAGCTATACAAACTGGTGTGCCCAATTAAACTCCGACGCCAGAGGAGGTAATAGCCTCAATTCAGGCTTATCCATCCACCGGTAGATCGGTTGACAATCATCTTTATTAACATGGGTCACTGTCAAAGCTGGTTGTACCAGGTCTCTGTAAACGCTGCATACAACAAGAGTATGTTGTTTTGAACACTCAAGAGGATGGCAAGAAAGACCACGATGATCACGCACATACCCTACGGGCGCCACAAGCTCGAGAAAAACGCGAGATACTGCGGTACAAGCTCATTGAACGTAAAACTACATGATTTTCGTACAACCAGATCTGCATACACATGAGCGCCCCCATATGTGCTGAGGGTACCAAGAATGATAATAATAATGAAGCGGTAAAAAAATCCGCTGTGTGGTCAATGATTTCTTCATACAACAAGTGTAGCGATGAATGTCTGTTCCATTAGATTCTAATCGGTACCGCTGATGGTGTACTCATACAAGCAGGGCTCATAAACGTGGCGGTAATGGAATATCGAAAATTGACCACACGCTTTAACATCAATGCAGTAGAGTTCCAGCGAGTAGCGACGTCTTGATGCATGGTCATAACGAAAACATCGAGCTATGCTATCGCTCGAAAGCATCTTGACGTTGGGTGGAATAGTAAAATCTCTTAACGAGGCTTTTATGAAATCGGGTTACTATCAAAAGAAGCTCATCTTACTAGAAATTGAAGTCGTGATCCCCTAGTAGGCTAAAGCTATCCTTCGAATGTCTCTGGGGGCAACCAAATTACCAGTACAAGCGTCTATAATGCCTTAATGCACGCCTTGGCAGAAAAGGTCGAATTATGACAGTAAATACTGAATTTGACAATGTATACATGTAAAGCAGATAGCGCTTTCATTTCACGCTCCCTTGATTCTTAAAGAATTATATGAGTATAAATGTAATAGAATCTCGACTTTAGATCGTAAGATAATTACAGGATGGTGGATGTGAGGGACGCTCGGGATGGTAACGGCTCAATCCCGCATCCCATCCCGTACGTGAAGGGATGCGGGATCTGCAGGATGGGACGTTGTGATATGGATACCCAATTTGTACGGGAATTGTTAATTTCAGAACACTTTTTACTATTTCCACCACACATTTTTACATTTCCATTACACTTTTTGCTCTTCACACCCCACCATACCTTTCGTTTGAACAACTACAGGCGCACCACACACCACACTACCTTACCACAGCATCACTACAACCCCCGCCCTCAACCTCTATTTCCAATCATCGAGCCCTCGACTTTCCAAAAAATAGACATTGATACTTCAAAAAGATTGGATAATACAAAAAAATAGTATTTTTTATATTCGTACGCAACTTGCCGTTCGATCTGCTGAGCAACAACAAACAAGTAGCTGCATTTTAGTTCCTTAAGCTCTATATGTTAATGTAGTACGCATTGTAATATCTCTAGGAAAGCAGCTGAATGTTTTTAGACCATTTGTACTTGCTGCCTCGCCCAAACTTCTTATGGACAGAGCAAGAGATTTTGATCGTCCTCTCGCTCGGGTAGAAGTTGATACAAGAGCACAATCTTTTGCAAATCTTCAATTTCATGCAGACACTGAACCGTCAGACTAGCATCCAGTAGGATACTGAGCACCGCTGAATACGGTGTCACGTCTTCAGCAATGTATACACCCTGGGCCTTGCCACGTACGCGTCTTCCTGGAACTCGTATACAAAGTCAGTGACTATTCTCACCTTGATTTTCTTAATCAGCTACTTGCTTTAGTCAGCAAACAAGTCACCGAAGGTATCTTCCACAGCATATACACCCCCTCTACGAGTCGTAGTCTTGTCTCACACTTCATCCCTTTAGTCTTTGTCGCTTGTTTCTAGTGTGGCGGGCGATGGCGAGTGAGCACTTTTAGCTGAGCTTACCATCTAGCTTTTTATATCGGTATCCAAAAAGTGACGGATGGCGTTCTGATTAGTGTGATAAAAAAGATGTTCAAATTGCGTTTCTTTTGGACTTCAAACTCGAGGTCGGCTACGGAAAGGCATAAGCCAGCCGTGGACAAGTAAGGATGTGGGAGATTAAACAAATTAGCTGCTCCCAACTAAGCTCCACACTTTATATCGATATTACAGCTGGTAAAGTTTACTACTATCCTTATACTAGAGCGTATGGTGGTTTAGTCGTGAGGTGCCTCTGTAGTTTTTCTAACAAAAGTTCTGGTTGGTGATTATAGTAGAAATTGTGGTGGAAATAACAATTCCCATATATACCGCTGTTGATCTGTCACCGTCAAGGCGTTTCAAGGTGACCGCAAATCACGACTCAAATTTTCTGGTTATACAGATTTGTGTACTTGGAGATACAGCTGAATATAGGTAGTCTTTCAGTTAAGGATGTATAGCCCGCCCATTACTCTAGCTATCTATTTTATGAGAGAATGGAAATCAATAAAGTTCAGATTTAATTTTGACCATTCTTTATACAGACAACTACAGGTACAGCCACCTACACTAAAATGCTGCTCATCTCCGTTCCCCACCTCGTCTGTAAAAACAATACATGATTGATCCAACGGTTTCTTCTACCTCACCGTTTATTCTGTCCTGCGATATGTGGCCGGACCGAAAACGTCTTCAACCAGACTCGTGGCCGTGTATGTTTCGTGTGGGGCTTGACGACAGATACTGAAAGACTAGCTAGCAGCTACTGTAGCATCTACTACACAAGTCACATTATGTTTGCCTTTTCGTCGTTTTATGCGCGCCTGTAGCACAGATGGTCCATAATGGTGACAGCTGTGATAAAATGTATATTTGATCCATCTATCTTCACAGCGCTCGTTCCTCTCCCCTCACGCTTGCTTTAGTGATCGCACTCCAAGTCAAAAGACCTCTTCAGCGGCTAGTTTAGGCTCACACCAAATGATAGCGGGATCCTTACTTTTTGCGCATGGCCTCGGCTTCGCATACATACGGCACATCGGCCGCGTATGCGGTCATTTCTATGGCTAAGAGTTGACATAACGACGCATTGTCATATTTACGCATGTAACGAGCACCGGAAGTAGTGAAAGCGCTTGAAAGAGAGGCCCAAAATTGATTAGTTAAGTCAGTTTCAGTACCGCCCAGCACCTGCCTCTTCTTTTCGAGGAATCCACGACAAGGCGCGACGACGGCGCTTTGTTCTTGGCACAGAAATATTCAGAGGTATATTAATGTGCAAGTAGATGATCTTGATATATAAAACAAATTTATCTCCGCTAAACTCACCGCTCATCACCGGATAGTGATCTTCAGCTATAGCTAAGTTCATAAAAGTTCACTCTGAGCGACCGTGACCAAGAGAAATCCCACATTTAATATTCTACAGTCTCGTACGGATCTGGTTTTAGTTTTTTTATTACGTACACATTAAAATTTATGCATCGTTTCACACATTGTAAACACTTAGTATATTTTTAGTTTTAAATACAAACTCTAGCGAGTAAACCACGTTTAAGTGTACTTATTGCGAGCCCGAAGAGTGAAGCTATTAGTGAGTGTGCGCAAGCTGAATGCCGAACTTTTTAAACCGTACTTATCAGTCTGTCTGTCTGTCAGTAAATAACTCGGCTAGGTGTAGCTTACACGTACTAAGTGCGATCAATCCTGTTTACTTCTCATAGGTTTATAAGCATATTCAAGTCACTCTTTGGATGGATCACTATTTTGACGCACGCACGTGATCGCTTCAAATCGATCAGAGGCGATTATTATCATGTAAGCAAACACTGGACGCTCATGAGCAAAGGCTGATCACGTTGCATGCGTATACTTCTGAGTTAATTTAGACAGTAATAGCATCATGGTCCTTCTTCAGTGACTGCTGCTGTTGTATCGTGTTTTTCAACTTGATTCAGCTCTATGAACTGAATTAATCATATAAAGGGCGAGCTCCAGAGCTTGCTCCCCTATCTTAGGTACAAGTTACAAGGGAGGGACCCTGTACAAATTCTTTTTGTGGCAACATGAGGATCGTGTTACAAATATTTGCACCTGCAAATGTCACTATAAGAATATAGATACTGTTATTTGTACTTACACATGTAGCAGGAGAAAAACGTGATCAAATATAATTGTACGTACAATCTAGAGACTCAATTGTAGGTACAAATATTTGTACGTTACAAATAGTATTTATTTGTAGACAAATATGCCCCTGTTTTCTCTCCTGGCTCTCACATACACTGATCATTATCAAACAATGAGTGAGTTCACTACTCTCCGTATTTCTTAAGGACACGAAATCTTTCATTCCTCCTGACAAACAGATCTTAACCACTAAAAGATATTGACATTATTCTATATAGTCAAGATATCTGTAATACTCCCCCTCAGTTGTCATTATGAAAAATAAGGATCTCTTAATCACCAGCAGCTTTATTTTGGTTAGTTGTTGTTGTTCATTCCCTCCACACTCTCCGAGTTCCAAATGTCACCGAATCTCCTCCTGAAGGGCCGTATACAACTTGACGAGACATTTCTAACCAACTACTGCGATGATAGACAGCAATATTTACCGTCATCTATTCGCCAGCAGTAGTAGCAGCGATGGCGACGCCTATGATGTATTCGTGGTAGAAGAGTATAATATCTTCAGCGCTTGTGTCGGTAGGTAGCACACCTTGACACTGACAACGGCAAAGTGCTCAGCAAGTGACAAATAGAAAATTGAGATCATAGTTTATCTTCAATACATGTAAGTAACGTGCTTATAGCACGAGGAGGAACGTTTTCACGGAAACCCCTCTTTAACCGTCATGACCCCTGCTGACCCCATCAATAATCAATCAATAGGTCATACAATACTGGAAGTCACAGGTCACTCCCGGTCCCAACGGTCGAGGCCAGTCAGTTAGGCAGAAACGTTAGCTTCCTTTTACTTATAACGCGGCATTGCTCATAGAAAGTCATCTTAAGAGCAGCTAACTCCAATAAGGATCTTAGAAAAGCCATTTCATAATTCTTGATACCAGGAAGGTGGTGTGAGGATTGTAAGCTCGCTAAAGTACAGAAGAAAGCTCTGAAGAACCGCAGCCGTAGCCTCCTCATCTTCAGCATCATTATTATGCCTCCTCGTCTTCAGTCTTATTAGAATGTCACAAGGAAACAGAAGGAAATGACTAAAAAGAAAGAGGATACACTCCCTCTGTTAATAGAAGTAGCAACTGGAGGTAAACAACAGTTATGGGTTATCATTTCTCCTCTCATCAGGACTCGGATACTACTTGAACATACTTTTTTATACAGGCACTTGTATTTGTAATTGTACCTTCATATATTTGTCAACATACAAATAGTGCCATATGAATCTTGTACAAATACACTTGTATATACAAATGTTCAACCCTTAAGCGTGATACAATTATTTGTACCTACAAGTATCGACCAAGCCTTCTTGTATAAATGAGTTGTACCTACAAATATGTCGTACGAAGAGTTGTTCAAATATACTTGTACTAACAAATCTCTGGTAAGCGGTCATGCACAAATACACTTGTACCTACAAATATTGCTTACTACAAATGCATTTATTTGAAACTACAAATAAAAACTTGTATCTGTACAATATGTGAACGGTTTACATCGTTGAATAGCAGAAAATAGGATTGATGTACGGTGAGAGGGGGTGTCTGCCATTATATCGCGAGTCCATTCTGTTGAGAGGCAATATGCCCGACGGGGTAGATAAAAGAATCAGACATATTCTCAGGTCTTGGCGGTGACGAAGACATAGATATAATCCTACACGCACAGGGACATGCAGGTGTTATTCCAAAGGAAGTGTTATGGCAAGTCGTAGATCAGACAGCTATGGAAATGGTGATGAGGACAACAACATTAGCAAGAATTACGAATTCGAAAACTTCAACTACAAAGACGAGCACCAAATCTTCAACCACAACGACAAACAGGATAACTCCAATTCAAACACCAACGACGAATGAAGAAACGTGAACAACATCACTAATGACGACGAATACAACGACATCGACAATCAGTAGGCCGAAGGCACAACTGGGCAATCCGTTGTTGGATCCAACGAGTTTTCACCACACCTTACCGAATGTTCGGACATCCATGACGAAGAAAATCATCGTTTCAGGCAGTGCTAGTGTCGTTGCGAAAAATCACCATTTGCTACAAGTACCGGATAAGAATCATGAGAAGGGCGCGAACACGAAGGAAGGGTGGTGTGCTTGGACACAAAAACATGGGTTATGGATTTTTTTTATTCTACTGTGTATGCGATGGAAGGACGACCCGCGATGTATCGGTGAGTCCAAACGTGAAACGCGCATTGGTCTTAACGGGTGCCGATGAACAGCTATAACCAATAAATTTGGTGGTGGCTACACGATCAACTTCTCGGTGGAGCATAAAGACGCTCCTACCGAGAATATTAGCATCATTTCCTGCTGCTCGCATGGCACCCGTATAAAGTAGATTTTTGGTATTTACCGGTTTCAGAACCGATATAACATACGACATGCTGAGGGTGATGTTTGGCGTCTCATGCCTGTGGATCTCCCAATATATGAATCTAATTGCTAAAGGATTTTTAGCTCCAACAAAATAGATGGATCGCCGAAATGGACGTTTTGCCTCTGAATGTGTCGTCTATGAATAACGTGTCCTTTCACTTCCCCACTTACATTCGTTTCTAGTATTTTTATCTTTACGAATTGTTGATATCATTTTCCGATGCAGCTTTAAACTTCTTCCGCTATTTTTTTCTCTAATTCATTTGATTTGAGTATATAATTTCGGGGCGGTTGTTAACCTGCCGACACAATATTCGACCATCTATGTTCGACAGACGCGCATAAAACGCCAAAAAGGCGAAAAATAATGGTTTTTGTGTAGTAGCTGCTACAGTATCTGCTACACCGACTACCTTAGTGTGTACCACACTATTTTTCAACCGTTCGGTTTGCCGAACCTCACAGGTATTAGTGTGTACCACATTATATTTGAATCCACACTATTTGAGTGCTTGGAATAATAGTGTATATCACACTATTTCTGAATGCTCAAAATCAATGTGTAAATTATATCATGGTCCTGAATGCATGTGACGACCGCAGTTCCTTTCAATTGAACCCTATAGCAAGAATATTGACCCCCATAACCATACATTAGCTTGCTGTGATGCAAATCCCATGAAATTGTGCTGCGAGCCCACAGGCGTGGACTAGTTTACTTGGGATAAGAACAATATTCCGAGGGCTACAGTACTACGTGTAATTCGAAAACGTTTGGACGACCGGAAAATTTACGTATATGCTATACTGAAGTTGCATATTCCTCACGTCCCACGAGTTCCAGTAAATCGTCGTAGGCACATCAAACTTTGGCATGTACCTATAATGAACCTGTTCCCAGACCCTCCGAGGGTGATTCAGAAAATTCGAAGCCCAATAATCTACGCAGTAAAGATTTATGCCTATTTAGAATCTATTCTATGCGCTAAATGGCTTATTTTCACTTCGACAGGATATCGGCGCCAGAGATCCGGACGGGCTCGGAATCAGGGTTCAGGAAGGGTTCGGCACCAGGAAGTGGGACGGGCACACCTTAAAAGTGTCTCCGGTACTTAAAGATAATCTGTTGTAAGTCGGGGGAAAGCTTCTTCTCGTGCCAAGATCCCGAGACGTCTAGAGAAAGGCCACAAGGAATCATTGACTTGCGTGTATTTGAGATCCCAGCCGCGTCACGCATCTCGTTTACCTTCCGGACTGCTTTTGCGGCCTGTTCCAGGAAAAAGCGCTTTCATGGATTCTTCAGCTTACCTGACCATGCCCCGTCTCGCCGCACAGCATTGGACCATTCACCGGCCCTGATCATCCACATCTTCTCCACTTCCCATAGCCTCGTCCATTCGTCTTTTATCCTGGATATGAAAAAGGAGTCGCAGAGCTGGACAAGGTGTGTCGAGCATGGTGGAAAGTAAGACAGCTTTGTCTTCGTCTGCGCCAACGCTGCGGTAAGTTTCTCAGACCCATTATGCCCGCCGCAGTTATCAAGGTACATGATGGTATCTTGACCGTACGGATCACCACTTTATACCCGCCGCTATAAGAACCAGGTTGAAAAACCTGAAAGAAGAAGAAGCCAATCGAGAATTATGCGCTACCAACTGTGCTCCTAACCAAAAAAAATTTCAAATATAACTTACCGTCTTGTCACTCCAGCCTTTTCGGCCCAGTTCGGTACGCAACTCCGGGCACAGTATCCGGAAACCCTTGGATTGGATAGATGCACTTCGTATTTTAGAAGTTGAGCATTGGGGTGCCAATGCGTGAACTTGCACCACCTGCAATATGGACTATCAATGTCATTCCTTCGCCAACTGAGACAACGTCCGCGTACTTGACACTCTCGTCTCCGCGGAATCCAAACCTGCGTCCATTGTCAAAGTCGATGACGAAGTGGGTCTCATCCATATCATAAATCAATTCCGCGCGCAGTTCCCCTGACTTGAATCCACGATGCAGCTCACCCATGTGGTAAACCACGCTCATTTCAATATGAGCCTCCTTTTTCGGGCTGCACAAAATCTTTCCTGTCTGATCCGCATCACAATCCCATTTGCTTCCTACAGTAGAGACATGAAAGGTAAGTGCAATTCTAGCACGTCGCTGTACGTAAAGTTAGCTTCTAATGTCATACCACATACCATGAACTGTTGTACCCAGCGCGTTTTGATCTTGCCAATGACCTTGATGTCGTCAGCGGGATCAACATACGTGGGTCCAAACTTCACAACGAATTTCTATTGAAGTAAGGATGATGTCGCGGGCAATGATGGCAAGGAGTGCTGGCGAAACTTGACTCCAGTGGCTTTGAATCGGCTGGACTCTGCGAGAAGGATGTCATATCACGTCTCGACCCCTTAAACGCGTCGCCGCCCACGGCGAGCGACCACTTTGATTGTTACCTGCCTGCGACCCGACTCAGTCACAGTTGACATTGATTTGGCATTTAACTTGTCAAGGTCGTCGACCTATGCGCGAGACTTCCACCACCGAGTACATTTCGTATCATTGGCCTATGAAAATAATATTGCAATGCACACAAATCAAATATGCTGCAAATCGTTCAACATGGATACTCAATAATTATGTACTTACGTTGTATTTGCCACGGAACTCGGACGGGAAATGGTTGATTGTACGGAGGAAAAAATCTTTCTCTTCGTTGTCATTGGCGTCCTCGACCATCCACTTTATGACCCCGACACGCTTGCTGATTATCGAGAAATTTCTGTGGCGAGAGCTTGCGTGAATTAGTTTCAACGCCTAGCTCTCCAGCTCCGCCTTCGATATCGGTTCCGTCTATGCCTCCAACATTGCTGCCCGCGCCTTCAGCGTCGCTCTTGTTGTTAATTGCAGGATCGCGATTAGCATCTACGGCTGTCTGACGAACTGTCCCGCGTGCAAATGCCGCGACAATCGGCGATGGAACGGCGGTGGCGTCGACGTTCATTAATCTCATCACCTGACTGGTGCTAGAGCCCGCGGAGGTTTAAGACGCCGAGCAGGGGGAAGCAAAGAGTCCCTTAGGGTTTGTGGGGGAGAAGGGACGAAGGGGTCCAGCGCGGTCAGTGGGTCATGGGACTACTGTGGGATGATACACATAAACTATATACGCAGGGATTGTGGTAAGGCATAAGGATTCTGTATATCCACATTAATTCTGAATCCCAACTATTTCCGCCAGAATCTCCAGGTGCCACACCAGTAATAGTGTGTATCACACTAATTCGGAATCCGCACTATTGGCCAATCAGCACTAATTAAGGTCAGCGGTGTAGCTAGTCTTCTGGTATCTGCTGTCAAGCTGTAGCGGAGATACACAGCTCCTTAAGTCGAGGAAGACTTAGCGCTCAAAGAGCGATATTAGTTCTAAAGAACTAGACTCTATGAGTCAACAAGCGTAACGCTTAAGGTCCCTGTTCCAGGGAACCGAAGGATTCAGTCAATCTACAGCACTTCGTGCTCAAGAGTAACTACCTCACGGAGATGTTGCTAACTCTTAACGATCAAAGACGCCTCGCAAGGCACGTGTCTTAGACAAGATCATAAGGGGAACTGAACTTTATTTACGTTTAACTCTACAGAATATCTTAATCCTGATATCACCTAATCTAGACACTCATGTCCTAAATTAGTATCTTTTAAGATCTTTCCTATCTCGTGGCTGACACCTGTCAGCCCCTATAAGCCGATAAGATATCCTATATCTCTTTCAGTGGGATACCGTCCCATGTGTCTAAGACACAGGGTGCCGAGTACCCTTCGATGTGTAACCCCGTTACACCCTTCCCCATCAGACTGCCGTTTATCCAAACGGCAATCGAACTTTGTTCCTCAACGAGGTCAGTGCGCTTGCGGTTAACCTCACGGTAACGCAAAGATTTAGCACCATGTCCTCGTCGTCTAACGAGTCAAAGACTATTTGTGCATACCTCGGGATGGAGGAGGAAGTGGACTATGGTAGCGATACCAGTGTCTCGGGTGATGCAAGGACAATGTCAGATACACCCATGTCTGAGGTACAACTTCCGACTACGTTAAGTCCATTCGCTGAACGTAATGATGCGAATGCGCCATTGGCGCCGCATTCAATACTCGGTTCGGATGATGCAATCATCACCAACCCACTCGATGAGCAGCAAGAGTTCGCCGTTCAACGAGAAGAAAGCTCTCGGCGCCATGCGCAAATGGTCACGACCCTTGAGAACTAGCGTGACTATGTGTTCACTCCACTCAGTGTGAAGGAACGTCTACGTCAAACGACTGGCCAAACGTTGGCAACGTGGACCATTGGTCCTGGAGCTACTTTTCCCGAGGAAGTGGCAAGTGGCAAGGCACTTCGTGAGAGGTGCCTGGAGCCATCTCTGACAACGCAAAGTCAGTACAAGGCACACCTTGAGATGCAAGAATGTGATACACCGGTTCCACCGATTAAGGGCGTACCCATTCTCTTGTCCGCAGGTGAAACAACGGACGAAGAAGACGACACCTTCGCTCGCTGGGTGCACCGCACTCGTCGCCTCAGCAATATGCACGCTCTAAGAGCTAGTGTCAGTGTGGCCGATGTGCGTCTCGAACGCGAGCTTCGGTAGGCTATGCCAAGCTTAAGGCCAGAGGCCAATTGCGCAACCGCACGCGATATGCTTCGGCTACTACGGTAGCCGCTAGTGCTGGTCAGACTGTGACCAACAACCCGCCAACCCACACAAATAGTGGTGGGAAACGGCCTCGGTCTCGAGATGACACTGGCCACGATGTTCAAAAACACCCACGGCGTATGGGCAGTCTTTCAGAAGGGGTATCTCATACTCTCATGAGTTCTCCGACTCCGGACACCCACGCCACTTCACCAAATATTGGTATTGGCCATGACGACGACGTCGTTTCAGGAGTTTCTCCACATGAAACTGGCGGTTCCCTTGCTCATCCAGCAGCGTCGGTGGAGGTCGATGTACCGAAGGAGGAGCATGAGAAGGTACTTCTTGAGCTGAATGGTCTCCGTGAGACATTGGGTAAGACCCAGAGTGCGCTCGACGCGACACAAGCTCGCGTTCAGGCGTTGGAGTCGGGTCACACCCGGATGGAGGCCCAGCTTGGCCTCCTGATTCAGATGCAGCAACCGATGGCAAGGCCAACTTCCGCGGCGCAAGCGCCTCCAAGTTCACGTGGTACGGATCCCGATACGGCCTAAGCAAGCCCATGTAGAACACCGTATGTGTGCGCAATTTGCGTGGAAGGTTGAGCTTATACGCAATTCCTTTCTTAGCAACGACCGTGAATGGTCTAATGAAGCGCGGACGCAGCTTTGTCTTTAAGACAGCGGACACTACATCTGTAGGTAGGTTTTTAGCATTGAGTAATACTTGGTCTTCGACTGATAACGTTCAATACAACCTCTGTTTTTAGCATCTGCTTGTTGTTTTTGTTGGTCTTGGCTTTCAGACATTGCTTCACGCACATGTCTTAAGACATTCACTCGCGTTGCAAGAAATTCGCCTACCTGATTTTGAACAGTAGCAGGGCTGATATCAGCAAGCCGATCGGCAACCTCTCCCCCACCAAGCCCTGAACCACATAGTGGTAGTGTTAACGGAACGCGAGGGTGGGTGAGACCCTTTACGTAGAACGGAGTATAGCCTGTAGAGGCATGAACAGCGTTGTTCAACGCAAACTCAACAACAGGGAGCATGGAGCTGCAACGCTTAGGCGTATCAGCGCAAACACTGCGCAAAATGTCAGTAATGACGCGATTAACACGCTCAGTTTGACCATCGGTCTGCGTATGATCCGCTGTGGACATGTCCAAACGGGTGCCGAGCACCTTGAAGATGGACTTCCAAAACTTGCCAGTGAAGAGGGGTCTCTATCCGAGACAATTGCCACTGGACAACCATGTTGTCGAAACACACGGTCGATAAACAGCTTCGCTGTGCCTTCGGAATCAATAGAGTCCGGCACTGCCGCTAGATGAGCCATCTTGCTCAATCGGTCAACAAAGACCACAATGCCAGTGTTGCCTTCCGAATCTTTCGGTAGGCCAACCACAAAGTCCATACTCATGGACTACCAACACCCAGTGGGTACAGGCAGACTAGCCAGCGGCGCCGACGCATGTGCTGAGGGTTTCACCCGTCGACACGTTTCACACGTACTCACATAGGTGCTCACCCACTTGTATAGTTCGGGCCACTAATAAGCCTGGCTCACTGAGCTATAGGTCTTCTCACGACCGAGATGACCACTTAAAGCGGTATCATGTGCCTCATAGAGTATTCGATACTTCAACCCCTCATCATGAGGGACAGCGATACGAGGGTTATCCTCAATATCTGTGCGATAGCACAACGTGCACTCTCAGCTGCCGTTTCGGTACATGTGGCGGGAGCAGTCAATGGTATCCAACGGATTCACGTCTTATTCGGTGGAGTGATCTTGACGATCAGCTCCTGCCGTGCTGACGCACGTTCGTATCTTATCCACGAACAAATCGAAGCGGCCAATGGCATGAATCTGGTACGACAGGAACAGACCTGTGGCACTGTAACCTTTGGACGCACCCTCCTGATCCAGAGAGTTGGACCTCATGCTTCATATGACCACGTCAACCCGGAATGGATTTGCATGCTTAGAGGTGCATAGTAGACACGGGCTCCACGACTTATGAAAGCGCAGAGAAGATTATCTGTTGAGCGCTGCGGGCACGATCTTTGACTCGTGCGGCGGAGCCGTCATTAATAATGGCAGCAAGTAGTGTACTGCAAAATAGTTGTCGGGTGTACACGGCGGGCCGCACCAAATCCTGTGGGTGGTACGGCGCACAATTGATTCCATAGGTTGTTGCGCTGGAAGTCCGAATCTGTCTCGGATGGTTTCCTTGATACCTTTCCTTCGTGCCATCCAGGCTTATTACTATTCGACATCCTTACACTATTACTAGTTTAATGAGACGGGTTTGCACTTCTCTCTTTCTCACAAATAGTTCGATTCACTGGACAGGCTTAATACTGCTGCTATATGGTTTGGTGCTTGTGCTACGAGTGACGACACAACCACCGCGTATAATGCCGTCGTGGTCAGCCACAAAAAGCTGGCGTACGACATATCCTTACGCGTGGCAGCAGCAGCAACACTTGTGCGCTTTAATCTATCAATGTTTGTGTTGGCAATGGGGGCTGATCTACCTTCGCCCGTCCACAGATGCACACATTTCGATGTACCAGAACGAAATGTAGGTCAGGTCCATGCTCTGCAAAGACACGACGACGAAAGCAAAACGCCGGACAAAGACGGTTGGAAATGATCAGCTCATGTTTGTATTCCCTGACTACTATCTGTACTGCACGAAAAACCATTATGTACGACTACGACAACATTCACTGGAAGCAAGTCGTGCTTTTCAGACGCGCAGCAGGATCCCCCCAGGCTAGTGGTGGTAATTCGGTCGTCTGTTCAACTCACGAGTCCGATGACCGACTTGTCATGATGCAGTTCAGACGACAAGCTGACACGCACTACTACCCTGTAGCACGAAGCATTACGCACGCATGTAGCCAAAAGCCACCGCACATATGCGAAGTCGCACCTAGCTGATATCAGCATCATGGTCACCACCAGTTCCCCACTGCCGGGTATCCCTAGACAAGCTAGTTGCGGTAGGTACTACGCGACTTGCCGTAATTACCCTGGTCTTTTTTGTCAAGACTGTCGTCGTCGTCATTGTATCCGGACTGTTTTTTTCCTCCGCTCGGCTGCTTGCCTAAAGTGCGGCTATAGTCGTCAAAGCTGTCGTTGTCATCGTCTCCGTACACGCTCTTGTTTGTTACTTGTCTAGGCTGCTTGCCGTAGGTGCTTCTGACGTTGTCGATGCTGTCATAGTCATCATCTCCGTCTGCGAGCCGATTATGCCCACCGTGGCTATGACGCAGATGGCCGGACGTCTGTGCGGCTGCCGTCGACGCATCCACGGTGCTGCTCAAGAAAGCCAAAGCAGCCACGCTCAGCGCCCCGATCATGTTGCTGCACTTCATCCTGGTTGTCGAGGTTACTGTGTCACTTCGTTTGTTTCGTACGGCTGAAGTTGTAGAATGAACTCACTCGCTTGGTCCGAGCGCTGCGAGTGTGTCCGGCCTCACCAGACCCTGTCGTGTGACCAATAGAGCACGACAGCCGTGGGAAGCTGGACTCCAGTTGATCGGCCAGGTAGAGACGAAGGCTGAGGCAGAGCAAACGTAATCGTCTCCATAGCCTGCTAAACCAAGACCAAATGTTCAGGAGGTGGTCAACGTACATATTTTTTAAATAGACCACAACACGACGGCCGTCGGTACG
>JH598068.1:98514-117231 GCA_000173235.2 Hyaloperonospora arabidopsidis Emoy2
CATACCACACGACGCTTGCTTGAACCAAAATACATGTTTATATCTACACCGTCTAAAGTGACGTAGCGGGTAAACGTCGTACCGCTTCAGTGCAATGCGTGTGGGGTCTGGTTTGGCGTATTGAGTGGCATCTTCGTTTAAATCGGCCTTGAAAAGGATGGCTACGAGCCGGGCATAACATCGACGTCATTATAGACCGTGCTATTAATAAAAAATCAGTCAAATCCGCTGACGTTTAGACTGTTCGTTCCCAGGCTAAAGGTGCGCGACGCCAGCGAGAGATGACCCTTCTGTCATTCAGCAAGGAAGACCACGAAGTGGGCGCTCTCTGCGATCTTTTTATTCAGATGATAGAAGAGCTCTTATTGCGAGTAAATGCATGCTAGCTATCTCGGGACACATAATGGGATCCCCGACCCGAGACGAGTAACCAAAACAAGCGAATAAAAGATCGCGTGGCCACACTTTCGATCGTTGCCGTTGAGAATGGCGGTAAAGAGAATGTTTTTGCACAAAAACCGTTCTCGCACCGCGCATATGCTGTCGGACCCCATGACCACCCCTCCAGAAGTCTCAATCTGATCCAGACGTACAGTTTAAAACCACCTGCGACACTCACCACACCTGTAGCTGGATCATTAGTTCGGTGCGTGGAGCTTGCCGGATGGACGTTTCTGAGTAGTGCGCATCTGCTACCGCTAAGACGCAGTACCTTCTGCACATCGCACAAGCGACAACGTAGAGGCATCATGACAATGCTGGTCACGCCTTATCTACCCCACCTCGGAATATGACTCCGCTGGCTGCCGCGAGCACTCGTGCCGACAGACGCAACTAATCGTACCGACGGGCCGTCGTGTTGGGTCTATTTAAAAAATATGTACGTTGACCACCTCCTGAACATTTGGTCTTGGTTTAGCAGGCTATGGAGACGATTACGTTTGCTCTGCCTCAGCCTTCGTCTCTACCTGGCCGATCAACTGGAGTCCAGCTTCCCACGGCTGTCGTGCTCTATTGGTCACACGACAGGGTCTGGTGAGGCCGGACACACTCGCAGCGCTCGGACCAAGCAAGTGAGTTCATTCTACAACTTCAGCCGTACGAAACAAACGAAGTGACACAGTAACCTCGACAACCAGGATGAAGTGCAGCAACATGATCGGGGCGCTGAGCGTGGCTGCTTTGGCTTTCTTGAGCAGCACCGTGGATGCGTCGACGGCAGCCGCACAGACGTCCGGCCATCTGCGTCATAGCCACGGTGGGCATAATCGGCTCGCAGACGGAGATGATGACTATGACAGCATCGACAACGTCAGAAGCACCTACGGCAAGCAGCCTAGACAAGTAACAAACAAGAGCGTGTACGGAGACGATGACAACGACAGCTTTGACGACTATAGCCGCACTTTAGGCAAGCAGCCGAGCGGAGGAAAAAAACAGTCCGGATACAATGACGACGACGACAGTCTTGACAAAAAAGACCAGGGTAATTACGGCAAGTCGCGTAGTACCTACCGCAACTAGCTTGTCTAGGGATACCCGGTAGTTGGGATATTACGGGATGAGCCTGTTATATATAATTATTCCTTGATACTTGTTAATTGGAATATCATCATAAAGGTTGGTAATGTTCGTGAATATTAACATAAGGGGTAATATTTAGAACACTCACCGATTGGCTGGTACGGGTCACCATATCAGCCAGCTCTAGCGGTCCAATCAACGATGGACGCGCGCAATGAGTGGTGAGCAAGACTTTAGCATACGTTTTTGTAAATGAATATAATTAAGTTAGGACTAAAACCTACGTTAATGATTAGGACTTAATTATATTAATTACATTTTTACTTTTACCAATAACTAGACTATCTCTAGTTGTTTACCTTCCTCTGCACGTTTGCACAGAGGTACCGAGGCACCACTAGCACTGCTGTTGGTGATAATATCTCCACAATGGTTGTCCAGTGTGTTGCTCCAGTTCCCCTTAACACCTGGTAGTACTTTGTAGTCTATCCAGGGACCACAAAACCCGTTCAACATGAACATGTTGGACGACGAAGGCGACGACACCTTTCACGGCACCCGTGAATGTTACTCCTATTTGAGTGATGTCGAATGGAGTGCGGTCTGATGGAGTGCGGTCGAACTCATTCGTTCGACCGTGGCGAAGAAGCTGTCTGGTCTCTGCTATCCTCAAAGGATAGGGACCAACAGCATTCCATAATTGCCAAGTTCTTGCAAAGAGAACTTGACGCGTCGCGAGCTGAAGTGACCCTGCTGCATCAGCACGGTCACCAGCAGACTGAGCTCTTGAGACAGCAACTGTCTCAGTCTGCTACTGCAGCGTCGACACGTGAGCGTCGACGCGAGACTCTAAAGTTAGAAGTCTCCAAGTACCGGCGAGTCGAAGACAACTCCCTGTTGAGATAGACCTCGAAGTGGACGATGCCATTTAGGCTTGCCGCATTGACGACGAGGAAATGCAAGTTACATTTTCCAAATTGAATTTGTCAGGGCGTGCCATAACTTGGGCCCTGAATCTTCAACTACATGATCCAAACGTGTTTGGATCGTTGGCGGTCTTTAAGACTCTGCTCAGCCAAACGATTGAGCCGCCAAGAGCTGAGTTCAGGACCTTTTCAGAGCTCCTGAACATAAAACAAAGTAATCGTGACGTTCACGCTTACGCTCAGCACGATCGTTACCTTGCAAGTTGCATGGTAGCGAATCCTGTAAGTGAATTCGTGTTGATCACGATATTCTTACAGGGCCTCATAGCTGGTCCCGTGAGGAACCACCTATTCCGCATCGAGTTGAAGTCGCTTGAGGAAGCGATTACAACTGTGGTACAAGAAGACTATAGTGTGAGACAGGCTAGCACTAGCTTGACCCCCTATCGTACTTCGAGACGAGTAGAGGCGGGAGGTCCAGAACCAATGGATCTCTGTAGTGTCGAGAGCGAGAGACCTCGCTCTTCAAGCAGTAAGCGATTGCAAAAGTGGAATCGCTGTCAGAAGTTAGGACATTACGCTTACGAGTGTAGTGCTTCACGCCCAGTGTCTCGAAACACTGAGCGAAGTGATCGACCGTCTGCCAAGAAGGGCAACGGACGCGGGTCCGCCGCTATTGCGAAGTCACAACAGCGTAGCGGACTGTCAAAAAACGGTCGGAGTCAGTGGTGGCGGAGCGCCTTACTGATCTAGCAACCTCAAAAGAATTTGCAATCCCATTGATGAAAGCTGCTCCAGACTCACAAATCCATGTGTGTCTCTGCACTTGGTGATGAGGTACCCGTCATCACCTTGAATTTAGAAGTGACAAAAGATTTGTCACTTCGTGCTTTAGTTGACTGTGGGGCGTCGAACAACTTTGTTAGTCGCCAGTCGCTAGAGGACCGTAGGCTCAAGTTCGTTGAGCGCTTCACTATTTCAATGCGGCTGACGGTGCGCCTCGCAACAGGCGCATCCATAGTAGTAATGAAAAGTGTAGTGGGATTTCACTACACGTTAGAAGATTTGCATTACAATGATGATTTCATCGTACTTGTTTGGAGGACAAATTTGATGTCATCCTAGGGTTACCCTAGCTTAGAAGGTACGAGCCAAGGGTCAGCTGGCAGCATCGAACTGAGAAGATGCCTGCCACTTGTTCATCAGATGGCCATCAGATGAACGTCTTGGAGCATTCACAAGCGTATGGATGTACTGCGAGTGAGTACGATGTACTGCGAGTGAGTGCGATGGCCTCACTTGCGGTACAGTCGTTAGTACGACTGCACAAGATCACAGTGTCACTACCAATCACACTGTGGAGGAAGCTGCCGGCGGCTGTGCAGCAAAGACAGCGCCGAAGGTCCACCACTCAAATAAGTCGAGTGGACCGGGCATGGGTGTACGCCTAGCGGCGATATCCTACTAATAATAAACCAGTTGCTAACACAGGGAAACACGATGATCCTAGACCAGCTGGAGAGTCGATCGTAGAGGACGTAGCTGTGGTAGCGCAACCACAGCTAGAAGACGTCGAGGGAATAAGTCCCCACGTACTTGTGAAAAAAGGCTTCCAGAAATAAACTGAGACATTGAATGTCTTGGTTAATGACGGGTAAAGTGTAGGTGCTTATACATTTGATCTGATCGCACCTCCGAAGTTTACTTCGAAGATTACTCAATTGGCAACCGCTAGAACCGAAAACGGTTCTTGTGAGATCTGCGTAGTGGCAAGGTCAAACAGATCTGTGTACTCGTCATGGAAGATGAGTACGTGACTGACATTCGGTCGGCAGTAATATTTGCTGAGAACGAACGGGTTCTCTGCAGCTCATCATTACACGAAAGTGTCCTCGATAAGAAGACTCGGATTGAGAGATACACGTCTCAATCTTGAGAGTCAATTCAGGAAATTCCTTTGTATAAGGATTCGATCGAATTCAAGGACGTGTTCCCTAAATCCGTACCATGAGAATTGCTTAAGGATAAAGACACTCGACATGAAATGGAGCTCAAACCGGGCTTGAACTACTGTGTCATGAAGCAGTGACCACTGCCTCGTAAACTAGTACTTGCGATCGACAAGTTCTTTACCGATTGCTTAGCTGCGGGTCATGTGAGGGATACAACTTCCTCTCACAGCTCTCCAACCTTCTGTGTGCGCAATGCCACAGGGGGATGGCGGATAGTGCACGCGTTCAACAAGTTGAATGCTGCAACGGTACCAGCTCAGACGCCGATACCGAGGAAGGACGTAATCATTGATGGTATGTCAAAGAGTACCATCTTTTCGTCCATGGATCTGATGGATGGATTCTATCAGATCCTAATGCGTGAACAAGACATCCCGTACACGGCAGTAAGCACCCCGAGCGGCATGCTCCTGGAGTGGCTATTAATGCCACAAGGGCTTAGAAACGTCCCTGCCACCTTCAACAGATGTGTTACATATCTGTTGAGACCGGTGCGAAACTTCGCACCGAGTTACTTCGACGATGTATTCGTCCATAGCTAAGGTATGGGCAGGAAGACGGACGTAGAGGTTCATAGGACGCACGTTCGTCAGGTTCTTACATTTATACGCAAACATAAGCTGTACGCCAACCTCAAGAAGTGTATATTCGCTTCTAGCGAGATACCACTTCTTGAATGCATCGTAGGTAAACACGGCATACGCCCCTGATCCAGGAAAATCAAGGTGATTACCGGCTGGCATGTGCCAGTCAACGCTAAGGGACTAAGAAAGTTCCTTGGTCTAGCGGCTTACTTACACAGGTACTCGCGCAACTACGCTGAGATGACTGTTCATTTCTCTCGTCTCTTGACAAAGAACGAGAATTGGTCATGGAACGCTGATTGTCAGCGTTCTTTTGAAGGTATCAAGCAGAGCTTGATGCAATCGCCCATCTTGGCAATTGCAGACCAAGACAGACCATTCCATGTGGTCTGTGACGCCATCGATTTCGCAATCGGCTGCACTAATGCAGTACGATGCCGACGGCGCAGAGCGCGTCGTCTGTTATCAATCTGCGGAGTACAAACTTTCCGTGGAGTATAAACCCGGACGACTCCATTGTGTTGCGGATGCATTGTCGCGCCGACCCTATTTCGATTCGGCTGCAAAGTCGAACAGTGGGGTTAATACCACTGTTGCAACACTAGCCACTAGTGTTCCGTCGTCAACATTGCATGACGATATAAAAAAGGCTTACGCAGAAGATAAGGCTCTTCTACGACTAGCGGATCATCTGGTGACTCCATCTTGTAGATCTCTTAAAGATTAACCGGCCTTGAATTAATCTTCCGTGGATCAATACACAACACGCAACGGGTTTCTGTATTATACAGGCGTTGCCGGCAAACACACCTCGTGTTTTCGTCCCCAATTCATAATGATTTGTGCTTGCGAATCTTATATGAGTACCATGATGCACCACCTAGTGAGCATCGTGGGTGTGAGAAGACTTATGTCGCGGTAAGTCGCGATTTTTACTAGCCCCGCCAGTATCAGTTTGTGCGCAAGTACATTCGTGCTTGTGAAGTGTGCAACCGGGTGAAGCCCAGTCCTTCATCCCGTGCGCCACTACAGCCACTTCCAATCCCGACAGAGTGCTGGCAGTCCGTTTCAAGGACTTCGTCTCCGGTTTCCCATAAGGACGCTCACAAAAATAACGATCTTCTTGTGTTCGTAGACCGATTCAGCAAGATGGTACATCTTGCTTATTAATGAGTCAATCTCAGCACATGGTTGTGCCTTTATTGACACAGTATTCCGACTACACGGTCTAACCTGTGAACTAGTCTCTGATAGAGATCCTCGGTTCATGGCGACGTTTTGGCAATCTGCGTTCGGATCTCTCGAAACACGTCTGACCATGCCTACTTCTGACCATCCCGAGACTGATGGTCATACAGAACGCGTCAAGCGCGTCCTCAAAGAGATAATTCGAGGATACGTCCAATCTTTCACAGATTGGACCGAATATTTGCTGATGGTGGAGTTTGCAATTACAACCGCGTATATGCTTCGACAACGCATACACCATTCTTCGTGGATGGCTTACTCCATCCACGCCTACCCTCCCTCGTATAGTGTCACTCTGGTTCAAGGGGTGAAGGATTCGCTCGAGCGAAAACCGTTCTGGATTTGCTCATCACGTGTCGATCTAATCGACATCGAAGAAGATAAACTTAGCAGTAGTGACGATACTTTTGCTGACCCAAAGGAGGATGACGATGCTGGTATATAGCATTGCCAATGACTACACCAGCGAGGATGAGAACACCCTCGCTGAAATAGAGGATGACCTCCTAGCTGTGCGCACAAGGTGCACTGCAACAAACCAAACTGATTCAGCAGAAGATTTTCTGCTGGCACGAGAAGCTGTGGACCGTTTCATGCAAGTCTCCATCGCTAACGCGAAGGACCGGTAAAAATGGAACGCTGACAAACATGGAAGAGCAAACGTTCTTCAATTTAATGTCGGAGACTTAGCTTTACTTTCTACGGTAAATCTAACTAAGCACGTAGTAACTAAGGTGGGCAGTACTAAACTACTACCCGATTACATTTGCCCGTTCCGTGTACTACGTCGCAAAGTCATTGCGTACACAATCGAGTTGCCTCGCAGGATGCGTACACATTCTACGTTTTATGTCGGTCTTCTACGCCCGTACCAGCACCACAAGGTCTCTTCCTCGTGCGAATACAACCACCACGTTCAAGAACCTCCAAGAGATTCTTTGGTCGCAAGACAACCTTTTAATCTGGCTCTGTAGAGCAGCATTTTGGCGACAAAGGTCAGCCACTTCGTCGCGAAAGACTTGACACGCCCGCTAGTTCGTCGATTGGTAGGACTTGAACTCTGATCGGTCGTCCGATCGAAAAAATCGAATGCGTTGCACCCACGCCTCCAAAGCGATACGCTACTGTCTCTCTTGTTCGGTTCGATCACACAGATCTTGTACGCGTGCTGGAGACGACCAACCTCCGCCTGCAACTCCAAGAGATTCGGAGTCGATATTCACACCCCCACTATAGCCATTGATGGATTTGCACGGTCGTCAACAATTTCACGTGGAGCTTATCTTAAACCACCGTGACATGAACGGGTCTGAAACGAGTTACCTGTTCTCTGGCGCGGCTATCCGCTGTCGCCCGACAGCTGGGCGCGAGGCGCCCAGCTGATGATTGATGTTGAGGGTCTCGTCTACCTGTACGACGAGACAAATCCAATGTCTCAGAAGGGCCATCGGAAAACACGCGCCCCTGGCGCTGGTAGAGCGATTGCAGATTTTCAATCTCATCACGCATCTCAGAAGAGATTTGCGCCCTACGCCAGGGCGAAGAAAGGGGGTACACCTACTTGTTGATTCGTTAAGTGTTGTCGGAACAACACGGACACGGGTCGCTCCACGTGAGGCATGGAATTCCTGCCTCACGAGACAGCTTGTGCAACCTGACTTTTGCACCAGTCAAGATTCGTTTCTCAAACATAAAACGAGCTGGGTCAAGTTTCCGAATCCAACCTTTGCGCCCAATGTGCTGCACATTGAGTATAAATGCGGTTCACGCCTGAAGTAACGAACTATTGTCTCGTTTAGTGTTGCCACTATACCAACGATAATCCAGAAAAGCATCCAGATAGAAGTCCTCTTCAGCGCGAAAGTTACTAGCGCTGATGTCGAGTCCGTGTATCTGCCTCGCATCGAATAATGGAATTCAATGATGGAGATATGTCTCGCCTAACAAGTCATTCACAAGCCTTTCTGGTAACATTCAAGGCTTGTGTTCAGGGGCTAGACGCAGCACATTGCCGTCTAGAGCCTCCTGCTTGGTTGCAACGGAAGCTTTGGTACCACTAGAATTGTCACCACAACGGTTCAAGTCATCATCGCAGTAGCAGGGGGATGAGTTAGCATGCTCATCCTCCATGCTCATCCTCCAAACTAAACAGACTCCGGTAGTGACCTTGAGTCTGACTACCCGCTCGAGGTATATTCGTAGGCTCGTATATGGCCGCCCTTATAGACTCGGGTGACCTAGGTGTCTTCTTCGAGTCGGACTCACCGTCCGATTCCCCCGAATAGATAAGCTCCACTTGTGAGCCATCATCATTAGCACGTGTTGACTCACCACGTGCATCTGCACCAACTGGTGTTCCGGGAAGGGTTGCAGCGGCAGCAGACGAAGCATCGTCTGCCACGAAGGGATGGGCATCGTCAAGAGCAGCTGCATTAACACGCGCAGCTGCATTCTCAGCAGCTTTCGCCGCGCATCGCATAGAATTGTTCACCATGCGATGAAATCCAGAAATGGATGGATCAAACCCAAAAATTGCTCCCTGTCCCTGATCTGGTCTAACGGTGACCACATCAACATGATAGTGATTGAGTGACTATCGTTTTACGGGGGGGTTACGTAACGGGGTGAGCCTGTTATATATAATTATTCCTTGATACTTGTTAATTGGAATATCATCATAAAGGTTGGTAATGTTCGTGAATATTAACATAAGGGGTAATATTTAGAACACTCACCGATTGGCTGGTACGGGTCACCATATCAGCCAGCTCTAGCTGTCCAATCAACGATGTACGCGCGCAATGAGTGGTGAGCGAGACTTTAGCATACATTTTTGTAGATAAATATAATCAAGTTAGGACTACGACATAGGTTAATGATAAGGACTTAAATATATTTAATACAGTTTTACTTTTACCAGCAAATAGTCCATCTTTAGTTGTTTACCTTCCTCTGCATGTTTGCATAGATGTAGCGAGGCACCACTAGCACTGCTGCTGGTGATAGTAGCTCCACACTGGTTGTCCAGTGTGTTGCTCTGATGTCCCGTTACAGGAACTAGTGATGACGATGGTGCTGATGTCAGCTAAGTGCGACTTCGCATATGTGCGGTGGCTTTTGGCTACATGCGTGCGTAATGCTTCGTGCTACAGGGTAGTAGTGCGTGTCAGCTTGTCGTCTGAACTGCATCATGACAAGTCGGTCATCGGACTCGTGAGTTGAACAGACGACCGAATTACCACCACTAGCCTGGGGGGATCCTGCTGCGCGTCTGAAAAGCACGACTTGCTTCCAGTGAATGTTGTCGTAGTCGTACATAATGGTTTTTCGTGCAGTACAGATAGTAGTCAGGGAATACAAACATGAGCTGATCATTTCCAACCGTCTTTGTCCAGCGTTTTGCTTTCGTCGTCGTGTCTTTGCAGAGCATGGACCTGACCTACATTTCGTTCTGGTACATCGAAATGTGTGCATCTGTGGACGTGCGAAGGTAGATCAGCCCCCATTGCCAACACAAACATTGATAGATTAAAGCGCACAAGTGTTGCTGCTGCTGTCACGCGAAAGGATATGTCGTACGCCAGCTTTTTGTGGCTGACCACGACGGCATCGTACGCGGTGGTTGTGTCGTCACCCGTTACCCAAGCAACAAACCAAATAGCAGCAGCTTCTAGCCTGTCCAGAGGGGCAAACGGTTTTGTGAAAAAGAGAGAAATGCAAACCCGTTTCATTAAACCAGTACAAGCTGCAAGGATTCGGATGGTTACAAGCTTTTATAGATTAGTATGATCATAACTCTGATAAACATTAATGCTCTTGTCCTCAGATGTAAAAAGGATGATAGGAAATTGCCATATACTTAGAGCCTATGCCTGATCTCAAAATTAGCATACTCAGCGAATTAAAAGATAAGGGTTAGGGCAATAGCGTTTTGATTATATTTCGACATTCTTTGTCGGAACGAGCTCGAAAATTTGTTCAGGTGGCATTCGAATGCCGAGTCAAGGGTATATAAGACTGTATTTTGTAAAAACAAATTTCTGATAATGTTTAAATATTATTAGAATAGACTTAGGGTATTGTTAAATACCCCACCTTTTACTAAATACACTCCATACACCAGATACACCACAACCATACATCACTACAATAGGGTCCTGCACGACAAATATCGTGCCGACCTACCTTTGTACAGCCACTATCGTACAACAATTGGCATCCGTCATACAAATATTAATTGATTTGTAGATCGAACTTCTATTATCACGCAATGGACGACTGCAGCATTTTGCCTTCGTCCATACCTTGACCAGAGACCACTATGCACTCGTTACTACGTGTCGGATATATTTGTATTGCAATTTATATCTTTCAGAAAAGGCCTTATCCAGGTTATAGTCGACAAAGGTACAAAAATGAATGAAACAAAAGTTCGTACTTGGCCGAGCGAAATAATAAAAACCGTCGCAGCGGAAAATACCTCTTGAAATAAGAATTCGTATAATGCAGCGATATTGTTGATTGAGGTGTACCTGGATCTGCGTTAGGACGAGATCATTGCCTGAAAGATTGTTTGGTAACTTCACTGACATTTAACGATACATGCCGATTATTGTGCTATAGTGGTCGTACAGAGGTAGGTGGGCGGTATATTCGTCGTACAATTCGCAATGTGATTCGGTATGGGTGTGGTGTATGGGGTGTATTTAGTATGAAGTGGGGTGTATTTAACAATACCTAAACTTATAGTATAACTTAGGATTATAACTAATTAGTGTCTAATAATAGCCAAGTAGTTACCACTATAATAAAACAACCTAATATACATTTTGGAAGTATGTCTCAGCAGCAAACATATGTTAATTCAAAGTTTTAAATTACTGCATATCGTGAATTACTTCAACATACACTCGTCGACGACAAGACAGCACATGGACATGAGCATTCGGTCGTGGCGTTAAGCTGTTAAAAGTGTTAATGGCAAAAGTAAAAGTGAATAAATTATGCACGTAAGACTTTCTTCTTTTCACCATAGTCTTACCTATCGTTGTGCGATCCTTGCGTCTTTAAAACCTCTAGTACTCGTAAATCTTGATCATTTTCTGCTTCTGACGTAACTACCGCGCCGTGATCTTCACATAGGAATGCGTTACGAAGCTCCATTAGACATTAGTTGACGCAGTAGTCAACTTCCCGAACCTTCGCTTAAGCACCCTTTGCTTGCTCGCCGATCCCGCGGAGTCATCGAGAGCATCTACTTCCGACACTCCTTTCTCACGGTGCATTGTGTTAATCACTGCGCGCTTTCTTGAGTCCGTACCGATACAGTCCATGAAGCACATCTTCATAAGAGTCCGAAACCGAACGGAGCTATACGCTTTATTAGTAATCAGATCAGCCGCCATCATCTAAGTTGACACAGACGGGCCTTTTTTCCTTTCTTGGTGTAGCCCTGAAAAATATAAGCTTAATATCAATATACTTGGCGCGAGCAGAGCTCTCCTCGTTTTCCATTTGGCGAATGGCTGCTTGACTGTCCATTTTCATTTCCATGGGCAATTCCACCACAAAACCCAAATCGGAAAAAATTTCTCGCTGACCCAGCAATTGTTGAGCGTGAAGCCGACGTGAACTCGGCTTCCATAGTCGATTAAGATACGGTAGCTTACTTGCGGCATGTCCATCCGACCATCATATCATCCACGTGAAATATAGCGCCGCTAACGGTTTTTCGGGTGATTGTTTCTAGCGAGGTCTGCATCGCTCGTGCTAGTGATATGTACTGCTTAGTTACCTTCTTTTGCTTTTCATCGTCCAACACGAAGCTTGACGTCGATAGTACCCATTAGGTACATAACGGTTATCTTGGCTAACCGCCAATCACTTGTAGTTGGCGTGTGAGTCGCCGTGTAGATCGATGTACTGCGTACGCAACGTCTAGACGCGTACACCGAGCAAATCATAATAGCGGTTCAACGATCTACTGGAACTTCTGCATCAATGCAGCGCCAACCACACTCTCATTTGGGAGTAATGCGTCCATCTCGAGCGTATTGTATACGTGGTTAAGCCCGATAGGCGTCGTCACCGAGTGCGCGTCTTGTAAACCAAACTTCATCAGCATCTCGGCAATTGTCTCTTGTTGGTCGGGTTCGTATTCGACATTATTTGAGTGAGTTATCCGCATATTTAAACATTTGTTTATAATGCCCAGATTCTTGATCTGTAGCATTGTTGAAAGAAGAAACACCTCGTCCACTCTCTCCTGCGATGTCCTTGTGGCCAGTAAATCGTCGACGTACACATCGACTACGGTCTTCTCTTCTGCACTAATCTTAGAGTCGAGACACAAGTCAGCCACACACCACACAAAGCCTACTCGTAACAGCTCCGAGTGTAGTAACTGAAACCATAATCTACCATATTGCTTAAGTTCATAAATATTGCGCTTAAGCTGGCGTACTACTTGCCCAGCGTGCTCAACGCCTAGCTGCCGAGTTTCCTTTTCGCTGACCTTTCTTCCTTGCGGAACGTACATGTAGGTATTAAGTTCCAGCTCCGTCGAGGCCTTGAAGTACGCAGTAGTCACGTCGCCATGTCCACATGGGACACCCCGCATCTTCAATGAGCCTGTCTGAAATTTCCCGTTGTCATACCCATAACAGCGACAAGCGTCAGAGTGTAGTCTCTGCCAAATGATTACTTGTTACCACATGCTAGCATGCGCGCTTTGTAGCGCTCGACGTTTCTATCTTCATCCGTCTTCGTCTAGATACCCACTTCGTGTGAAGTGGACGCACCTCCTTGGTGCACGACACCACTTCCCACGTATTGTATGGTTAAAGTGACTTGAGTGCAGCATATGCAGCGCGCATCGATTTCCATGCGCTTGTCACTTTTCATAGCTAAATTTCAGCTTGCTGGGTTTACGCGATAAACTGCACCAATTATCTCACGGGAAGGGGTCTTCTTCCCACCATATCGCATTGTCATGAACGGTTTTATGACAATGTCCTTAGTAATCTTCCTCTTCCCTCTCTCCGCCGCGATGACTACGCGTCTTGGGCTTCGTGGAGTCCGGTCTTTGCTCGCCTCGATGTCGTATATCATTCCTTGGCTCATCGATCACATCGTCAAAAATATCTGCGTTGAAATTGAACTCAGCTGACTTGTTCCTGCCCCTAGTTTTTTAGTCTGCTTGGTAAACGAGCTGCGCGTTTGCGTAGTCGATCAGCGTCTTGGTTTTCTGGACGTGCTGTGTAGTGCGTACCACGCGATCCTTTTAAAAAAATGCGGTTTCCATTGACTTCGTCGCTCTTGCCAATAATCAATCCAGCCTCTTTGCGTTTGACAGGTGTCTTGTGTTCAGGGGTCTGGATAGCGGGAAATGGCGATCCAAAGATCACAATATTAGTAGCATGAACTTATATCCTATTAACACCTCGATAGGTGATGATGGTTCTTCATTGCTCCTAGTCCATCTGCGGTTAAGAATGTATGTCGCGTACTAAGCTGCATTCGTCAGAGGCTCAGAGGCAGTCCACAACCAAAACTCATCAGGTGAATCCTGTTTATCACAGATTGATGCATGCGCTCATCTTTTCCGTTGGACGCCTGGTTGTCAGTTTCTGACACTTGGTGACGCATACCTCATTCTTGCAGAACGGGTCGACCACCTTGTACTCGGTTTCTCCATCTGTAAAAAGGCAGTGAACCTTGCAGTTAAAGCGCTTCTCGAAGTAGACCAATAAGTTCTCAAACTATTTATTCGCCTTGTCCTTCGACTTGGTGAAGAACACGCGACAGAAGTTTCTCTTGTGATCCACAAAGTTGATCAAGTATCTGTTCCGGAGCCTGTCGACCGGTGAGATTCGTCCCTTGATATCACTACATATGAACCACCCGACTCGATAAATGGAATTGTTCTTACCCGTGTCTTTTTTTGACTACTCGTTGCGTCGCTGTTTATCTTGCGCACAAGTCAGGCAATTCGGACGCTCTCTATCCATTAGCCGTATTCCACTAGCTGGGTCGCCTGCCATCAACTCTACTATATCATAGGCAAGGTAACATACAGCAAGAGAACGTCAAGTAGGCTTCCCAGCTGAGCACCCGCGGTTGACTAGCTATAAGTATCAGCTACTGGCGTAACGACATACGCGTCGGCTTGGTCGGCGTTGTCTTCTCCGATTCGCACTACCAACACAATGTTGGTGTCATTGTGAGCGTCAAATATGTTACATCCATATCTTGCGCGGACAATCGATCATTGATGTCTGTCGTACCGTAGTTCACCCCCCCGCTTCTCAATCCTCCCACGGGATATAATGTTGAGCGGTAAGTTCCCGGCGTAATACGCACCAAGTAGTTTTACTCGGCGAGTTTCGCCATCCCCAATGACCCCAGACTAAGCGGTACCCTTCAGCTGTATACGAAGGCTTTTTCCGTTTAGTAATAAACACTCTTCTTCTCATTTTACCTCATCAATCAGCTGCGACGCAGTCGTCACCAAGTGACGACTCGACCTACCGTCCGGTATACATTGACTGGTGGTATCGATCCCGTCTGCTACAGCCAGCGTAAAGTTCTTTTTCGCCTTTCTGGTACATCGCGCTTTTAATGGCCTTACCTGCCACACTTGAAGCACGCGCCAGGCTTCTTGATCTCTTCTTATGTCTCGTTTCTACATCGTTCATATTTTTTTAATTTTGAGGACAGCAACTTCAAGAATTGACCCTAGTCGAATCGCTGGGTCGTTTAACGGGGCGATATGCACCAGTTCTTCAGCTTACCATGTATAATCCTCTCGATGAGGGATATCGTGCGCTTAGAACACCCTGAAACTCGGTACCTGAGCTCGCGTACTTGGCTATGTTCTCCAGAACGTGGTCTTGTGCATCACCGATTGCGTCGCTGATCGCCATTATGTACAGCATGTGATCATTCCATGATACCGATTCCTTATTCTTGGACGTGAAAGCTTGTCAACTTATGACTTCGAGATCCTGGGTCCAAAATTTAAGTTCATCCGGTCCATAGAGTACCATAATTGTGGATTTATACATGCGACGTTTCCACTTGACTGTGAAAATGAAGACCAGCCTTATCAGTCAAGCACCGACCAAGCACATTCAACTTGATATCCCCGGACCAAATGCACCCGCTAATTTCCTCGGCGAATCGAACTTGACAAAGAATTTGTTTGTCCCAAGGATCAAAACCCGTTCGTAGTCCAGGGTAACCCTCCTTTTCCTTGAAGTTCTCGATCGTGAACTCCGGGTCCCTAATCTACCAGGACCTCTGCGGCGCAAAACACACCGGCGCCTGAACTAGGCCGAACACCGATGTACGTGGAGTCTGAAGGGGCAGCCTCGTCCCATTACTTGCTATGACTAGTCATTGTTGCCTAGGTTCTACTGCCTTACGTCACGCTGATTCAGGCAATTCTTTGTCTTCGAGCGAGGCCAGGATCATGTTTTGCCCGACTCCTGTACGCGCCTCCGCGTATGTGCGGAAGCTGCCACTACTAGCGGACATTTCCGACGCTTGATCTGTAATGGGGCTACCCCTTATATCAAGTAGTCCTAGGTTTTATTACATAATTGCATATATTAAGTATAGGTAGTATCCGGATAGCGAATACTGCGCGTCTATTTATTATTGGTTTATTATTGGGGTGCCAGACCCAACTAGCCAATAATAAATAGATCTATAGTTGAGAGGTTCCCATGAGCTAGGGAACATATTCGCACTTATTACGAATTATAAAAACAAAAAATAAAAACAGAGTTTATATATACCTTATAAATAAGAGCGCTTTCTCACGCCTCACGGTATCGGGACACTCACCCCGTTACACCTGGTGGCATATCGGAGTCCTTCCCATGACCAAGTTCAAGATGAACCCGAACGAATCCTTGATGACTCCAGCGGTTCGCTAGAGCATCAGACTTTCCCCATCCCACTACTGTGGAATGAAAGGCATTACACTGCCTTGTGGTGTCTGGTGAGATCTTTGTGACGTCGCTGCTGAGCACAGCGACGCCCAGGCAACATCGTGCCTCCATTCAACACTACATAGTGCGCGAGCTCTCCGAAGAGAATCGCCCAGTACAGACTCCCTCACGCATCTCCCATTATGATGCAATTAAAAGGGAGACGTCGACGTACTCCGGTAATGGTCCGGATCGTCTCCCCCTTAATTACTGGATTAGGTAGA
This sequence comes from Hyaloperonospora arabidopsidis Emoy2, assembly GCA_000173235.2. NCBI lineage: Eukaryota > Oomycota > Peronosporomycetes > Peronosporales > Peronosporaceae > Hyaloperonospora > Hyaloperonospora arabidopsidis. The sequence continues at coordinate 115,028 of JH598068.1, forward strand.
TTGATATCGCTATAGCGTCAAGTTGATTGACGCTCCGACGGCCAAGGTTAATTTCCTGCTGTCTCGTCTTGTTAGTAAATCCAAATAATAGGCTCTTGGGAAACTCGTTGTAAACGAGTTGGCGTTCCCCACGCTGGAAGATATCCAGCGTGACTTACGACTCGCGTTTGAGCCTCCTCAAGATGGATCACGCTTGCGTGCAGACTTCTTTTCATTTTGACTGGGTAAGCTGTCGATGTATGATTACGTGTAGATGACGCGACATCTTGCTTCGTGTATTATCACGTAGTTGTTCGACATGACTTCACAAGTCCATGTCTTTGGCTTCGGTAAGGACGAGGGCATGACGCGTTATTTTTCTCACACGTGCTGAACCGAAGACACTCGAAGATTTATTTGCCCTCGCGCTTCGTGTAGATTACACGGTCGCGTCGTCATACTTACAGGCAGCGTCACAATGCCCGCGTAGGTTTGGCCCAGACTCTATTGAAATTGATGCAATTGATGTATCATGTGGTCGCGGAAACAATTGGCCGTGACGTTCGAAGTCAAAAGACGATGAAGTGTTATAAGTGCGGCAAAACAGGCCATCGTGAGGCCGTCTGCCAAACACCAGCGCCAGTGTCCATGAACACAGCTGTTTTACGAAGAGATACTGTGTCGTTGGTGGTCCCGCCAAAAAACGAGTGGTTCCAGTAGGCGCGGGGCGCCCTACTGGCAGTAATGGAGCCCCGAGTACTCAGTTTTCATCCCGTCCTCCAAGCCTCAAAGTGATGCATACTCACTTTAATGCCATATCCATATGCGACGATTCGAGACTGATTATTATAACTCTCATCGTTGCTGGAGTGAAGCGACCCTCCGAGCGTTGTTAGATTCGGGTGCATCCAACAAATTCTTTCGAGCCTCATGTTTGTCCCTTCTCCCGTCTTTGATTACGGCTCGAGAAGGTCCAGGTGATATCGTTGTCAAACTTGCTGAGGGACAACCACAGCGTATTTCGCGTAAAACAGTTATTTTGCAGTACACGTTTGACGGCTTTTAAAGCAATGATGAATTTGTGGTGTACGAGATGTCAGGTGTGATGCCGATGTGCATCGGTGTTTACTGCTCGTAGGAAGTCGAAGCTGTGAGTCTCGTAAAGCAGCTGAGGGAAGTCGAACGGCAGCGTCTCGCATCAATTTTGGCGCGGTTGAAGGTAAGCAGCTGGAACGGGATGTTCGCAAAGCGAGAAACTGATCGTCCCCGACCTCACCTCACTCTCCATCGAAGGTGTTGCCAAGCACGCGCTCCCGTGTTGTAACGCGCGTGTATTGTGTTCTTTGCAAGATAACGGTAAAGACAACATCGCGCATGAGCGTGGACACAGAGCGACCGAGTGGTGGAATATAGTATGTGTACTAGCTCATTTCACAGTGCATTGCATCTGGGTAGGTCACGAAAGTAAAATGACTGATCCATATAGCTTGCCAAGTACTCAGTTTGGTCTGAAATTATCGAAGCCATCGAAGTTAACAGCATGAATGGGCCTGCCGTCGAGCATGGGCGTCTCATTTTAGTACATTTGGAGGACTGAGCTTGCGTGGCTTCCAACTTGCTTCTCCACGACTTCAGCAACAATACGAACCGAGCACGACTCGCAACACACGAATGCGGCGGCGTAATAGGTCTGATGTGGCTCATTAAAGCGTCATGTTCGAGTACTTTCACCGTGTTGTGAGCTCTACTATGCACTTGCATATCGACACAGCACCAAAACGTTTGATGCATTGGACAAGCTCAACATCGCCGCATGTTGCTTTGTTGCTTGGGGGTCGAGTGACGACACAACCACCACCACATGAGATGACACCTCGCATAGCATCAACTGGCGCAGTAAGTCCTCGCACAATTAAATCAGCCTTACATCTCCACTTTCTATCCGTTTCCAATGTGTTGACAAGTGGGAATCTTGCGTTGCGTTCGTATGTCCACACATGCGCATACGTATCAAAGTGTTGGCGCGAGCAGCAGAATGGGGCCCTGCACTTGGCTGAAACGCGAAGAGGAAGCAAAAGCGGGACAAAAATGGCACTAAATGGTCGTTTCGCAAAGTTTGTACTCACTGACAACCCTCTGTATTAATCAAAACTACATGTATAACTACGACGGTACTCCAATGGAAAGCACGCCACGTTGTCAGACTTGGGGCAGTATTTGGCTTG